>JAVJIF010003463.1:0-370606 GCA_038442645.1 Agave tequilana | reverse complement strand
TTTTTTCTTAGTACTTATGACTTGGTTTAATTTACTTCTTTTCTGTTCTTTGCAGAGCTTTGTTTAATTATGGTTGTGACTTCACAAAGTTTTATCTCTGCGAGGAGTCTGTTATAAGCGCTGACATTATTGTAAACTATTCAGTCTATTATTTTTTTTCCATTATAATTTGATGATGATTTTATATATTTTATACAAAGTTTTGACTAATATGTTATTTTGGAGGCAAAAAGTATGGACTAATCTGTATAACTTTCCTTTTCCTATCAAAACGGGGTTGGCTATGGGGATTAACTTAAAATCAAGAAAGCTATTGATGAGAGAACTGACCAATCTTTCTTGGTGAATAATTATTTTAATTATGGTTCATTTCTAACATATATTTTTTGTGTATCACAATACACTACTTTTTTTTTGTACTAGTCTCCCATACATCATCACACTTTGTATAATTCTATGTTGGGAAGTCAAATTCAAATATTGTTGTATTTTGCCCAAACTATCTGCAAAATTTTATGCTAGCCCGGTCCAATTTCAGGTGCTCAATATGTTTTCCTTTGTAATTGATATTGGAAACCTTATTTTTTCCCCACTCTTTAAAGTGTTGATGTTGTAATATAATCTGGTCACCGGGTTTTCTATGACATGTTCCTTAATTTCTATTATGGTTGTCGTACTAGGTGTGGGTTCAAGAAATGACTACCCTTGGTGTGTGTAAGAAGGTTAGTTTACTACTCAGTCCTTTCTGCTTGCAGGGTTATGTTTAATTATGGATGTGGACTCCAAAATACATCTTGGAAGGGTTTACTTGGGTATCTACATTTGTTTTAAGCGTCTCTTTACCTGGTAACTCACTTCAGTATGATTTAATAGCTAACAACTTTATGAACACTTTTTATAATTGATTTGCTGAGGCCTTTTTGTTGTTGTGTTCTGTTACTTATTCCGTCCTTTCTGCTTGGAAAGTGATGTATTATTATAGATTTGATTTCACAAATGTGTCTGCATTGGGGCTTCAATAGTTACCTGCATATTATGACAATATCCTTGGTTAATGATTCTTTTCAGCATATGGTTGGGATAGCTGCAAATATGGTGAAACAAAGTACAAGTGATGAGTATCATATTCATTATTACTTGAACGGTTGGATGTCAATTGTCTATTATTTATATTTCAGTGATGTTTTCTTCATGGATTTGCCGCAAATGTCCTTTCTTGAGTGCAGACGTATGTGCAGCATATAGTTCTTTTAATTAGACCCAAAAGTATATGTGGACTTGTTCACTTTGATGAGAGCACGAGAGTTGATTGCATTGCACTTTCATGCAGTGCAGTAGTTGGCCTCCAATGCAGTGATCTGTCTTCCTAGTCTGTCCAACAAAATTTTGATTAAATTTGATCCTGCAGCTGACCACTGTGTGACAAGTCTTTGGTCTCACCCATCTGTCTTTATATTTTGTAAGTTTGAGTAGGTTGGTTAATCAAACTGTATGATTCTAATTCATTCCCCTTATAGATTTCAGGTGGCTTTTTTGAACTTGATTGCTTATTTAACCCTCTGTTGGTTGGTCTAATCCATATTTATTTTTGAAAGTTTCAAGACCATGAGTTATTCCACTAGCCTTTAGATTTTGGGATATCATTTTGTGCTTTCAGTTACTTTAAACGAAGTTGTTATGCCAGAGGAGGACACATCCAAGCTTGTCCAGACTTGTTATATCATCTGAGCATTCAAGTCCGTAGTCTTTATTTTGGTCCATTATAATGTCCTTGCAAGGGGAACTCTTCTCATGAAATGTTAAATTTGGTCAACTCGTGCTTTTTAACCAATTAATTCAAGATTTTGCAATCAGGAATATTAGTGAACCGTTTTCATACTTTTCGACATGTTTCCCTCTCAGTCACCTTGGGGGATCCAATCCGGAGAGATCAACCAGATTCTCTTTTTAACACTTCAAATCAAAGCAACCATTTTGAGGCACTGAATAGCTTTTGGATATAATGTATTCCATTTGTTAATGGTAATGGTTTGTACTGTCCCTCTCTTTGGATAGGTTTTTCCTTTTCTGATTAGAATATGATCTGTTATATTGATTCTCTCTCTCTCTCTCTCTCTCTCTCTCTCTCTCTCTCTCTCTCTCTCTCTCTCTCTCTCTCACTCACACACACACACACACACACACACACACACACACACACTCACTCAATTTTCTTTTATGTGATAATAGGCCGTAACCTAGAGCTACTGGGATGGCTTTGGACCCAGGTCTCTTTGCAAGGCCACATGAAGATCCTGTTCATGTTGATATTAGTATAGTAAATTTAATTCAATTTCCAATTTCTTTTCATGTGTATCTTGCTTTTGTTTTCTACTGTCTTCATTACGAGATTTCTTTAGTTGATCCCTTCATTCTAATTATCCTCAATTGCCTTTCTGAATGAGTCGGTAGTATAATTTTAAGCTGACCTATTTCATATGTTTGGTTATTTGTTTCAGATGGTTTTTTAAAGTAAAATTTTTTATAACTTTTAGTAGGCACAATGAAGTGATGATTTCTTCTCAGCAGAAAAATATGAGTGTTGAACCTCATTGTCACCTCCAATTGACTAACTCAAGAAAGTCTGCGTCTGACACACAATTCTTTAAAGTCTTTTTAGTACAATCACGTCTCCAAGTCACGGTGATGTGGTTCATTGAAAACCTACATGGATCTAGTGTGTCTGATGTGTCAGTAAATCTTACAAGTCTCGGTGTTCAACACGTGTGAGACACAGACACAGACTCATATTTGGGTCTGTGCTTCATAGATATTGCTTCTATTCCATGACATTATTGAGATTCAGGTGTTTATATTATCTTTGTCATGATTTTTCTTTAATCTGTTCATTTTACTTGCGATAATGTCAAGTTACCGATGGTTTTCTGGTCGACTCGATAATGTGATAATTGGAGGTCCTAGTTTAGCTTTCGGGTTATTTGTTTCACTGGTTTGTGCACGATCACTGCGTTAAACTTTATTTGGCATTTGAGGCAAATGAAGAGTTTTTTCAGCTTGGCAGGACTCTCTTTTTTCCCTTTCCTTTTTGTTTTTATCAATTTTGCAAAGCAGCATTGTGCAGTTTGATTTTTAGTTCTTCATGTTATAGAGTTTTGTCTATTTATGGATGTGAACTCACATTATCACCCTTATTTAGTTTGATTAGTTTAATCTTTTGTTTTGTTTCTTCCAAATTGATCCCATAACGACTGTACTTAATGCGTAAGCTTGTTATGCCAAAAACTAAATCTCGTCATGCCTTAAAGATTGCTCAACATGTTTTTGTTATTTGTGATACTCTTGTCATATATCTGTCCTGTGTTCTTCACCTTCAACCTTTTTGTTCCCTTCTGTTGTCCAACTGATATCTTTTCTTTGTACCAGACATAACAATAGTGGTATATCCTTATATAGTTTGCATAAAATACACCTAAATTGTCCCACTTTGCATTTTGAGAGGAACCTAGAGTATGCAGATTCAGACAGTGCAGAGATGGACTTCCTGGTACAAGTATCCCATTTGTACTGCCAGCGCGATTTAATGATCCAAATATTTGTAGTAGTGAGTCCACTTGTTATCTCTTTATTCAATTTGCCTTTTTGATTGGTGTGGTCAATACTTCTTTCTGAAGAACCGTTATTGTGATCAATTCTAGTCGTTCTTGCATTAGCCCTTTTGACAATAGGTTAGCAGTATCCTGTTTTTGCTTGGTATTCTTTTTTTAAATTTATTTCAGATTGGTTCTGTAGATAATTGTTTTGTGATTGATTCTAGTGGTTATAGGATTAGCCCTTGTTCCATGATTATTCTCACTTTCCAGTTAAGTTTTCATTTGTTATAGTCTTCAAATTGTTGTTGGAGATGGAACTCAACAAACAAATGAGTGTTCTATTTGCTGATTCTTTTTGTATGTTTGGTCATAATTTTAACTTCTTATAAAACTTACCCACTTCATTTTATGCCCAGGTTTATCCTTGGAAAGCTGTTGCATGTAACAATCATGTAACTGTAAGATCTCTTTCCCTTTTTGAACTTCGAAAATATTTATCTATTTCATTTATTTCATGATTTGTGCTAAATTAAGGGGCTCAATTTCCATTATTGTAAACTTTGTTTAAAGTTCTTATATGCCATTTTGTGTAAAGTGTCTCTTTCCTTTGCAATTGATCGGCAACAAAATGGCACTACTTCGCAACATGGCCTGAATTGGCTTTGTTTTCTTTTAATTATTAACAATTACCACTCTTCTAGGATACAGACAACTACCCGAGGCCCCAGCTCAAGGCAGTATCTGCTTTGAGTCGAGTCTTTGACGACTCTCCTGATTGCTATTATTATTTGCTGTCTGCTTTCATTGGGTTTCCAGAAGGTGGATTTTTGTTGTGGTTTGGCTTTTGTAAACTAATGATTATTTTGGTTGTTTAAACTTTTGAGTGTGACGTTTACTTGGTTTCTCTTCATGTGTATGGATCTCAACTTTCTTTTCTGGTATATTGCAGTTGACCTTAATAGGTTGGTCTTCTTGTTAAGTTCTTAGGTAGGTTAGTTGGTATTGATCTTCTTGCAGTCTACTGTGTTTTTTTTTTTGTGGGGGTGGGGGGGTTGACATTCTTGCAAGTCAACTGAGAATTTATTGTGAATAATTGTATAATCATATACCTTCACTCTCAAAGGTTAGCAACAATGCTTTTGGGTAAACAAACTTACTCCTAGTAACTAACTGGACTTTAATGGGAAAAATTTGCTGTATTATATAAATTCTTCCATGTTTACACAACATGATTCGTCATCCCAGAATAGGCACACTTGTTGTTCATAGTCATCTTCACAGCCGCCATTATGTTTTCCTCTTCTAGTTAGATGCTGCTCAGTCCTCTTTTGGATGTATTGAGATTAATAACTATGTTTTTTGGGCAAACAAATTTTTGAGAACACCCTGTAACTTACTGCTTACAAGAAAATCATGTATTTTTCAAATTCTCATTCTCCTTAACCAACAACCAATACAAAATGACTTAATATTTGCACCACTAGCTCATTACAACGAGAGTAGAAACTTAGATGTTATGTAGGTACAACAACAACAAGAGTAGGAAACCTCGGTATTGCTGACTGTTCCATTTTGGCGGGGTCTCATGAAAGTTGCGAATACCTTTTTATGCATCTCAAAAAATATAGTTGATGGGAGGGGAACACCGTTTCGGCTGTATAAGTGGATTGGTGATTGCTCGTATGTGAACAATGCAAAAACATACTAGCAACAAAATTATGGCAGAACGTTTCTCAAATTGGGAAGTAGTGCGGCTCAAATGAGTTATATCTATAGAAATGAGACATGAGTGTTTTATTTTTTTTGGTAAGAAGCCTTATGTTGAGGACATGACATTTGCACATTTGAGGAGGTGCCATCACGTATATCGGCACAGGAGGCGTCAGACTACTGCTATACGTTAGGCTACAGCCAAGCGTAAAGCCGCAATCATGTGGTTCTACCTGGAGTCTATATTCTATTTGTTGAGTAGCGTTTCTCTTTATTGCTTTATAGTCTTTATTTCATTTAGTACCACATCGATTGTGTGAAAAAACATCAGTAGTCTGTATGCCTATTTATTGGCTTCAGTTGAAATAAAATGAAAGTCACTCTTGATTAATAAAATTCTTAGATTTTCATTTGAAAATTTGAATATGAAATCGGAGTGTGAAACCCGTCTTAAATAAGATTTGTGTGTGAATCTAAATCTTTATTACCCTTATCCTAATACATTCAATTCCTAATCTCACTTCAAACCCAATCACATCTCTAATCTTATCCAACCTTTCAATCTCAAATCCAGTCCCGAGTTAGCCACAAATTCAAAATTCCACCCATATCATAACTAGCTACAAAAATCAAAACAATCAAATACAGAGTCTGAACTCATCTTCCTCTTCACAGTAGAGTCACCTCTCATTCCTCATTATCTCCTTTGGTTTTTCCTCTCGCAACCCACTGCAAGCTGCTATCCTCATTTCCCTGCTGCTCAACAGCTACCCCGACCATCTTTCCCTCACTCGCCAGTCGCCACCAGCGAGCATCACCACTAGCATCTTCTTTATCACCTCTCGATGGCAACAACGACAACTAGCGACACTACATAAACATCACCTTTGAAGTCCTCCATCTCTTCCTCTCGAATCCTCCTCTCTGGTTGTGCGTTCAGCCGACAAAGCCGGCCACCTTCTCCTCCTCTGTGATCAACAACAACACCAAGGTTAACTCCCACCATCTTCCCTCGACTGCCTGCCACGCCATAAACTATCACGATAACAACATTCAGTCGACTGGTTCTCAACAGCCCTGCAACAACATAGATAATCACAACAACATCAAGGAGAGTAGTATAGTTCAGTTATAGGTCCAACAAACACAATCAGATCAGAAGCAAATTCAGCATACCAAGTTCACAAGAGAAGATCCCGAAAGCGTGGCTCTCAGTAGGTAATTTTCTACTCTCAATACTCAGTATATCATTCGGGTTATACTATATGTTTTATCTCTTAAATATTATCAGTATTCCTGCTGTCCATCATATTGTGAGTATGTGTGCTTTTACTTGACTCTTGTTCATTGCTAATGTAAATATTGTGAATAAGACTATTTCCTAACTAGATATTGTGTTGAATTTAGTTAAGGCTAGAATTGTTTGGTCTACGTTGCAACTTTGTTAAAATCCATCCCACCGTATTGTTAGTTTTAATTTTATTCTTACAAAGGTCGCATTTGCAGTGAAACATTGCGAATTTCAGGATTACCTCTGATTCCACATGTCACTTGCATTTTATTTCATATCATTTGGTATCAGAGCATGATTTAGATAGAAATTTGCATCAACATATAGTTAGGAATTTTATTTACTTTTTTGCATAAAAAATATTTAAAAAAACAAAGGAGAAGATGAGAAAGGAGAGGCGACTGTGCTGTGAAGAGGAAGGCAGAGTTTAGATTCTCTGTTTGATTGTTTTGATTTTTGTAGCTAGTTGTGATATGGGTGAGATTTTGAATTTTGTGGCTAACTTGGGATTGTATTTGTGATTGGAAAGGTTAGATAAGAGATGTTGTTGGGATTTGAAGTGGGATTAGAAATTGGATGTATTGGGATAAGGATAATTAAGATTGGATTCACACACTTATTATTTGAAACAGGTTTCACACTTCAATTTCAAATTCAAAATTTCAAACTGAAAATTCAAAATTTTTTTAATCAAGAGTACCTTGCATTTTATTTCAACTGAAGCCAATAAATAGACTTACAAGCTACTGATGTTTTCCCACACAACTGATATGGTACTAAAAAAATAAAGACTACAAAGCATAAAGGAAAACGCTACTCAACAAATAGAATACATGCTGCAACTAGAACGACATGACTGCGACTCGAAGCCTAGCTGTCACCTAACGCATAGCAGCACTCTGACGCCTCCTGTGTCTATATGTGTGAAGGTACCTCCTCTTCGAATGTGCGATGTCATGTCCTCATCATTCTCCTTAGGTGGGAGAGAAGTCAACTCCGTCGAATCAGGTGTAGAGGAACTTTGATAATACTCCAACATGTCTGAATCAATCTGTTGTAGCTCATTGCGACCCAGTCATGTGTCCTCAGCAGATGACTTCCCTTTCCAACGTATCAGATATTGTCGGGTTCCACCATCTCTATTAGAGATAATTTTATCATCTAAAATCTTATCAATCTTCTCTGCTGTATTGGGATTAATATATGGGAGTGGGTGAAGTGAGGGTCTCTTAGAAAATGGCTAAGGGGTAGGCTCATCAACTAATAGGTTGTTGGGGTTAAAGTCAGAACCCTTGTAATCTACCAAATCCTCAATATTGAAAGTGAGAATAATTTCAAAATCTTTAGGAAGATCAATAACATAAGTAGTGTCATTTAATTTAGTTAAGATTTTGAAAAGTTTGACACTACGAGCATGTAATTTTTAACAGTTCCAGAAGAGAATCGTTCCTGACGAATCCGGACCATCATAAGGTCGCCAACATTGTAAGTTTTAAATTTCTTTCTGACATCAGCTCATAGTTTGTAGTCAAGTTATTTTGTGCAACTCAAACATGTATGTTGGTAAAGGAAAAAGCAGAATCTGACACTGTTGTGATCAACCATGGGAATGAGGTCAATGGGCTGCCTAAGCCTAAAGCCATACACTATTTCATGCGGACTCTTATTTGTTGTCCTATTAACAGATGAATTATATGCAAACTTGACAATAAATAATTTTAGATCCCAACTTCCAATATGCTCACTAACAAGGGTAAGCAATAAGTTTTTAGACTTCTACTGACAATCTCAATTTGACCATCAGTCTGAGGGTGGAAAGCGGTAGAGATTTTAAGCTTCACACCTAACATGTGCCAGACGGTCTTCCAGAAATAGCTAGTGAACATCACTATCGGACACGATAGTCTTAGGTAGACCGTGCAACTTGATGCCATCGTCAAAAAAGATCTTGATTACTCTAGAGGCGTCAGAGGTACGAAAGCAAGACAGAAAGTGAGCCATTTTTGAAAAACGGTCCACGACAATTAGGACCGAATTGTGTTTACTCAGGATTTTCGGAAGTCCTAACGCGAAGTTCATACTAACATCGTGCCATGGGCAATTTGGGACCGGTAATGGAGTGTACAAACTGGTATTCTTTTTGTACTGCTTTGCGAGTTCCCAGGTTTGACACCTTCCAACATGCTTGGCAACGTTACATTTCAGCCCTGGCCAATGAACCGATACTCGACTGCTCCTATGGCTTCTCATTCCCGAAATGCCCCGCAAGACCACCAACATGCAATTCTAAAACAAGAAATTCTCTAAGAGAGGTTCTTGAGATGCATAACTTTTGATCTAGAAAAATATGTGCTGCATCGTTTAGTGCCCGTCTCATAGACAAGTGCATCGATACACTCAGATAACAAATTGGCACAAGAGTACGTGGAGAAGTTTGATGAATTCCTCATCATATGCAACGCCTTTAACACTGAAAGGCAATCTCAAATCCTGTCTAGGTTTAAGTTGGTCTTAGGGATGACTTGCGAATCAAACTTTTGGATCGTGAAATCACTGAGCTCGAGAAAGCCTACGTGTTAGTTCAAGATTTAGATGCGACTAAATGTAGTTCCGTCTCTAAGAGTCACTCACAAACAACCAAAACCAACTCGAGTTCGTATCTCAACCGCTTTCAAAGTTAAACCTCTACCTATAAGGCAGATACTAAAGGAAAGAGTGTCGAAAACAAAGGCAAAGAGCTGACACTGAGTTCTCTAAACTGAGTCCCATAATCAAGTGTTACATGTGTTAGGGCTATGCACATGTGGCTGCTAATTGCTCTAGCCCAGTCAAGATTGTCTTAGTCAACAGAGTGCCCGAGGTATTGTCCGATTCGGATTCAAACGAGTTCATTTTTCAAGAAGACAAAGATTCAGACATTGATGATGAGACCACAGGCGATGATGTTGGTCTTAACTGCATTAGGCCAGCAAACATCGATTCAGTTACCCGTCGTTAAGTGCACGTCCTTAGGTAAGAACTATGAGTAGAGTTGAGCTACCATGTTCCATATCATCACGAAGATAGGTGGTAAGAACTGTATGGTTATTGTAGACAGTGGAGCTGCATTAACGTAGTGTCATCTATAGTGATCACAAAATTTGGCTTGAAGGCTGTACCACATCATCATCCATATATAGTGACATGGATAAACTCGTCAGCGCTGGAAGTCAAGTAGATATGTCTTGTTCCAATTGACTTCGGTCTCTTTAAGGATAAAATTTGGAGTGATGTCGTGACCATGAACGTGGGTCACGTCATCCTTGGACGACCATGGTTATACGACAAAGATGTTACTATGTACGGTCGGTCGAACATGTGTCAGTTTGAATGAACACGAAGAGAAGAAGATCAAGCTACTGCCTTGTGAGCCTAAAGGCTGAACTATCTGAACCCAAGCCTGTTGCAGTGAAGGAAACCAATAGTATCAGCTGCAAAAGCTTTCAGTCAAGATGTGGAGAAAGGAGCTCTCTTCGTAGCATAGTTCAAGGTATTGGCCGAGTCGGATACGACTCGGCCGCTGACGATGCGACTCGAAAGCCCGAGTCGATCGACGGGCGCCGAGTTGACCGAGTCGAGTCCGAGTCGGAACTGATCCGGGTCGACTCGGCGCCCGTGAACCCCATTTAAAGGGACAGAGTGATTGACCGAGTCGAGTCCGAGTCGGACCCGACCCGGGTCGACTCGGCGCCCGTGAACCCCCATTTAAAGGGACAGAGTGAGAGAGAGAGAGATCAGATCTGATCCATCTCTCTCTCACGCTGCCCCCTCCCTCTCGCGTTCCCCCCGCGTCGCTGTCGCCGTCGATCATCTCCCTCTCTCCCACTCTCTCTTCCTCTCTGTCTCCGTCTCTCTCTCTTCCGCTGTCTCTCTCTCTGTCGGACTCCCTTTCCCTTTCCCTCTCCCTCTCAGTCTCTCTCCCTCTCCCTCTCCCTCTCTCTGTGTCCCTCTCTCTCCCTCTCTGTCTCTCTCCCTCTCTTTCCCTCTGTGTCCCTCTCTCCTCTCTGTCTCCGTCTCTCTCTCCCTCTCCCTCTCCCTCTCCGTCCCTCTCTCCCTTTTTGTCTCTGTCTCTCTCTCTGTGTGTGTCTCTCTCTGTCAGACTCTCTCTCCCTCTCCCTCTCAGTCTCTCCATCTCCCTCTCTCTGTCCCTCTCTGTCCGTCTCTCTCCCTCTCTGTCTCTGTGTATCTCTCTCTGTCGGACTCTCTCTCCCTCTCCCTCTGTCTCTCTCTACCTCTCCCTCTCTCTGTGTCTCTCTCTGTCCCTCTCTCTCCCTTTCTGTCTCCGTCTCTCTCCCCCTCTGTGTCTCCCTCTCTTCTTCTCTGTCTCCGTCTCTCTCCTTCTCTTTCTGTTCCTCTCTCTCCCCCTCAGTTTCTCTCCCCTCAGTGCCTCTCTCCCCTCTGTTTCTATCTCCCCTCAGTCCCTCTCTCTCTGTGTTTCTCTCTCCCCTCAGTCCCTCTTTCTCTCTCCCCCTCACTTAATTTATTTGACTTTAATGTAATTTAATTTAGTTTAGTTTAGTTAAACTTAATTTAAGTTAATTTAATTTAATAAAATTTTGTAATTATAATTAAGTTAGGTAATTTAATAATTTTATTGAAGTTAAGTAATTAAGTTAGTGTAGGTTAATCTAGTATAAACTAGTTTAGTTTAATTTAATTTAGTTTCATTTAATTGAGTTTAATTTAATTTAAATTAGTTTAGTTAACTTAATTTAGGTTAATTTAATTTAATAAAGTTTTGTAATTATAATTAAGTTAGGTAATTTAATAATTTTATTGAAGTTAGGTAATTAAGTTAGTGTAGCTTAATCTAGTATAAACTAGTTTAGTTTAATTTAATTTAGTTTCATTTATTTGAGTTTAATTTAATGTTGTTTTAATTTAGTTAATTTTAGTTTTAATTTAATTTAACAGATAAATTTTTAAAATTTCAGTATGGCTCCAAAGCAACGCGATATTGGATGGAAATATGGTACCCCTGTTGGTGGAAGAAGAAAACTTGTGAAGTGTAATTGTTGTGGGAAACAAGTCCATGGTGGTATCACTAGATTGAAGCAACATATAGCACATGTACCCGGTCAGGTGGAAGGATGGTTGCGAGTATCAGAAGAGGTATCTCAATTAATGAGACGACATCTTTCTGAAGGTAGCAAAGAAAGAGCGGCCATAAAATCAAAAAAAGAGCGACTTATGAGATCTTTAAGTGAGGAAGATTTTTATGATGTGACCGAAGAAGATTCTGATAATGAAATTGAAGAAGTTGGTGGTTTAGAAGGAGTTGAAAGAAGACAACTAAAACAAGCTATGAAAGAAAGTCGTGAAATGGCTTGGAGATCGGCAGAAGGAGTTGATATTGGTGGCAGTAGTTCGCAGCCTTCAGGATCAGGGAGTAACCGTGGATTGCGTCAGAGTATGACTATGAGAGAAGCTAAAATTCCAGCTCGTGGTATTGATCCTTACATGTTCCCAACAAAACAGAAATCAATCAAAAACATATTCTCAACTGAGAATATTAAAAAGGTTAGAAAATTCATGGCAAATTTTTTTCACTACAATGTAATTCCATTCAATGCAGCTGATAGTGGTCCTTACTACCAAGCCATGATTAATACTATTGCGGAGGCAGGCCCAGGTGTAAAAGGCCCTACAGGATACCAAATTGGCAATCTATATTTAGAGGAGAAAATGAAAGAAATTGAAGTATATATTGCTTCAATAAAAACAAAATGGCCGCAGTATGGTTGCACGATCATGTGTGATGGATGGAGTTCTCATAATAGAAAGCCTATTGTTAATTTCATGATTTATTGTGATAGAAGCATGACCTACCATACTTCTATTGATACTACTAATATCTCGAAGACTGCTGATTATATATTCTAGCTAATAGATAAAGTTGTTGATGAAGTTGGTGAAGAAAATATCGTGCAGATTGTAACAGATAATGAGGCAAGTTTCAAAGCAGCAGGTCACATGTTGATGGAGAAGGGAAAACATTTATTTTGGTCTCCCTGTGCAGCACATTGCATTGATTTGATGCTTGAAGATATTGGCTCTTTGAAATCAGTCAAGGAGACATTAGATGATGCTAAGATGATCACATCGTTCATTTACAATAGTCTCAAAGTGGTGAATTTAATGAAGCTATTTACCAGAGACAGAGATTTGTTGAGACCAGGTATAACACGGTTTGCCACCGAGTTTATTTCTATTGAAAGCCTTATTCGCTATGAGCAAGATTTGAAAAGAATGTGTATGACCACCAAATGACGTGAATTCAACAAGGAAAGGAGTAGAAGAAGTGTGCGAGATAAGGTTTCTAATCTCATTCTGACTGACCGGTTTTGAAAGAAGGCAAGAGAGGTCCAAAATATTATGGATCCTCTTGTTAGAGTCTTGAAGATAGTGGACCAGGACAAGAAACCTACATTATCTATTATATATGAAGCTATGGATAGAGCAAAATTGGTTATAAAGGCATCAAATAAGAACTGAAAGAAGTACTGGGATATCATTGATAGAAGATGAGAGGGACAATTGCATAGATACTTGCATGTTGCTGGTAATTCATTTGCCTAGAAATCATATTTGTTGACTAGAAATTAAAACTGTCATATCATAACAATCATGTCCTTACATTATTGCAGCATATTTTTTAAATCTAGCACTCCAATATTCAAAAAACTTTTCTACACATTCAGAAGTGAGAAATGAATTAAAGGAGGTCATTAAAAGATTGGAGCCAGATTTGAATAAACAAGCAAGAGCTATTAATGAGGTAATGATAATTTATTTATTTCATCGATATAATGTTATGCAAATATTAACACTTGTGATGTGTATTCTCACAGATAAAATTATTTGTGGATGGAGTTGGAGAATTTGAAAGCTCACTAACTAGAAGAGCAGTGCAACAATCTCTTCCAGCTGATTGGTGGATTAATTATGGCGAAGAAGCTCCCAATCTGCAGAAAATTGCCATCAAAGTTTTAAGCCAAACATGTTCTTCATCGGGTTGTGAAAGAAATTGGAGCACGTGGTCGATGATTCATACAAAATTGCGCAACCGGTTGGCAATGAACAAGTTGCATAAACTAGTATTTGTGCATTACAATATGCGGTTGCGAGTAAGAAACTTGACATGCAAAAGCGACACTGATGATTATTACAACCCAATTGATCTGAACAATATTTTCAATGATGATGATATTTTAGATGAGTGGATTCGTGAGGGAGAACAGTCGATGTTACCACCAGATGACTTAGGTTGGTTGGATGAAGGTATTCGTCGTAGTGACGAAAGTGATGGTGATGGCGGTGATGATGACGACGGTGATGATGGTGGCGGTGATGGCGGTGATGGCGGTGAAGGTGATGACGACGGTGATGGTGGTGATGGTGGTAATGATGAAGAGACTCATGGTGTTGGTAGAAGCCAACGAGGTGGTGCTCAGTGTTTTAAATGTCAGATATCAGAAAAATATTAGATGTCATAATCGGATGTCGGATTTCAGATTTCGGAGATATTTCAGGGCCATTTAGTAAATTTCGGACGTCATGACGGATAACAAATATATATTCTAGATGTCTTAAATAATATAATTTAAAATTCTTATCAAGGTAATACATACACAACTTATACAAATATACATAAATATGTTTAGGATATGTATAATTAACTTAAACATTTTGCATATATCCACTAATCTGTTGTTAAAATTTCTCAATTGCTCTAACTTCCAAGATCAATCAACATATTGGGTTTTTCCCAAAATGTCGGCCAACAGTTCGGGAAAATGTCGGCCGACATATCGGATTTTTCTCGAAATGTCGGCCGACATTTTCTAAAACGCCATTTCAAATGCGGGTGAGGATGTCGTGGCGGTGAGGGCTTAAAAACGAAATGTCGGCCGACATTGCGGAAATGTCGGCCGACATTTAAAACATTAGTGGTGCTTTAACATGGGATTCAGAATATTATGCCACACAAGATACAGATCATGGAGGCCGGGCAGGGATTTCGCAACAGCGTAAGCATTTAAATCGGTTGGTCGATTTCAGTTCTAGCGATGATTATTCGAGTGGACATGATAACTACTCACATGGTCATCATAGTCTTGAAGGCCATTTATAGGGGTTGGGTTTGACATCTGGCCCATATTTTGGGACTGATTATTCTAGCACTGGTGAATATTCTACTAGCAGCGCTGAATATCGAGGTTTTGGGTATTATCACCATGGAGCTGATATTGCACAACCCCTACCGCCATATTACTCTGATAGTGGATCCTCTGGCCAATCATCTCAGCCTTCAGGATCTCACTCACAAACATATTATTATCCTTATGGAAACTATATGCCTGGTTTCTATACTTATCGCGGGGATGATGATAATGATGATTTTGTGCCTCCTCGTAATTCAATGTGGAAATGATTAATATTAGCAGGTACTTATGAATTATTTTGTGCAATTTACTATATTATACATGTATTTTGATATTTTTCTACCGACGACGCTTGTATTTATGCTTTCACGTTATGTTTTGAGTGCTAGGTGATATGTTTTGAATATGTGATACATGAATTTTGATGTCTACATTTTTTTTATGATTTGTCATGTTTTTTTCATATTTTTTTTGGCGTTCTATGTAGCGTTTTGCGTGTATCGTCCGAGTCCGATTCGAGTCGCCGAGACCGATCCGTCAAGGTGCCGGCCGAGTCGGCGGCCGAGACCGAGACTTTGAACCATGCTTCGTAGTCCTCGCAACCAAGGAAATATCCAAGGAAACCAACACTCTGATCCCTCCGAGGTTACTCAAGTGTTTACGAAATTCGTTAATGTGTTTCCTGAAGACCTCCCGGACAAACTTCCTCCAATGTGTGACATCCAACACGTTATTGATTTAATCCCAAGAGCTAGTCTTCCCAACTTACCACATTATAGGATGAACCCTATCAAGCATGTTGAACTCAAGAGACAAATTGATGAATTGTTGAGAAAAAGTTTCATCTAAGAGAGTACGAGTCCTTGCGCGGTTCCTGCCTTGCTGACGCTAAAAAAAGACAGAGCTCGGCATATGTGCGTGGATAGCCATGCCATCAACACGATAATAGTTAAATACTATTTTTCCATTCCTAAACTGGACAATATGTTGGATATGATGTCTGGTGCCACTATTTTCTCCAAGATTGATCTAAAAAGTGGCTATTACCAAATTTGCATTCGTCCCGGAGATGAATGGAAGACCGTATTCAAAACGAAAGATGGGTTGTATGAGTGGATGGTCATGACTTTTGGATTGAACAATACTCTGAGTATTTTCATGAGAGTGATGATACAAGTACCATGTCTTTTTATGGGTAAATTCTTGGTAGTTTACTTTGATGACATCCTCATCTATACCAATCTCGCGAGCAACACATCAACATCTACGTCAAGTTTGTTCTATATTGAGAAAGAAAGAGTTGTACGTCAATCTTAAGAAGTCCATCTTTTTCTCTACACAAGTTCAATTTTTCAGATTTGTAGTCACTGCTGATGGAGTTTTTGCGGATCCCGAGAAAATTAGAGTCATTGAGGAATGGTCCAAGCCTAAGACCATCCGTGATGTGAGAAGTTTTCACGGGCTCGCTACCTTTTACCGTCGGTTCATCAAAGGATTTAGCACTATCATGATGGCCCTAATTACCGATTGTTTGATGAAGGGAGAATTTAACTGACTCATGTTGCCGCGTAAGCATTTGTAGAGACCAAGAAGAGAATGTTCAGCGCTCCTTTCATGCGTCTCTTTGATTTCTCTAAAGTCTTTGAAGTGGTGTGTGACGCATCAGGAATTGGAATAGGCGGAGTCCTCCTAACTCAAGAAGGTCATCAAGTTGCTTACTTCAGTGAGAAGTTGAATGATGCCCAAAATCGATACTCCACTTAGGATAAGAAGTTCTATGCGGTGATTCAGGCGCTTCGCTATTGGCGACATTATCTTCTACCACAAGAGTTCATTCTCTTCTCTGATCATGAGGCGTTGAAGTATATCTACTCTCAAAAGAAGCTGAACGCGCAACATGAGCGATGGATTGAGTTCCTTCGAGATTACATGTTCACCTTATGCCACAAAGTGAGAGTTGAAAACAAAGCCGCTGATGCCTTTAGCCAGCGTATTTTCATCTTTACTAAAATGTCCATGCTGGCAAACGACTTTGAGAAGATAAAGACTGAGTACGAGTCTACTCGTTTCCTGATTTTTGCGACATATACGTCATATTGATAGATGGATCAACTCGAGAAGTGGATGGTTATACCCTGTATGATGGCTTTCTTTTTCTAGACCAAAAGTTATGCATCCTAAGAACCTCTCATAAAGAATTTCTTGTTTGAGAATTGCATGTTGGTAGTTTAGCGGGGCATTTTAGGAATGGGAAGACCATAGAAGCCATTTAGTATCAGTTCTATTGGCCAGGGCTGAAGCGTGACGTTACCAAACATGTTGGAAGGTGTCACACCTGCAACTCGTAAAGTAGCAGAAACAGAATACCAGTTTGTACACTCCATTACCGGTTTCAAATTGCCCATGTCATGATGTTAGCATGGACTTCATGTTAGGACTTTCGAAAATCCTGAGTAAACACGATTCGGTCCTAGTTGTCATGGATCATTTTTCAAAAATGGCTCCCTTCCTGCCTTGCTCTCGCACCTCTGATGTCTCTAGAGTAGCCAAGATCTTTTTCGACTGCGTCGTCAAGCTGCACGGTCTGTCTATGACTATTGTGTCCGATAGAGATATTAAGTTCACTAGCTATTTTTGGAAGACCCTCTGACACATGTTAAGCCTGAAGCTTAAATTCTCTACTATTTTTTACTCTCAGACTGATAATCAAACTGAGGTTGGCAATAGAAATTTGGGAAACTTATTACGTACCCTTGTTGGTGAGCATATTGGAAGTTGGGATTTAAAGTTGTCTATTTTCGAGTTTGCATATAATCATCTGTTCATAGGACAACATGTAAGAATTCGCATGAGATAATGTATGCCTTTAGGCCTAGGCAGCCCATTGACCTCATTCCCATAGTTAATCACTATAGAGTGTCAGAGTTTGCATTTTCCTTTGCCACACAAATCACGAGTCGCACAAAATAATCAGTGATAAAATTGAATAGAGCAACCTTGACTACAAACTACAAGTTGATGTTAGGAAGAAATTTAGAATTTTTAATGTTGGCGACCTTGTGTGGTCCAAATTCATCCAAAATAGTTCCCTCAGAGAACTGTTAAAAAGTTGCATGCTCGTAGTGCCGGGCCTTTCAAAATCTTAACTAAATTAAACGACAATGCTTATATTATTGATCTTTCTGAAGATTTTAGAATTAGTCCCACTTTCAATGTTGAGGAGATATGATAGATTACAAGGGTGCTGACTTTAACCCCAATAACTCATTAGTTGATAAGCCTACTCCAGGGTCATTTTCTGAGAGGCGCCTCCTTCCCCCACTTCCAGATATTAATCCCAATACAACAGAAAAGATTGATAAGATTCTAGATGATAAAATTATCTCTAATAGAGATGGTGGAACCCGACGATATCTGATACGTTAGAAAGGGAAATCACCTGCTGAGGACACGTGGCTGGATCACAATGAGCTACAGTAGATTGATTCAGACATGTTGGAGTACTATAAGAGTTTCTCTACACCTGACTCGACGGAGTCGGCTTCTCTCCCAACTGGGAAGAATGATGAGGACATGACATCTGCACGTTCGAGGAGGAGGTACCATCACGTATATCAACGCAGGAGGCATCAGATTGCTGTTATGTGCTGGGTGACAGCCAGGCGTCGAGCCGCAGTCATATTTTTCTAGCTGGAGTTTGTATTCTATTTGTTGAGTAGCGTTTCTCTTTATTGCTTTGTAGTTTTTATTTCATTTAGTATCACATCGGGTGTGTGAAAAAACATCAATGGTATGTAAGTCTGTTTGTTGGCTTCAGTTGAAATAAAATGCAAGTCACTCTTGATTAATAAAATTCTTAGATTTTCAGTTTGAAAATTTGAATATGAAATCAGAGTGTGAAACCCGTTTCAAATAAGATTTGTGTGTGAATCTAAATCTTTATTACCCTTATCCTAATACATTCAATTCCTAATCTCACTTCAAACCCAACCACATCTTTAATCTTATCCAACCTTTCAATCTCAAATCCAGTCCCGAGTTAGCCACAAAATTCAAAATCCCACCCATATCATAACTAGCTACAAAAATCAAAACAATCAAACACAGAGTCTAAACTCTATCTTCCTCTTCACAGCATGAAAAGCTTTTTTTTGCACTTTAGATTTTTGTTTCTGTGTGCAATGGTCTTTCAAAAACTTAGCATAAGCAAAAACTTGTTTGATAGTATCAAGCAATGAAACATTGATCTCAACTCGCTTAAATAAATCTATCATCTCATTAAAATTCTTTTCTGTCTTAGCTTGAATTATAGTTGGGGAAAAGGTGCTCTAGGAATGAAAGTTTGCTCGTGTATATTACTAGACTTAGATTCAGTAGGGCTCAGAGTGATTACCCTATCCTTCATTGAATTATTTCGATTCTTTGTGGGTGACAACGTTCTATTTTGATTCGACTTGGTCAGGATTTAGCTTTTCAACTTGAACATTCACTCGTCTTTTATACGTAAGGTTTGTGAGTGCTTGAACATGCTCGCTTGGCATTCCCGAAGTAGACTGTTGACTAACCTCATACTGACCTTTTGGGTTTGAAATTGGTTGACTAGGAAATTTTTTGGAATTGCTTGTGTATTTTGTAAGCTAGCACCTTTTAATTCTTGTATATTTGTACTAGTTCCAGTAATGAATTTCTCTATCATGGACTCTAAGTTGGATGGCTATTACGGAGGTGCAACCTTATGCGAATTAGTAGGGAGAGCATAAGAGAAAAGCTGATTAGGGGGACCAAATTGGTTGAATCATATTGTGGTCTTACTTGGTTAGATTGAGGTTGTGGTTGTGGTTGTGGTTGTCTTCAAGAAAAGTTGGGGTGATTTCGCCAATTACGATTATAAATTTCAAAGTATGGACTACTGAATAATTTTCTAAATTGGTTCATGGTATTAACTTACTCGCTTATACTTTAAAAAATGACACAACATTGCATTATGCATGGGACTAGCGTACACATCACATGCATCCTGTTGAACTTGACTCTCAGTCTTCATTGTCTGACTCAGAATTAACGCATTCACCTTACATGCAAACTGTCTAATCGCATATTCAAACTCACATCAACTGTGATAATCCTCAACTCTCAGAATTGAAATCTCATTGCTGAGAATTCTCAGCTAATCTCTCAAAAATGGCCTAAGCTTTAGGTGTACTCTTACCCATAAATGATCCACCACTTATGAATTTCACAAGGTTACGATTCGAATCTGTTAGTCCATTGAAAAAGTACTGCACAAACCACCATTTTTCAAATTATGATGTGGACATTAATTTGGAGATCCTTAAACTTTTCTCATAACTCATGAAATTTCTTTCCTTTCTGCTTGAAAGTGGAGATTTCTTTCTGGTCTATATTGGTTTATCCTAAGCATGAGGTAGAATTTAGTGACAAACTTGAAGTTTAGATCTCTCCAAGTCGTGATCGAGTTGGCTCTAAATTATTTAACCAAACTCTTTCTTGGTCTTTTAATGAAAATGGAAAGAGTCTTAACCTAATCAACTCATCAGAAAAGTTTTGAAATTTGAATGTGGAGCATATATTTAAGAACTCATCAATATGATGTACAGATTCTCATTTTCCTTACCATAGAAAGTGGGAAGCAACAGGAGAATAACTGGTTTGAGTTCGAAGTGGGTTGCATTGGTGTTAGGCAATACAGTGCACTTAGAGGGTTGTGTCTCATTTGGAGCGAAGCGCTCTTTTAGAGTCATGGTATCATTTTCAACATGATTATGATTTTTAGTCATTTCAATGTAGAAGAGTTGACCAAGCACTGATTCAGAGAGAGATTCAATCCTGACAAGTCGACGTGTGTTATCACGAACCCAAGCAATCCTTAAGAAATTTAAGGTTCAAGCCTATTCTAGTCCAAAAATAATACACACACAATTGATTCAACCAGACAAATTCATTTTTTATTTTGAGTTTAGTCCAAAGGTAGTCAAGTTTCACTTCTAATCTTGTAGAGAACAAGTTCTCTTCTAATTAGACAGCTTCTAACTGGGCGGAAAAGATTGTAAGCTTACCAATTAAACACGTTAAACAAGCAATTTAGTTCTTCCTCCAGTCCACGAGTTGCTGCAATGGCTAAGCCACCCTTTCTAGATAAGAAAGTTCCTCTTTGAAAGCTTACAGGTGTTCAGCAAAGTGCTCTCATAATAGATCCACTTAAATGAGCTCAAAAATTTTAGTGGTCAAGTTCTAATCAAGTTTTAAATTATTTCAGGCTTAGAAAAATAACTTATATGAGATTGTTATTTTTTTAACCAAGGAGCGTGTTATGAAATCCTTAACCTTATGTGAGGGGGACAACTCTTAAGTATATTATGCAAAAATGATCTAATGCACAAAACAAAACAGAGACATGATAAAAAAAAAATGTCACACAATCTTAAAAAGATTTAATGGCTATGTTGTAGAAAAGTTTGAAAAATTTTGAACATACCTTTGATCTAGCCGCCACAAAATTGATTTGAAACACAATTAATTATAGTGGTATAGTGCAGTGGATCTAAGCATGACCAATCTCTAAGTTTTGATTTTTTTTTATTTTTTGCCCTAAAAAGTTGTGTTAGACATTGAAAAAATTTGAACAAAATATGATTGGTTTTCAAAGAAAAACCTGATCGCCTAGCGTTCTTTTCTTCTTCTCTCCTAAAAAAAATGAAGCTAGCAAATTTTTTTATAAGGGAAAGTAAAAAATGATGAAATGATATCAAGAAAAATGTCTTTTTCTCCCTTTGCAGTTCTTTTCTGATTTTTGCAAGACAACTCAAGAATATTTGCTTAGCAAGGTTAAAAGAGAAAAAGGAAAAGAAAGAAAATTGAATAAAAAGAAAAAAATTAATTTTTTAAATTTTTTTAAAGAACTAGAAGAAAAATTAAATATAGGTTTCAAAATGCTTTCTCACACAAATTCTCTGGCCACGATGCCAGAAATTTGAGACGGCTCAAAAATAGTGAAATTTACTATCTTTATTTGAATCGTACACAAAATAATAAAATACATAATCTTGCTTTGAAATATTTGAAAAATAGCACAACAACAAGAAATGATCGAATCCATGGGGACTTGTTTGAAATCACAGTTTTTAAAATCCTAAATTAATTTTTAATCTAGTTGAAATTTAAACAAACGATTTTGGATTTAGAATTTAGTTTCAAAACAAAAGTTTGAATTTTTCTCAATATAAGCAAACTTGTGGATTAAGAACCACTACAATGTACGTAACAATTCTTCCCTTATGCTTTCATTACTCTTTTGCATCTCCTTTAATTTTTAGAAAATGACTTTATTCTAAAAATTGAATGATTTAACACGAAACTTTATATACTCTTTTTTATTCTCATTTTAGATTAAGCCATAAATGGTCCCATCATCCTTATAGTGAAGGAATTTCTCTGAGATTGGCTTGGATCTAATTAGAATTAAGAGTTCTAATTAAATGTTTTAATTAATTTAGATTTAAAGTAAAGCATGAAATGAATCAACGTTTAAGCAAAAGACAATTCATTTAAACCAATAAATTTAAAATTAAACTTAAAAATTAAGCATGAATATCATAAAGTAAAAGAAAATATAAACATAAAGAAGCAACTTTATGCAATCATGGAGCAGAACACTCTCCTCAAGAGAAGGTTCTCAGCCACTCATGACAGAGAGTTTAATTAAGAATAAAAACAAGAAAAAGTAAAGAGAAAGCATGACAATGAAAGAAAACAATTAATTAAATAATTCTCTCTAAAAATATATTATAAAAGAAAGGAATAAAAACTCTTACAAAATCCCTCTCCCCAAAGCTTTCCTCTTTTAGTTCTTTTATAGGGAGAATAGAAGTACATGTTTTTTTAAATCGCTCCTTTGATTCAGTGATCTGCCAGTTTTGAATTTGGATGGAGAAAATCTCAAGTCGTTTGCCCATTCATCTTGGTTCAATACTTGATTCATTTCATTCTAAGTTTTGTTGCACCCGAATTTACTTGTTTAGCACCTAAAAGCTTGTATAGATCCTCAGTTCCCTAAACAACAAAAGCATATCATTAACTATAATTAAACAAAAATGATGTACTAACAAATATGCGACTTAGGTATAAAATGTGTACAAATATGTCTTTATCAAATGTGATAGCCTCCAACACATGTCAGTGAAACATAATACACGCTTTTGAGATAGGATTGAGTTGAGTGTGTGAGTTTGAGTTTGTTGGGCTCTATCTTTTCCTAATTCTTATTATTTCTCTACTTTGGGTTACTGATGCGATCCCATTTTGTATAACTTCTATTTTATTTGTAGCATATCTATTCTCTATGGAGAATTTTCTCCAAAAAGTAAAAAATTAGTCTAATATGCCTTTTCTTATGAATAAAAAATAGGTTAATTGAATTCTCAATATTTCATGTGTGTAAGAGTACAACCAAAAAAAAAAAAAAAAAAATCAAACATAGGATAAATCATTTTCGTTGTGTCCAACCTTTCAAGAATTGCCATGTCCGACATTTATACTCTATTGGAATCAAATTTCATGTCCTTGTCCATAAATCACAGGTGTACTTTCTCCTTTGGTTCATGTGGTATTTTGGACTAGTACTAGGTCTTGTGCTGCAAGTTATTCTGGTTTATATATATCTGATCAATGAATCTTTATCATTTTTATTTGGTGCTGTGAAGGTTCATCTAACTGATTTATGTGCTATAAAAGTGCTATGGCCAATTTGGCTGATTGGGTCTTTGTTGCCAATTTGTTCTTGCAAGGATTCTTTATGATTCATAAACCAACTTTGTTAACTCGTTTTAGGTTGGTGCTCAATAATTTATTAAGCATTCTCGCTAAGTTATGTTTGATTGTAGCAGGGACTTTGCAAATGGATCTGTACAAGATTTGCTCTTTGTTCTCTCCCTGATCAAGAATGGTTTGATTTTTATGATTCCCTTAATGGGTTTCAATCCTGATGTTGAATGTGTTATTCTTAGGTAGGCAGGTAGGTTTGTTATTTAGCAATTTTTTTATGTTAGTATGTCTGATTTACATAGAATGTTAATTGTTTTTGGAAAGCTTTTATGTTGATCCATCCTAGCTATGGCATTGTTCATGGTGTTGTTGACATTCTGAAAAGACAAATTCCCAGAAAGCATGTCAACCGGTCCGAACGATGTCTAAACTTGTCGACATTTACAAACGACGAGTCGCGGACAAGCTGATGACCAGATTCTGCCCTCAAGGGCCAAAGTAATAACTTGAACCTTACTGATCCAGTAAAGTAGACAGTAAGGCAAATGTTACCTTTGAAGAGGCATATGAGGTTAAGCTAGTTCAATACTTAGCCTCGCATGAACCCAAGGGGATAGCTTCGCTTGAAGCTTTCTTATAAGCTTCACATGAAGCTCTTTAAGAGCTCCACAAAGAGCCAACTTATAGCTTCGCCTGAAGCTAATTCCAACTTCTCCTGAAGCTAACTTACAGCTTCACTTGAAACTAATTCTAGCATCGCCTGAAGTTATTTCTAGCTTCGTCTGAAGCTTTGTAATAGCTTCGCTTGAAGCATTATGCATTTCTTGTTGGAAGATTTGCCAGGTCAATATTTGACCAAGTCATTAGTGGGACAATCTCACTACTTCAGTGTGGTTAATGTTACTTTAAGTGGGCGGGTCACTTCATCCCACATTAAGTGGAGACAGCTAGGTGAAGCGACCGTTAAAGAGGCTCGCGCTAGCCTCGCGTGAGGCCTATATTTAGCTTCGCCTGAAGCTTTAAAGCCCCGTGCGAAGCTAAAAGTAGCCTCTGGCGCGAGGCTAACAGACTGTTACCAGTCTTGCTGGATTATAAGGGCAGTTACACCCCTGAGAGCCTATAAATAGCTCATTTTTCGATGAGCAAGGGGCGGAAAAGAGGTACCAGAGCTAAAAGAGAGCAGGAACAAGGATCAAAGAGATAAGAGCCAAGGCATCAGCAGAGCCAACTCTCTCATTTCTAAGAAATTCAGAGAATCACTTCTCTAATCCTGTAAGGATAAATTCAGGGTGCTAATACCCTTAAGATCTTCCTCTCTCAAGGAATCTTCAGAATCAGTCGAGAAGGAATTCCTTAAGACTCAATCGATCGCTTATCAACGGAACAAAGCAGTCGCGCGCTGATTAGACTTATACCGGCACACTTACCCAGCAATCTCAGTAGAGAATACATGTAAATTTTCTTTTACTTGTAATTTTCTACACACATTTTGTAAGTTTTTCCCCCTTTGATTTTCAATAGAAAACAAGATGGCGACTCTGCTGGGGAGCTGTATCTTCGCTCCTGAGAATTAAGTGTCGATGTTGGGTCTATTGCAGAGACCCTGATCATTTCACTTTGACAAAGAGAGGTTTGGGAAATTCTCTCTAGAGGTAGCACAAGTCCCCTACGTGTGTGCAAGCACAGGAAGGTCAACGCAGGGAGAGCTCCTTTGGCTACCTCTTGGAGCAAGTCTCGGTTGAGACAAGTAAGATTCTCTGTGAACCTACCACAGCCTCACGCGAGGTTAAACAGACTCTGTTTGAGTCTAACACAGTCTTAACGAAAACTTAGCCCTGCACCAACGTGTTAATGTTGTGCGCGAGGCTACAAAGGTTCCCTGTGAACCTAAAACAACCTCTGCCAAGACTATGTATATTGCAAAATCCGTAGTCTCATGCGAGATAAATCTTTGATTTAGCTTCCTGTGAAGCTAAAATAATCTCTGATTGCAAGACTATTCCAGCTCTCCGCAGAGCTAAGCCTCTCCTGTCCCGTAAGGCTAAAGTTAAAGCACTTTGTGCTAACAACAAGGCTATTGTAGCTTCGCTTGCATCATCAGCACTATTGAGCAATCAAGAATAAGTGGGGGGTCAATACCAAGGGACGTGATGCAGCCTAATTTTCCCAATCAAAGGGGAAAGAAACTATAGCCGTTGAGCTATCTAGGGTAGTTCAACCAAAGCAGAAGAGCGACACCAATGATAATCAGGAGTTTAAATTTTCACCAAAGGTGTACTCCTTCAAAGACGAGCAGGTGGTGATAATCTTCCACTTGCTTCACAAGGGTAATAAGCTCAAGTTACCCGAAGTTCGGCGGCCTAATAAAGTCGGGCGTACAAATGATCCCAACTGCTGCCTCTTTCATAGGATGGTGCATCACCCTACCAGCAGATGCTTTATCCTCAAGGATAAGATCCAAGCATTGGTGGATGCTGGAGTTCTGACTCTCAAGTCAGAACAAAAGAAAATCACCGCCAACATGATGACCCTTAATTTCAGAATCTTCCCGAAGATGACTGTCCAAAATGGATGGGTCCGAGTCCCTAAAGCTAGATTGGACATCATCAATTCAATGGTTGAAAAGCAGAAAACTAAGGGTCTCATTCTAATGATGACAGAATTTGGAGAGATCATGTGGGTCCACCCATATATCATTAAAGATGAGCAATGTGAAACTAGCAAGCCCAAGCTCAAAAGCAAGTCATGCAATACCGTCTCTCTCGCAACAGATGACGACTCTGTGACTGTAGACTCTGTGACTGTAGCCTCTCTCAGCGACTTAGAAGGAGAGAAGTTTGCCTTAACAACACAGCCCCTACCTCGCAACCGGTGGGCACACGTTCTGGTAAACAATATTGCAACAGTACGATCAGATACCCGATGGGGGCACAACCACCAACAATGTTGGGAACCGCTGCACTTGTCCAGGCCCCAATGCCTAAGGATAAAAAGAAGCAGAAGGAGATTCGCTTTAATGAATCCTTGAAGAAGAATCCTTCCCGAGGACTCAATGCTCCTTTCCGCTTTGACATATTGGCGCAATTGGTCAATATTCCGGCTTGTATTACCCTGCATGAGCTACTCCGCCTCTCGAAGAAAACGAGAGAGGCACTTAGGGATGCTCTTGCTGACTCGGAATCATATCTGACACAAGTGTCAATCCATACAAAAGATGATGGAGCTTCATGTCCCCAATGCCATATGGTACAACAACAAGTACCATGCATCACTTTCACTCTTGAAAACATGCTCCTCAAAGACAACCGACATGACAGGCCCTTATACTATACAGGGTATATTGGGTCCACACATATCGAGAGAATACAAGTCGATCCGGGGTCTGCTCTAAGCATCATCCCCAAAAGACTTCTTTATTTCCTCGGTATCTCACTGAGAAGGTTGTCAACTACGACTACGACCATATATGGCTTCAATGCCGGGACTAGTTATTCTCTGGGCAAGATCTGTCTCCGGTGCCAAATTGGAGACTTGAAATCAGAAGTGACGTGTTACGTCATTGACGCTGACACATCTTACAATCTCTTGCTCGGACCGCGTTGAATCTCTGCCAACTGGATTGTGCCTTCCACGCTCCATCAATGCTTTAAATATGTGGATGACAAGGCGATGGTCAGGACGGTGTTCGCCGAAATGCAGCGGTTCAAAGAATGGAGAACTACTTCACTGATTCTCTACTTTACAAAGAGAATGGTAAAGTGGTGGAAAAATCGTTGCTAAACGACGTTGATAGCGGCAACAAGGCGGACTCAGAATCAGGAGATGATCCAGAGGTTTAATGAAGAACTAGTTATAGCATATCTGAATGATCTGATTGTAATAATTTCGCTGATAATGACGACAAATGGGTCCTTAATGAAAATATTAATTTCGATTATTCTTTGTGTTGTGATGATGTAAATAGCCCTGTTGATATGAATTCTCTACACATGCCTTTGTCAATGTCAACGGTATGCATGCATATGGAGGAGAATGATGAATCTGTGTTTGTAGTTCCACCCTCTAAGAAGGGTCAGTCGCCAATCATATTTGGCAAAGTCTGACATTGGACAACTACATCCAATGATTCGGACGAAGACTTAGAGTCCCCACAATTCTTTGACTATGCACGATCAGTACACTGTATGATGAAAGAAATGGGACACGACTTACGTTATAGTGAAGGTTTGAATTTCAGAAAGGGACGACACATCCCTCTACAACTTTTTGTACCGAAAGGAAAGCTTGCCAACTTCCACGATCAGACTCGCGGGGGTGCTGGTACGTTACCCCATCTGTTCAGTCTGATTCGAAATCTGAAAAATCTCTACCATCACATTCTTCAGTCATCGGATTGAGAATCTGACTAAGTGTGGGGGTTGCCTTCAAGAAACTCTTCACCAACATGACATCAATTAGTTAAGTGGAATGAGAAGAGGACATTGAGCCATTCGATACTGATCCATGGGCTCAACACTAGATATTCAATAGGAGAAGCGTTTTGAACAACACAATCCTCCCACTGAGGATAAAGTAATTCAAATCGACGTGGGTGATCAAACGCACCCGAAGCTCATCTCTATAAGCGAAAGTTTATTGCAAATGGAGAAGTAAGACTTTATATCTCTTATAAAAGAATATATAGACGTCTTTGCTTGGAGCTATGAAGACATGCCTGATCTCGATCCTAGGTGGCCATGTATCATTTCAACATCAAACCGGATGCTAAACCGGTCAAATAGCAGCAACAACGGTTCTGACCTGACATCATGGAGGCAATTGAGGCTGAAGTTCAAAAACTCATCGAATGTGGTTTCATTAGAGAGGAACAACCCCAGATTGGGCGCTAATATTGTGCCTGTCTTTAGAAAGAACAAAAAGGTCCGAGTCTGTATTGACTTTCGCGATCTTAATATAGCCTGCCCTAAAGATGAATTTTTGTTACCCATCACTGATGTCATGATTGACAACACATGTGGTTTCAAAAGGATGTCTTTTATGGATGACTTTTTAGTGTACAATCAAATTAAGATGTACCCGGATGATGAAAAGCATACATCATTCCAAACACTGTTGGGTGTGTTTTTGCTATACGGTAATGTCATTTAGCGTAAAGAACGCATGTGCAACCTATCAATGTGCAATGAGCACAATCTTTCGTGATCACTTATGAAAGACAATGGAGCGTTATGTCGACGACATTGCAATCAAAAGTCATAACAGGAACAATCATCTCCATGACTTGAGAATGATGTTCGATCTCATACGGGCTCACCAGCTGAAAATGAACCTGACAAAGTCTTTCTTGGGAGTTTTAAGTGGCAAGTTCCTTGAATTCATTGTCACATCCAAAAGAATTCATCTTAACCCCGACAAGATCAAAGCCATCCAAGATATGCGGCTTTCAAAGAATATTAAAGAACTTAGGGGTCTACAAGGTAGACTAGCCTACATCCGTAGATTCATTGTCAATCTGTCAGGTCGCTGCCAACCGTTTACACGACTGATGAAGAAGGGCGTATCTTTTGTCTGGGATGACACTTGTCAAAAGGCTTTTGAGGATATCAAAAAATATCTCACTAAGCCTCCAGTCTTGGCATCTCCTATTTCAGAAAATCATTCTTACTCTATGTAAGAGCCATGAACCATTCTTTATGTGCTCAGCTTGCACAGAAGAATAATGAAGGTGCTCAGCAAGTCATCTATTATCTCAACAGATTATTGATTGGGGCTGAAAGTTGCTACAGCCCAGTCGAAAAGGAGTGCCTTGCTCTCGTCTCGCCATCCAGAAGACACGACATTACTTGGTCGAGCAGGCTATTCATGTCATTTCAAGAGTTAATTCTTTACAGATTCTTATGACAAAACCAAGTTCTTTGAACTCCAGATTGGCTAATTGGGCCATACTGCTGTCCCAGTATGACATGACCTTCGTACCCCAGAAGGCCATCAAGGGCCAAGCCCTCGCAGTCTTCTTAGCAGCTCATCCAATTTCAAAGACTTCAAAGCTACATGAAGATATCCCTGATGAAGTTATCAAAGCCTAACATGACTTTAAGCAATGATGTATGGCAAATGTTCTTTGATGGTGCATCAAGAACCGACTCAAAGGGCAAGAATATTACTGGAGTGGGTGATATTTGTCTCACCTAAGAATCACGTCCTTCATCGTGCACTCTCACTGACAGAACCTTGCTCTAACAATATAGCTGAGTACAATGTCTTACTTATTGGCCTTCAGCTCGCTCAACAAATAGAGGTACGGTACCTTGAAGCTTATGGTGATTCCAAATTGATCATCAATCAAGTCAAAGGTGAATATGAGGTCCGTCATGAAGACCTGATACCTTTCCACCATGCAGCCATTCAATTGGCTAATACGTTTGATGGCTTCTATATCAGTCATATATCTCGCTTTCAAAATACAAAGACAGATGTTCTAGCTGCGCTAGCAGCTACATTGGCTTACTCCCTGATACCACTTACCGTCTTACAGTGGCTACTCGTCATCTCTTCTGTCCGAAATACAATTTAGAGGTTAGCGAAGTTCATACAATCTCAAGAAACTCGAACTGAGGGACTGGCGATTCCTGATCATCGATTACGCTTTGTATGGCATACTGTCCGATGATCCCAAGGAAGCAGCTTCTGTTCGACAAAGATCTACTAGGTTCTACTATGACACAGTGGTAAAGATGTACCGCCGTTCATATGACGGTATACTTCTTCGTTGTCTATCCAATTCGGAAGAACGAGAAGTGTTTAAAGAGGCCCATGATGACATATGTGGCACTCATCAATCAGGTCCAAAGCTCCAGTACCGACTGTACCGACTCGGCTATTATTGTCCAACTATGATCACAGATGTAGTCGAAATGCAAAAAGGTGTAAGCCTGTCAAATCCATGGGGATTTCATACACCAACCCTCGGAGCTACTCCACCCTACAGTCACTTCATGGTCGTTTGAAGTATGGGGAATTGATGTCGTAGGACTTATCAGTCCTCCATCGATAAAAAGGTCATCGGTTCATCTTTATAATAACCGATTACTTCTCAAAGTGGGTGGAAGCTGCACCGCTCGCCGAAGTTAAAACCGCTAATATGGTCAACTTCATCAACATATCATCTATCGATTTGGTGTCCCCCGAAGGATTATCCATGACAATGGTCCTCAATTTGCGAGCTAACTATTATATCAATTTTGTGATAAATACCGAATTTAGAATGTCGCATCGACTGCATATAACCCTGTCACCAATGGGTTAGCAAAAGCATTCAACAAGACGATCATCAAGCTCCTCATAAAGTTTGTCTCCGCAAGCAAACGAGATTGGAACGAGAAGCTCAGCGAATGTCTTTAGGCTTATCGAACGATGATCCAAACCCAACAGGCAATACACCTTTTTCTCTGGTGTATGGGTGTGAAGCAGTCATACCCTTAGAGATTCAAATACGTGTGTTGCTCTGACAACCAAGATGACCGACAAAGACATCCATCGGTTACGTCTCCAAAAACTCGAAGCATTAGACGAGAAGCGATTACAGGCTCAATAGCGTATTGAGCTTTATCAGGCTCTAATCTCAAAGGCTTTCAACAAAAAGGTCAAAGAGAGAAATTTTCAAAAGAGAGATTTGGTCTTAACTGTCAGACGATTTATGGTCATGACACATAAGTCCAAAGGCAAATTTCAACCCAAATGAAAAGGACCATTTGTAGTAGAGACAATTTACTCAATTGGAGCATACTACTTGTCAAATTCGAATGGCGACACACTTATGATGCCGATCAATGATAAATTCTTGAAGAAATATTATCCATGATCAAGTTAATACTACACCTCTGATTATTCAGTGTGCCCTCGAAGTTAAGCCGATTGAACATCAGGAGACAATGCTGCATAATGTCAACATTAAAGACATCAGAAAAGATCCCATGAGGAACGTTAGTTTCTAACTGACATCCCCACGGAATTACATAAAGTAACCGAATGATCCTACGCCTCTAACGGCCAAGGATAGGGGAAAAAGTTGGCTTTTAAGCCCAATAAAAAGTCCTCGACAACTCATCATGCTGAAGGGAATAGCATGGCTAGCCCAACTCAAACGGTAGTTGGAAAAAGCATACCAAATCTATTGATAGATAGGATTTGCTAAAAATTCTAAGGGACATGATCCCGTCTTTCTCACCAAAGTCCTCTACCAATTCTCGTCAATGGAATGGTAGGACCACAAAAGACTATATTCATTTCATCAATGAGATGAATCGCAGGTCAGAACTGTCACGCTTAAAGCTCATGCCTCTGACAGTAAAACCTTTTGAGTATCTATGGGGATCTTCCTAATATCCTCAGCGGATCAAACTTCACTTTTCATTCTCTTCGATAGAATGACAGGTCAACTCAAATTGCTGTTATGTTCAAACACCTCTAACAGTGAATGAATCCTTGTCAAGTTAACATCACACCTCTGACAAGTTACCTTTACAAATTCCCAAGCGGAGAAGTTATCATGATCACTCCAGACAAAATCTCCTTTTATATTTCCCAGCAAAGAATTGGTTGTTACATTAATGATTACCTCTGACAACTTTTTAAGGAATAATCATCTCCCTATCGAATCCCCATTTAGTTTTGTTATGTCACGTTAATGATTACCTCTGACATCTTAGAGAATGCTACTCTTTATTAGCTCTCGTGGGATTCATTTTCTAACTTCCCAGCGAGTTTTTAATATGTTCCCCTCAGAGTCTATTATTATTATCCTTTTTAGTCTATTATTACCCTTTTTAGTCCCCCAATGGACTCTTCGGTTGTCACGTTAATATTATACCTCTGATAATTTCTTCCAAAACTTTTCTAAGGAAACACTAATTTTTTCACGGAGTATCAAATCACATTCTCCAATGGAATAACTCTTTTTGCCGTTATGTTAAGTTCATCACCTATGAACGACAGAACTCTGAGCTTGGTGGCTTTTCAATCGGTCATGTCCATGTTACCTCTGAGCCGACAGATAGCCAAGTCTCATCTTTCAGTGCAGTAGGGACTACTCTTTTTTGCTGTCATGTCCAGTTCATCACCTCTGAACGGCAGGACTTTGAGTCTGGTAACTTCTAATCGGCTATGTTCAGTTTATCATCTATGAACCGACGGGTGCCTAGATCTTCTCTTTTATGGTACTCAAACTCTCATGTCCACTTTATCACCTCTGAACATACGAGTGCATGACCTTTTTCTCTTTTCTCCCGTAAGGGCTGGGAGTTTTTGTTGTCAAGTTGATACAACTATCTCTGAATAGCGAATTGCGAGCATGGTGTCTCTTAGTTGGTTATGTCAGTTCGTCACCTATGAACCAATAGGTGCCTATATCTAATTCACCCTTGCAATCCCCAATGGGTTAACTGCTAAGTTAATACAACTACCTCTCGCAGCATATTCGAAATTTAGTTTGTTTTAGTCTATCATGTTAGTTTGTCATCTCTGAATAGACAGGTCCCTAAAACTGGGTTCACCTTCATTCTATCGTCATGACCAGTTCGTCACCTCTGAATGACAAAATTCTGAGCTTGGTGGCTTCTCAATTGTCATGTCTAGTCCATCACCTCTGAACCGACAGATAGTCAAGTCTCACCTTTTCGTTTACTGTTATGTCCAATTCGTCACTTTTGAACAGTAAACCCCCCGAGTTTAGTAATCTATAATCAATTATGTCCAGTTCGTCACCTCTGAATCATTGATTACCCAATCTCACCCTTCTTTATCATTATGTTCAGTTTGTCACCTCTGAACTGGACGGATGTCAATATCTAATCTTTTTGGTCCAGTAAGGACTCTTTCTTCGCTGTTATCTCCAGCTTGTCACCTCTGAACAACAAACTTTTTTAGTGATTCTTAACGGATTTCTAAATCTACCGTCATTTAATCCCCAGTGAATTCTTATATTTGATTGATTTTATCATGTTCTTAACCTCTGAATATCTTTAGTCACATTTGTAATTTCTTTGAAAATTCAACTTGGTGAATTTTCACCCTTTTTAGTTCTTTTAAAGAACTTGTGTACTAAGTTTTCTTCTACGGGGAACTTATATTACCTATGGGTAATTACAAGAGTAAACAAGGAAGAAGACATTGAGAAGAGCAAATGAGTCAAAACAAAATATTTTATTGATTCAAAAGAAGAGATACATCAAAGATACATTAAACTTGTCTTTCATATGATATGCGTTTATTCTCAAGAGAAGACAATTTTTATTTCCTATTCTATTCAGCCTTAACGAGAGCTTACGACTTTAGATCTTCTTGATTAAAAATCGCCAGTTGAGCCAAACGAGCCTGAGTCTCCGCTATTGCCTTCAGATATTCCTATTCTTCTCTGCCTCCGCTATTGCCTCCAGCTTACGACTTACGACTTTAGATATTCCTATTCTTCTTTGCCTCCAGCTTAAGGACTTGATCACTCTGGGCACTCAGCTGTTCGAGCCGAGCAGTTTCTTCCACACGCACCGGCCCAGCTTTAGATATGAGAAAGTTAGCCCTCTTTATCATTGCTTCTGCCTTTTCAAGCTGTTCATTGGCATCAACAAGTACGTTTTTGGAAGCATCGATTGCATCAGCGATTTGGAACTTTTCAGGCTCCAGGGATTTCAACTCCTGGGACTCTGCTTCTAGTTCTTTTTTCGTCTATGCATAAGTCTTCTGTATATGTTCAGAGAGACGCTTGACTTTCTCTTCAACAAAAGGAGTCGGATCCGAGCTATTAAGGCGACGTCACCAGCCCACATCTTTCTTGAGATCCTCCACTATTAGCTCCAGGGAGGCAGCTTGATCGGTTCCCCCAAAGTCTTTGATGGTCTCTATATTCTGAGTAAGGACCATCTTCAGAAACTCAAACGGATTGGTCGAATCCTTCAACACCAAAGAGATATATCGCTTCAGACTCTTGTAGAAGGTATTGATCATCTCCGCCACGAACGTCTTCTCTACCTCTGTTACTCATGGCGAGTAAGCCTTGAAGGAGAAGTCTGCGATTTTGGTGGTCACAATCGTCGAAGGTGTCGCAGGGGCAGCCGTCAGCGGAACAGGGAAAACAAGCAGCAACTGAGGAGTCTTCATAGAGACAAGTATGTGGCTACAAAAGAAGTAGGGCTGGTAATCATGGGGTCCAGCTCAGCAACCAGCGTTGGAGAGTTTGTGCTGGTAATTGCTACTAAGCCAGTAGCAGTTGCAGCTGAAAATGTGGTAGGAATTGAGACCGACCCACTGGTAGACTCAAGTTGGAGAGGTGACATGGTAGAAGGAGCAGACGCTGCCCTGTCAGTCACCATCAAATCGCCAGTGAAAAAAGGTCACCATTGAATGATGCTACATTAAAGGACATCGACCACCGCACTGTCCAAAATGACTAGAGCAATTGCCTCCTCCTGAGGTGACCCAATGACTGGAGCAGTCAATGATAAGGTTCCTGCAAAAGTTCCGGGGTTAATAAAAAAACAGCATATGAGAAATTAATTGTTGAGCTCTTATGATCATTACCTGAGGGAGCTGAGGTGTGAGCAGTAATAACCTCAGTGCTGATTATCATAGCTTGGGTAGCTTCAGTGTAGATAACCTCTAGAGGAGTATCCTCAATGGTAGCAGTATCAGTCAAAAACACCTCGGCGATAGGGACTATAGGGGAATCCACCTTACTACCGGTCACATCTTCTGGTGCACTTTCAAGGGGCGTAACACTATCGACAACAGTGGTCTCAACAAAAGCTTCTCCAGTAGCTGGTTTCTTGATTGGTGGCTCAATGATCAGTCTTCCTTCTTCAGGGATCTCCAGAATCTTCACGTCTTCAGATTCATATCCCTGGGTGGCGAACTCACCATTTCCAGAAATAGTGGCACCCCTATCAGAAGGCCCAACATTCAGCTTTTGATCCCCAAGGCCTTCGGAGACAAAGTAGGTCGCTTCATCCCCCTCCTTATAAGTGAAGAGATCGTCGAGTTTTTTTCCTCCTCCACCCAGGGTTTCCTTGCCTATATCCGAGATTAAGAAACAAATAATTAATCACGAAAGTAAAAAAAAAGGATGAAGGAAAATGATATGAAGAAAATCAAGCTTACCGGGAACCTGAGCAGGCTCTTTCAAAGTCTCTTTCCGACAAGGCAACCTGATAATTAATGGAGGGACTTCTGCTACCGACTCACTCGCTTCAACAGTGGAAGCTTTTTGAGTGTCTCGGTGAGCCTTCTTTACCCCCTGCTTCTTGCGAGGCTCTTTCCGAGTAGGCTCCTTCCAGGTGGGCTCTTTACGAGCAGGCTCCTTGGGATCCGGTTCCTTCCGCTTCTGCTTAAAGTGAATGCCAGGATCTTCTTCCTCTTTCTTTTCTTCAAGAGGAGCTTTGCTTGCTCCACTGGTAGCTTCCTGAGCAGCTTCATCACCACCGACATCCTCAAAGCGAAGACTCTCGACATCTTAAGCTTCACTACCAACTTCAGCTAAGAATTCCGAGAGGCCTGGAACCCGAACTCGCTTCCCTTTATTTTGCTCCGTCACTTTCTGCTTCAATCACTTGAAAATAAGCTTGGTCCTGAATGAGTTGATGTTGAACCTTGATGGGTTGAAATTGGAAGTTCTATACCACTGTGATGAGGACATCATGCTACCGCCCAGGAGCAGGTTCGATCGAGTATACTTCAGGAGGCGACGCGCTGGTCTTCTATGGCTTTAGATGGGACTTGTTTCAGGCCTTATTGATAGCAGATGTTTTAGCTTTATTTGTGTTCCTTTTATTTTTTTTTTCTTTTGTGGACGTTTAGTACCACATCGGTTGTTTCCCAGTAGTTCTCTTTTGTAAAGCCTATATAAGGCCCCTAGACTGTCTTATTGGAATTAATGAATGATTAAATTTTTCCTTAAATTGTGTGTTAAATTCTTGAGTTCAGCTACTCTCGAGTTTAGGGTGAGAAGCCCGTGCAAGGGTGGAAACCCAAATTTTATTTTATCCTCAATTTAAATTTTGGTTACGATTTGAAGGTGATTGCGATCCAGGTGGTTTTACATCATTTTGGTATCAGAGCACCGGTTTTCAATCCCCTTCAAAATTTTTCCTTTTCCAAATTTTTTCCAATCTCCCAAACCCTAGATCTATCTCAGCACCAGATTTAGATCCGTTCAAAAAAATACAGTGAGGAAAAAAAAAGATTACACTGTTTCAAAAAAAAAAAAGAAATTACAGTGAGATTCCGTCAAAAAAAAAAATCCCAGCAAATTCTCAAACCACACTGTTCATCTCCTCATCGTCGACAGCCTTCCGCCGCCATCATCGCCCGGACGCCGCCGCCGTTGTGCCGCGCCCTTCTTCTCCCCAGCACGTCGTGGGGACCTCACCGGAGTCCCTGCACCTCCACCTACACCTCTTCATCATCAAAGCTGCCGCCGCTCGACGCGAAGAAGTCGCCGTCGCCATCGCCTTCCACAAACATCATCGTCTTCGGCCGGATCTTCATCCACGACAACTCTGACGTCGTCGCAATGAGGCCTCCTCGTTTCCTCTGCCGTCGTCGTCTTCCTCCGCTCGACGAAGAACTCGGCGACGAGGCCTCCTCTTTTCCTCTGCCGTCGACGATCTTCTCAGGCAGCAAAATAAGCCTCACCGTCGACCATCCTCGCCGCTGCGACCTCGCTGGGCCGACGCCGACGAAGCTTCGTCTTCATCTCTACCCAACGACGTCATCATCGCCGACGATCCTGGACTACGCCGCCGCCACCATCGCCCATCAAGTCTCCGCCAACCACCGCCGCCTCGATCTGCCCTCGACGTCGGCGAACTCCACCAAATTCAGCCGGATCTCCGCCAACAATCTCAGATCGCCGCCACAACCTCCTCTTCCTTCCCGGCAGCCCCAAGCTCTCGCTGCCGTCGCCTTAGCTCCCGCCGCCGTCTGGTCCTTGTCGTCGTGGGAGCCTCGCTGGCGATCGCTCCAGACCGCCGACATCGCCACGCCGCCGCCGTCTTCGTCGCTCGTCTCCTGCCCTAGCTGTGAGCGCGGGTGATTGAGTCAGGGATCGGGTGAGTCCACGCGGGTGAGGGCTTAATCAACACCCGCCCGACCTTAAAAGGGGGCGAGCCCAATCTGAGTTGGGTCAAACCCGACCCAAGCCAGGTCCAAGCCGAGCAGGTCAAGCCGGATTGAACCGGGTCTGGTTCAACCAGACTTCAAACCAGATCAAGTCTGGTTCAGTTCAGATACAAATTATATCTTCCGGAGGCCGTTCGGGACTCGTTTCAAGTCCGAATTGATCCGTTTTCGAGGCAGTAAATTCGCGACGACCAGTACTACACGCCTACAGCAGAATCGTTCAGGTTTGAGTTACGGTCGTCTACCCAGGTAATTTTGAATATTCTATCAGTAATTCCTGCCATTTAATTAAAATAGCTAGTTCTTTCCAATCTGTCGCATGATAGAATTTGTTGACTGTTGCCCACTAAATAAGTGAGTTGTGTGATTCTGACCTTGAGTGGTAACCGACCTAATATTAATTGTGCAACTAAATTAATTTGAATCTGTGATTACTTGATTAAATCTTGAAAATTAACTGTATCAGCACGTGTTTTATCACTGTCTCCACATTATATTTTCTTAATCACGTGTTAATCTCATTAGCTTAAAATTGGTATTAATTTTCACCATTCTAATCTCTGACTCCTCCTGCATAACATACATATCCTAAGGACAGCTTGCATTTAGGGTCAGTGAGAATCTTGCATGCCTACTAGAAGTGGTAGAACTTTTTCTATAGGCGAAACTTCAGCACCAATGGACCCTAGCATTCATGATACCCTTAACACTATCCTACAAAAGATAGAGAGTATGGACAGACAACTACAAGAAGTTAAGGATCAGGTTGATGTCAACTGTAGGGATCTAGCAACCAGAATTGGTAGGCTAGAAACCAATAGGAGAAGAATCAGGGATGATGAGAGTTCTCGAAATGACAGTAGGTCTCCTAGGCGTGAGCGAGACCATGACAGTAGGTCTCCTAGGCGTGAGCGAGGCCCACCTTACCGAACAACTGATGCCGATGCCCAGTATATCAGGAGCGTTAAAGTTGATGCTCCTTCTTTTGACGGGCGTTTAGACCCTCAGGCCTATATCAATTGGCAGTTGGCCATGGACCGATATTTTCGTTGGCATGACATGTCTGAATCAAGAAAGGTTCGATTGGCCGTTATGAAATTAATGGGACAAGCTGGGCAATACTGGGAAAATTTAGAGAGGATGATGAGGTACAGAAAGGAAGACCCCGTGGACACTTGGGAAAGCATGAAAGAGAAGCTTATGATGAAGTATGTTCCATCATCATTCAGTCAACAATTGTTGGACAAATGGAATCGATGGACCCAGGGAAACAAATCAGCTGCTGACAACATTGCTAAGTTTGATGAATATCTGAATCGGTGTGGAGCTATTGAGTTAGAATCTCCCGAACAGACCCTATCTAGGTTTAGGTCCGGTCTTAGGGATGATTATCGCCGAGAGCTCATTGCTCGAGGCATCACGACTCTAAAACAGGCATATCAGCTAGTCACCGACTTAGATGAGTCTAGAGGATCCTAGTTTAACCGAAGTAACTTTAAGGATAACTCTAGAACCACCACTACTGGCCAGCCAAGCTTCAACCGAACACTTCCTACCCCAAGTAAACCTGCCTCCAGTTCCTCTAGCGTCAAACCAGCAGGTCCTTCTGGTGCAAAGCCCTTTGTATCCGAGAAGAGAATGGTAAGTGAACCAGGAAAAGTCAACCCTAGAACCCAATGCTACAGGTGTCAAGGGTATGGTCACCTTGCCAGCCAGTGCCCGAGTCAAACCAAAACCCTCTTTGTCGAAGTTCCCATTGAAGATATAGAAGGAGAGGATGATGGAGAAGAAGTGGTGCACCAACAAGACGATGACTCGGATGCCTCTGTCGAAGAGTATGAATTTAATGGGTGCATCCGAACTGTGAAAATGACGAGCTTACCCCCTAATGTAGCTCGCACCCAATTAGGAGTGGTTAGATGTACTTTAACCCAGCCTGAACCACTCAACGACTGGAGAAGGACTGCCATATTCCAAACTTGCACAAAAATTGGCAATAAGAACTGCAAGGTAATAGTGGATAGTGGCAGTTGCATCAACGCTGTGGCGTCAAAGCTAATCACCACCTTGGGAATGACACCGGTGAAGCATCCAAACCCCTACAAGGTTACATGGATCGATGCTACATCTATAGATGTTCAAGAGAGATGTCAAATTCCCATCCAGTTTGCCACATACACAGAAAATGTGTGGTGTGACATACTCCCCATGAATGTAGGTCATATCATTTTGGGTCGACCATGGTTATTTGACCTAGATGTGACAATACATGGACGTACCAACCAGTGTTCGTTCGTCCATAATGGGAAAAAGGTGAAGATTATGCCAAACCAACCGAAGCCGCCAACCCGAGAGAAAGAGGCTGGTAAAGGGAAAGATAAAGTGGACGTTATAAATCCTAAAAAAAAGGTTGATAAGGGCAAAGGTAAGATGGAAATGAATTTGATTAGCCACAATCAAATTGAAAAGAGCTTGCAAGATGGTTCTACTTGTTATGCTCTCGTGGCTCGAGAGGCTAACCGGGATATCGAGGAGCAGATTCCTGAGCACATCAAGCCAATTCTGGAGGAGTTTTCCGAAACCCTCCCACAAGATCTTCCAGGTGAGTTGCCCCTATGCGAGACATTCAACATGCTATTGACTTAGTCCCAGGAGCAACTTTACCAAATTTGCCTCACTATAGAATGAACCCAACTGAACATGCGGAATTGCAACGGCAAGTGGAAGAGCTACTTGACAAGGGGTTCATCAAAGAGAGCTTGAGCCCATGTGCGGTTCCCGTACTTTTAGCGCCAAAGAAGGATGGTACATGGCGTATGTGCGTGGATAGTCGTGCAATTAATAAAATTACCGTCAAGTACCGTTTTCCCATTCCCCGTCTTGATGATATGCTGGATCTGATGTCAGGTGCCACAATCTTCTCCAAAATTGATCTTAAGAGCGGGTACCATCAGATTAGAATCCGACCCGGGGATGAATGGAAAACCGCATTTAAGACTAAAGACGGGTTATATGAATGGTTGGTTATGCCATTTGGACTGTCCAATGCTCCAAGCACCTTCATGAGAGTAATGACCCAATTGTTTCGACCGTTTATCGGTAAGTTCGTGGTGGTCTATTTTGATGACATACTGATCTATAGCCAAACCCAGGAGCAACATGTGGGTCATCTGAGGCAAGTCCTCCGCACACTCCATGCTGAGAAATTTTATGCAAATCCAAAAAAGTGTGCTTTTTGTATAGACAGGGTTATCTTCCTAGGATTTGTGGTTTCCTCCGAGGGAGTTTCCGCAGACCCTGAGAAAGTGAAGGCAATAACCGGGTGGCCACAACCCCGGACGATCAGGGAAGTCAGAAGCTTTCACGGGTTAGCCACTTTCTACCGTCGGTTCATCAAGAATTTTAGTGCTATTATGGCACCTATAACCGACTGTTTAAAGAGCGAGGTGTTCCAGTGGACTCCTGCTGCCTCCAAGGCTTTCGCTGAAATAAAGAAGATGATGACGGAAGCTCCCGTAATGCGTCTCCCTGATTTTTCAAAAGCTTTTGAAGTAACTTGTGACGCATCGGGACTAGCAATAGGTGGTGTACTGAGTCAGGAAAACCACCCGGTTGCTTATTTCAGCGAAAAATTAAATGATGCCCGGCAACGCTACTCCACTTATGATAAAGAATTTTATGCGGTTATACAGGCGTTGCGCTACTGGAGACATTATCTGTTGCCACAGGAATTCGTGTTGTACTCAGATCACGAAGCGTTAAGATATCTCAACTCCCAGAAGAGACTAAACGCGAGGCATAGCAAATGGGTGGAGTTCTTGCAGGATTACACTTTTGTTCTCAAACATAAAGCAGGCATCGAGAATAAGGTCGCTGATGCGCTGAGTCGACGTGTCACGATCTTGGTGGCAATGAGCACAGAAGTGGTTGGATTTGAGAAATTAAAGGAGGAGTATGAATCATGTCCCGATTTTAGGAACATTTATGTCACGTTACGAGACGGCCCTGTCCGTAAGATGTACGGTTTTCTCCTTCAAGACGGTTATCTCTTCCGATTCCGTAAGTTGTATATTCCCCGTACGTCCCTTAGGGATTTTCTCTCTTGGGAACTACATGCTGGAGGCCTGGCAGGACATTTCGGTCAGAATAAGACAATTGAGGCCGTTGAACATCGATTCTACTGGCCGAGTCTGAAAAGAGATGTCTCTAAAGTAGTTAGCCAATGTCGCACGTGTCAACTGGCTAAGCAACAAAAGCAGATTGCCGGACCTTACACTCCTCTTCCTGTACTTAAGTGCCCCTGGCAAGACGTGAGCCTAGACTTCATTCTAGGGCTGCCCAAGACTCAAAAAAAGCACGATTCTATCCTAGTGGTAGTTGACCGATTTTCAAAAATGGCTCACTTCATCCCGTGTTCCAAGACCTCAGATGCGTCTCGAGTTGCTGTCTTATTCTTTGATCATATCGTAAAGTTGCAGGGATACCTAAAACCATGGTGTCTGATCGGGATGTTAAGTTTGTTAGCTATTTCTGGAAAACACTTTGGCATAAGATGGGCACCAAACTGAAATTCTCAACCGCCTTTCACCCACAGACAGATGGTCAAACTGAGGTGGTAAACAGATCGCTAGGAAATCTCCTTAGGTGTCTAGTTGGAGAAAATTTAAAAACTTGGGATCTCATTTTGCCCATGGCTGAATTTGCATATAACGGATCTGTCAATAGGACTACGGGTCTCAGTCCTTTTGAAATCGTAAACGGTTTTAAGCCCAGGCAACCCATTGATTTAATTCCCATGGCTCATCATCATTCTAGGGTATCAGACTCCGCATCAGCATTTGCATCCCATATTCATGCATTACATGAGGAAGTCAGAGACAAGATAATGAAAAATAATACTGATTATAAAGCTTCTACAGATCTACATCGCCGATTAAGGTCTTTTAATGTCGGAGATTATGTGATGGTCCGCATGCGACCCGAACGGTTTCCACCAGGAACCGTGAAGAAATTACACGCGCGAAGTGCAGGGCCATTCAAGATTCTCAAGAAAATCAATTTGAATGCTTATGTGGTGGATCTCCCACCTGACTTTGGCATCAGTTGCACCTTTAATGTTGAGGATTTGGTTCCATATCGAGGTACTTTTGATACCCATTCTGATCCATTTGTGGATGAGCCAAGCCAAGACCTTCTTTCTGAGAGCCCCCCACTACCTCCACTTCCCCCTAAAATGTCCTATGCAACAGAACATATAGATTCTATCTTGGATGATCAGATTATCTCTACTGGAGATGGAGGGACGAGACGCTATCTAATTAAGTGGACGGGAAAACCTGATTCTGAAAATTCTTGGATTACCGAGGAAGACCTCCAGCATCTTGATCCTGATCGACTGGAGCACTACCACAGCAGACAGCAGTTCTGTCCCCCACACTCGATAGAGTCGAGTTCTTTCCACCCGGGGGGAATTGATGAGGACATCATGCCACCGCCCAGGAGCAGGTTCGATCGAGTATACTTCAGGAGGCGACACGCTGGTCTTCTATGGCTTTAGATGGGACTTGTTTCGGGCCTTATTGATAGCAGATGTTTTAGCTTTATTTGTGTTCCTTTATTTTTTTTCTTTTGTGGACGTTTAGTACCACATCGGTTATTTCCCAGTAGTTCTCTTTTGTAAAGCCTATATAAGGCCCCCTAGACTGTCTTATTGGAATTAATGAATGATTAAAACTTTTCCTCAAATTGTGTGTTAAATTCTTGAGTTCAGCTACTCTCGAGTTTAGGGTGAGAAGCCCGTGCAAGGGGTGGAAACCCAAATTTTATTATATCCTCAATTTAAATTTTGGTTACGATTTGAAGGTGATTGCGATCCAGGTGGTTTTACATCACACTGGCAGAGCCCTAACAATGTCAGTAGATTAGGAGTTATGTATGGCTTGCAAAATCGGGCCTCAGTGCAGCTGAAGATGAAGCATCTCCAGGCTCTGGCACCGTCTATCAAGCTTCCCATAAATGCCAAGCGGGGATTGGGATTGCCGATGTAGAGCTGATCATATCCAAGTTGGCGAGCGAAGCGGTTGGGTACATACGGCTCCAGATAACATATATAACCGCATTGATACACTAAGTGAGATGGTCTGATAGTGATCAACCACTTGAATACGCCTTGCCTGAGTGAAGATCTTCCGTTACTAACATCGTAGAACTCATCGTATCCAACACCGAAAATGGAGGGGAAGTGTAACACTTGTCTTAACTAAGCACCTTTTTTCCTAACATTTTAATGCTTTAGGGAGGTGATGGGGAGTAAGTATTCATGCTAGATACTATACATTATACTATGTCTATTAGTATGTATACATATATGTATGTATGTATAAGAAATGAATACAACCTCATGCTTGTTGACTTTGCCACCATACCCCCTCACCATACTTGTGGGTACTAGTACCTCATGGAGGGGGAGGCATGTAGCCTTGCTTATAGGGTAAGGTATAAGAGTAGAGTGATGGGGTTAGGGAGGGACACTTGTCATGTTATTATTGAAGAGTTTGGGCTATAAATAAGTGGGGGATGAAGAGAACAATCTCATTTGGCAACACCCTCTCTCTCTCTCTCTTCATTCTAACTTCACAAAAACTTCTCTCTTCCTTTTGCTGCCAGCAAACAAAAAAAAGAAGAAAAAATAGCAGCAGCAACAGCAGAAAAACAGCAGCAACAGCCCATCATTTCCCCTCATTTCTTCTTCACACACTCTCTCTTTCTCCCTCTCATTCCCTCACAAAACTTTCCTACTTCCTATTATAAAAGAAAAAGGCTTCCTTTTCATATTTTAACTCCTCTAAAGACCCAATAGAACGAGCTAAAGTGGTGATCTAACATCACCATAAAAAGGAATTTCTTGAAGACAAGGTTGATCTAGAACAACGAGTTAGGGGGAGTGATATTGGTTAAACGTAAGCAAAACTTTAAGAATTCTACCCCTCTTATACTCTTTTAACTAAAGAACTAATTATGATGATTTTGTGACCTTGTAGACTCCAATATAGCGGAAAATCGAGCTTGATAAGGAGTTAACTGCTTCAAAGAGTGAGTAGAACATCCGAACCCTAGTAAAATAGTAGGAGTGTAAAACTTGAAATAAAGTGGGAAATTTCTAAGTTATGGATGGATGTGAAAATGAATGATGATGCTTGTGTATAGTTTATATGTTTTGTGTGTACATCATAAACAATCATGTGGTGTTATGTTGTTGTATTTCTTATGAATGCTTATAAGGGTACATGATCGACACGTTATTGTGTATGCATAGTAGTCTAACACATGCCTCTTAAAAGAAATAGTTTTATGAATGAGCATCATACTTGACTTCATGCACATGTTTGGCTACACATATATTGGAATGATATAACATGTTGGTTATCTTGAAAAGGCTTGCATGTTGTTAGTTTAATAGTGGTTACTTATACATGTTAATGTCTTTCTTAACATTGACATCATGTAAAGTAGGAATCATGTGAATCCTTTATGTTATTATTGTCTTATGGATCCTTGCATGTGGTTATTACATGAAGGATATGATATTTGCATGTTATAATACGTGGTAAACGTATTGGAGGAAGGGACCGGGTTGAACCGGAGGTGATCGAAGGGGAGATTATATTTTATGTTGATCATGTATGCATGTTGTGATTATATTTTATGTTGATCATGTATGCATGTTGAGATTATATTTTATGATGATCAGGTATGCATGTTGAGATCATATTTCATGTTGATTATGTATGCATGTTGCGATTATGTTTTATGTTGATCATGTATGCATGTTGCGATTATATTCTATGTTGATCATGCTTGTTAACATGATTAAGTTAGAAATTGTATGTTAAAACTATAAAGAGTTGATATTCTAGACTCTAAGATAAGTCGACTTACTTAGACAATTTCACCAGTATTAGTCGACTATCCATGGGGCTAAGTCGACTATGGAAGGGAAAAATAGGTAAAAAAGTCGCTGGAAACACATCTTAGTCGACTATATATACACTGTAAGTCGACTAGCCTCAGTTACAGGAAACAAACAGAGAGTAGGCATCTTCTTTTGACCATGACTAGTCGACTATGGATGATAAATAGTCGACTAGAGCCTATACTAGTCGACTATACCAGAAAGGGCAGTTGACTCTAATTTGTTATAAGTGACAAACAGAGAGCAGCATACCTTTTTGATCCATATCTAGTCGACTATAGGTGATGTATAGGTCGACTAGTACATAGTGTAGTCGACTATACAAGTTATGGTAGTCGACTACATAAGTCACTGACAGCCAATAGAGAGTAAATACTTTTTGGATCAACCCCAGTCGACTATAGCTTTAATGTTAGTCGACTAATAATGGTATTAGTCGACTATAGGAATGGGCAAGTCGACTAACAGGACCTGTTACTGTGTTTTGGTCGGGACTTCAGCTAATACCTAAAAATTCACACAAATGGTATAAAAATACAATTGCCAACCTGATGATAAAGTCCAAATAGACCTACTTAATGGACATGCATAAATATTGTTTTACTTACTGAGCTGTCGAGCTCACTCTGTTCTCATTATTACCTTCAGGTTTGGACAAAGGTAAGGGACCCGCTTAATGGCAACATATGCGGGATAGGTGTCAACGGAGATATTTCACCCTTTTTGCTTGTTCTTTTGATATGTATATGGCTGAAGAAAACTATGCATAACTTCTATTTAGATGTTTGCTATGAATCTGTAAATATTGTAGTGCTTGGTGCTAGACTCAAAGCCTGTATTATATTTTGGAATAGTAATGTATTAGACTATATTTTCTTATGAGTTGTCGGATCAATATTTTGGGAAATGATAAATCATGTTAAGATCATACATGCTATCAGAGTGGAGATTGATGTAAAGTATAGAGCAGTCTGAGGTAAGTAGAATGAAAGTATTGTATCTTGATGGGTCCCACGCTTGGATAATCTGTGATGATTGCAATCAATGGAAATTATTAACTTGGACCGTTACATGAAGCATCGGTAGAGACTGTACGCGTCATAGTGACGTATCAACTTACGTGCCCCGGCTATGTAAGTCCGCAAGCACTGTGACTTCTCAAAGCGGCGAAGATGCGCAAAATGTACACCTCTGGTGGCTCTTCTCCTGGCTGAATGATGGCAGGACAATGAAATACGAACCACGCCATCAAATATGTGTAGGGCATCTCCAACCTAGGGCACGACCCGTCGCGAGGAACAACTTGCCCCTTTCCCTCTTGGTAGCCGACGGTCTACAGAAAGCTTCCGTCAACGCCCGAAGACCTCATTGGATGCAGCAGACCATGTTGGGGAGCAATCCAAGGGGTTTGCCATGAGCAAGCTGGACAGCAGGGAAGAGAACCCATGATAAGATTCCGTCATGCGGAGGAGACAGAACTATGCACTTCTTCAACCAGACTGATAGAAAGCCAGCGAGGAGAGCTTTTTTGGACATGAGATGTTTCGCCTAGCGGTGAAGCTCTTAAACCTGTCGCGTTTGTCATAGATGCCGTCATCCTTATCCAAAACGATAACCTCATGTCCACTGGATACATCTTTCGGTTGATATCGACGTCTGATATCGGGAATTGAACTTCTTCCGAGGCATAATCCAGAACGAGGAATATGTATTCTGCCCAAACCTTGATCCTGTTCGCATTCTCTCGAGTATTGTGGACATCCATGCAGATATAGAAGTGACACATCAATTCCCAATATGTCTCGAAAATCTCCGGGTCGTCCTTCATTTGTTTCAGCTCCATTGTGCAAGGAAAATACTTCTCGTATGACATCGAACCCATCAGGAGATTGGATATTTTTCATATTTCATGCAGCGCCAATCCTAATCACCGACGGGGTGAAGAAAATCCCCGAAGCTGGACAGTACAACTCGAAGATGGCGAAAAAATTGGGCACACTGATCTCCATCTCATGGCAAGTTGCCTTGATTGCCTCATGGAGTCCCAGCCTCATCAGATCTGCTTCAAAATACTTCAAGGCATATAGCGTTAAATCCCTCCACCATGGCTTCTGAGCAGGATGTACCCAACCAGAGCCCTGAAATCCCTCGCCGGGTAGTTACCTTGAATCTTGACAAACTGATTAAGGAATGTTTGGGACATCACCGGATTTTCTCCAACAGGGATGTCTTGTCCTATTCTTTCAGGGTTCATACCAAGTACAGCTCTGGGTGACCACAACGATTGTAGCTATTGAGCGTCAAAATCTCAACATGTACTGAATCGGTGGACCGGGTCACCGACCATCTCATCTTCCGCGACCCCGTTACTGATTGGAAGAACGAGAGAGGGAAATGCCGCTTTCTTGACGGAAGATAATATTTCTCGCTCGATGGTGAAAATCCACTGACCCTCCCCGGCAAGAAGTTGCTGGTTAGTATCAGGCACTGCATCCCCAATCATGAAATCTGGCTTCTTGTACACTTTCCGGTTATGATTTTCAATCGGGGCGGTAGTCAAGATGCTTCTGATAACACTCATCGACTGTAAGAAGCAGAGTGTCTCTTTCTGGCGAATTTCTGTCGCTGAAAAGTGAGGCCTGATCTTGGAACTGAAAGTGCATGCTCTCATTCATTCCTCTAATATACCCAAACAAGCTGTTTAATAACCTCGGTGCATAGTGTACTGCAACGAAGTAAAGGCAAGCATATTAGTACTCGAGGAAAATAAACATGCATGAGCCTTTAGCTGCAGGGCTAGCCTTGCTCTAAAAAGGTCGAGGCATAGCCTCGCCTATATGGCCAAGCGAGCTCAGTCTTAAAAAGTCAAGGCATAGCCTTGCCTTAATGGCAAAGCTAGCCTAGCCTTAGAAGGCTAAGGCATAGCCTCGCCTATATGGCAAAGCTAGCTTAGTCTTTAAAAGGCTAAGGCATAACCTCGCCTATAAGACAGGGCTAGTCCGGCACTAAAAGGCCAAGGCATAGCCTCGACTGAAAATTGACTTTGCCTAAGCGAGTCTTAGCTTCGCCAAGAAGCTTAAAAAAACAGCTTCGCCTGGAAGCTTAAAAAGGAAAATCTTTGGTTTTCAATTTCGCCAATGCGAAGATCAAGGAAAATTTAATCCCTAAAATAGCTTGTAAAGCTAAAATCGAGGTAGATAGACTCCCTAAGATCACCAATTTTTTGGTGAGTCTCTAAAAAGACCGAGACTCATTAGCTAGAGGCTGTGTGACGACTGGAGTAACGGTCTCCACCGCCTCAGAGGTTTTGACCTCCTTGCCTGGACGATGAAAGGATGCCATGAATCTCGGATTGAAGAGATGGGGAGTGTGAAAAACCCTGGTGTCTATTTCAAATACAAAGAAGAGGGAAAGAAATTTTCCTAAATTTCGCTAACAGCTGAAAAGAGAGAGTGATTTCTCTAAAAAAGTCTATAGTCCTACTTATAGGCCCCACAACCTAACGTCGTCGCCGCCGCCGCTTCAGATCTTGAAGCGCAGACGAGGTTAAAAGCACTCGAGTGCTTAGCCTCAGAAAAAGAGAGCAATCCCTTCAAGCACTAGGCGAAGCTAAGTGCAGGCGAGGCTAAGCTAAAAGCTATGCGAAGCTAACAAATATAAATTCGATTTGCAAACGAAGTTAGCCCAGACAAAGTTCCAGCGGCCGGCTATTCAGCCATAAGGCGAAGCTAGAGTCAAACTAGCTTCGCCTATCATAATTTCACCATGAAGGCGAAGCTAATTTTGTGGCCTTTTCTTTAAACAAATTGAAACAATTCAAGGTATTTCAAAATCTGAGCCATCCCATTGTAGATTTACGAAAATTTTGAAGAGATTTTTGTTGACACTCTGAAAAAACAAATTCCCAAACAGCACGTTCACCGGTCTGAAAAATGTCTAAACTTGTTGACATTTGACGACAAGGTTCTGCCCATCCTCAAGGGACAAAGTAATAACTTGAACCTTACTGAATCAGTAAAGCAGACACTAAGCCAAATATTACTTTTGAAGAGTCCTAAGCAGTATCTGAGGCTAAGCCAGTTTAATACTTAGCCCCATATGAACCCAAGGGGATAGCTTCGCTTGAAGCTTTCTTATAAGCTTCACATGAAGCTCTTCAAGAGCTCCACAAAGAGCCAACTTGCAGCTTCGTCTGAAGCTAATTTCAGCTTCGCCTGAACCTTTCTTATAAGCTTCACATGAAGCTTTTCAAGAGCTAACTTGCAATTTCGCCTGAAACTAATTTCAGCTTCACCTGAAGCTTTGTAATAGCTTCGCTTGAAGCTTTATGCAACCCTGTTGGAGGGTTTGCCAGGTCAACATTTGACCAAGTCATTAGTGGGATAATTCCACTACTTCAGTGGGGTTAATGCCACTTTAAGTGGGCGGATACACCACCCACTCGTCTCACATTAAGTGGAGACAGCCAGGTCAAGCGGCCGTTAAAAAGGCTCGTGCGAGCTTGTCTAGCCTTGCGTGAGGCCAATATTTAGCTTCGCCTGAAGCTTTAAAGTCTTGTGCAAAGCTAAAAATAGCCTCTGGCGCGAGGCTAACAGACTGTTACCACTTTTGCTGAATTTTAGGGGCATTTACACCCTTGAGAGCCTATAAACAGCTCATTTTTAGATGAGTAAGGGGCGAAAAAGAGGCACCAGAGCTAAAAGAGAGCAGGAACAAGGATCAAGAGATAAAGGCCAAGGCAGCAGCAAAGCCAACTCTCTCGCTTTCAAGAAATTCAGAGAATCCCTTCTCTAATCCTGTAAAGATAAATTCAGGGTGCTAATAACCTAATATTTTTCTCTCTCAAGGAATCTCCGGAACTAGGCGAGAAGGATTTCCTTAAGATTCAATCGATCACATCGTCAACGTTACAAAGTGGTCGCGCGCTGATCAGACTTCTACCGACACACTTTCTCAGAAATCTCAGTAGAGAATACATGTAAATTTTCTTTTACTTGTAATTTTCTACACACTTTTGTAAGTTTTTCCCCTTTAATTTTCAATGGAAGACATGCGTGAACCATTCTCAGCATGGCGTGCCAATTCTATCGACGATCCCTCTTGTTGAGGGTATCCTGTCCCTTGAGGTGGTTGCCCTATTTTAAATATCGGCCGAGTCGGCGAGATATCGTCCGATATCTCCTTTTTTTGCCTGCTGTCGATACGATATGGGGAGATCGTTTGCCATATCGTTTGCAGCAAAAAACCGGTCGATATTTGAAATATCGGCCGATAAATCGCCCGATATATCGCCAGATATGAAATAACTTTTTATTGCATGATTGCGTGTAAATGTACATTATTTTTACTTTCTTTGCATGCATATTATATTATTTTTATTAGGTAGATGATATATATGACATTAAACCAACTTTTAATTATCAATATTTCATAATATATAGTGTCTGATATGAACGCCCGATATGCGCGCGTATCCTCGATATCTCCCCCGATATCCGACATCTGATATGAAAAATACCATCCGATACGATCCCAATATCCGATATTTAGAACCTTGGGTGGTGGCGGCGGCGAAGTTCCTCCATAGCGTGCTGAGGCCACAAAATCAGGAGCATCAAACCCCGAGACTCCAGAGAACGACATGGTATCTTGAACTAGGGTTTCTTTTTTGCGTAGATGGAAGAGGAAATGTGAAGGAAGAACTCTGGCATTTTGTCTCTTTAAATAACATAAACATAGTAGTTATTTCCCTTTGAAGACCACGCATGTATTTCTAGAGTTAATGATTTTGTTGGATTCTCCAAATCTTCTATTTATAGTTATCTACCGTTATAGGGCCAGGTCGGCTTATACTATTGTCGAATCCTAGCAGATTTTCTTGAGCCTCACACTCTGATCTTATTCTCTCATGTTCCCAAGTAGACGGAACATATTTCTTATAAATATTTCCCATTGATGGCACGCCGGATTATTTCGCCGCTAATATCGGCTAGTCTATATGTGCCTTTGCCCAGATTTTATTTATATTAAACATACCTTCCTATTTTGTCTTCCACTTATTGAGTTCGGAGCGATAATCCATCGACAAGATTACTTTTCAACATAGGTCTCCTAATTGGAAGGCTTTGTGTTGTACTCTCTTGTTATAGCTCCTCGCAATGCTGGTCATTTGAGCCACTGTTTTGTTGTAAGCCAACCTTCTATCCTTTGATACCAGGATGGATTCTCGGGAATTTATTCTCGCGAATTATCCAGGACTGTAGGGAAAGTTCCCAGGGCAGGGTACACACATCCCACGGGATTAGTCGGGGTGCGCTATAAGCTGCCTCGGATACCTCAATGGATTTCCCAAAAAAAAAAAAAACCTTCTATCCTCTGATAATTCGTTAAACTCTATATTCATTGCTTGATTCTTTGGCCAATTAGATGATATTGTTTGACCAGTATCAAGTTTTGTATCTATACCTGTATTTGAATAAAAACATTGTGCCCATATGCGAGTCGATATGTAGTGACTCCAGTACTGGTCCTGGGTGAACTACGATATGCCATAAACTTGGGAACAAAACATTATGCCAATCCCTCGGATTTTATATCCTCTGATTCTTTTATGATTTCTTTCAAAATCCTATGAGTAGCTCTGCATGTGCATTAGCTCGGGCATAATAAGGGGTAGAGTGTAGGAGTTTAAGACGTAATTGGTTGCAAATTGTTGCATTCTCTCCTGTAAATGCTAATGCTTGATCAATGGTGATGATTCTAGTACACAATCAGTGAATTATATTTCTTTCAGTAAACTTTATCACTGTCTGGGTGTTCACCTCTTTCACTGGCTGCTCCTATCCACTCAGTGAAGTAGTTTGTAGCCACTAGTACTTGCATATGACCCTTAGGCGAATTGGAAAATATTTCTCCAATGGCATCCATGGCTTATCCCTTAAAAGGTCATGATTTTACTATAAAATGTAGATCCTCAACTGGGAGCTGTTTCAGCGGCCCATGCCTCTATCACTCCAGGTATCCTCTTGCATACATTTTACTATCTTAGGTGATTTTTGACTAATAAACACCTCTAGACCCTAACATCCATCTCATTTTAATACCGGTTTGATGGGTGGGTGCATCAATATCTTTCGTGAACTTCAGTCGTAGCTCACTTAGCTTCTTTTTAGCCAAGACATCTCAATAACAACGGCTCTGTTTCTCTTTCACTCTGCCGACACAGAGCCGTTTAATAAGACATTTTAATTGCCTCGGCGACTAGGTTTCGGTCTTTACATTGTAGTGGGTCCTTCAGAAATTGAATGATGGGAAACCACCAATCCGCTGGCTCTATGTCATTGCACCTATTTTTATATGAGGCCGCACACTTCTTTTGGCTTGTATCCTGATGCCATCTGGGAAAACAATGTAATTGATAGCCCGCCAAGTGCTGTCAGTCTTAAGAATAGCTTCCACTTGTTCTTGAAATTCCTTGGCGTTAATTTCACTTACAACGGGTAGGATAGAGAAAAAGAAGGCCTACCTTCTGAACCATTACGGGTGGTTGCAATTGCACCCAAAGTCATCTCCTCTACATTAGTAGAGGCCGGAGTAGGTGGAACAACTTGGATGATAGGAGAAATGTCAGTAGAATCATAATTGCAGAGAGGTCTTCCTTTCTTCTTTAAAGTTACACCAAGTCCTACATTCCGAAAGGTTACCTTCATGGATTGCAATATGGAAGAGCGCTTAGTACCGATAGGTTCATTGACCGCTACAGTAATAGTGGGTCCATTGATACGAATTCCTGGCATGGGTCCATTGATACGAATTCCTGGCATGGGCATAGTGGTCTCTGCAGAAGTTTTTGGTCTTCTGGTAATGGCGGTTTCTTCACTGAGGAAATATGTTTGGTCCCTTGAGAAATGGCCATTATTTCCATTTCCTCATCATGCCTCAATTCTACCGCTGGAATCCTAGCACCACCAACTTCAGCTAGATCCTCTGGCTGCTTCTTGTTTCTAGCCATGCGACCTCCACCACAACTGCGACCACCTCTACTAATACTAGATCTAGGCTCCGGATCGTTCTGAGTGCTATGGCCTTCTCCAGAATCATCTCCAGGGGCAGTTTTCTGGTCTCCTTTTGAAAACCAGGGAGAAGTAAATAGAAGAGAAAACCAAATTAATTAAAGTACAGCAGCCAATATAATCTTATTGGCTAAATGGGAAAAGAAGTCCATGAAGGCTAATACCTTTTCCAGGGCAGCCGAAATGATTAGCAACATCAACGCTGTTGTAGAGCATGTGGTGGTAGTCATCCCGCCATGTGCTGAAATCAGGATCACAAAAATTCATGGGATCCTTCAAGGCCTGACGAGTCAGAGACCAAAGCAGTATGAGTGTAAATCAACCATCTCTCGGTACGACATCAGTTTTCCCCATTGAATTTCATAAGCTATTCTATGGTTATATTATACTAGGCTAATTCAATCCTTTGTGCTTGTAGAGATTAATGTTTCCTTGTGGATGTAATTCAAAATTGTGTCCCTTAAATCTTTTTGTTTATGTTGTCGATCTAATGGCAATGGTCTGCTTAGCGAATGTTTCCCATATGGTTAATTTATTACACTGAATTTTGTTTCTGGTTAGCACATGATGCTAATGTACATCATTAGTATCCTTGTAGATTGCTCCTTATATTCAGTTTTCGTGCAGTTATAGTTTGTAGTTCATGAGGTGTGTCGTTGGGAATATACACAAATGGAGTATGTAGTGCTCAAACTATAGCTTTTACTTGCTGATCCCTGCTATTTAATCATCCATAGCTGATCTCTGCTATTATTTAACTGAGAAATGACCCTCTGAATGTGAAGCATCCCCTCCAGGCTTACTGACGAGGACATGGCATCAGCGTGCCCGAAGAGGAGATTCGATCATGTGTTAGGAGGCGTCGAGCTGTTTCTATTTAGATTCAGCTGAAGTCTGTATTTTCTTTTACTATTTTCCATCTTGTTCATTTTTAGTGTTTTATTATCACATCGGTTGTGTGGAAAAACTTCAGTTTTTGTAAGCCTATTTAATTGGCTTTGATTGAAATAAATGATGATGCGCTCTTGATTAATGAAATGTTGGATTTTCAGTTATGAAAATATCCTTTAAATTTGAATGTGAAATTCATCTTCATTAAGGATTAGAGTGTGAAATCTTTTCCTAATTATCTACAAATTTAACCACTTACAAATCCTCAACTCATCATTTTACACCCTCAAGATAAGCTGCTGCCCCTTTCATCCCAATCCCCAAACACAAACAAAACCAAAAAAAAAAAGGAGAGACCCGCAGCCTTTCTTTTTCCCACCTGACCCACCCCATCTTCTCCTTCCCTACGTCATCCACCAACAGACCCACCCACCAGGAAGTCCAATTCAATTACAAAGCCATCAACTATTTGTTGCCTTCTCTCTCTCTCTTTATTTTCAATTCAAATCCCAAGTCAGATTACATATCCTAACTACAAATTATTTTGATTACAAATTCCCTCTCCCTTCTACATCAGTAACTTCACCGACCTCCACCAGGTCTTCCACAGACCCGAGCCACCTAGGCCAACCTGTGCACTTCCAGGCTCAGCCTGCGCGCGCCTACGCAGGCCAATGACTACCCTCCTATGTGCATAGCCGCGCGCTTGTCTAGTTGTGCAGACCACCTGCAAACACCCTGCAACACAACAACAGTAACACCACCAGTTAAGGAGCGCTGGATCATAACAAAGAACAATAACAATTAAAGGACAGAAGCAGAGTTTTAAAAGATCAACAAATCATTCGTCACAAGATCAACCACAACTACAACAGTGGGAACGCGAGAACGTGACTTCTCGGTAGGTAACTTCTAGTTTCCCGTATATCAGTTTATTGTTGATTATACCAATTATTTTGTCTCTAGTATATTATCATAATTGCTCTGTTGTCCACAAAATTATTGGTGAGCTGTGTGAATCCGCATGTTTTGTATTTTACTATTCTTATATTGCAAGTAGGATTCCTCCTCTGTAACTAAGTATTGTGAGTTGTTGGTAATGATTGAAATTGTCCAGTTTACGAGTATCATAATTTTTGTTTAAACTCATCTAGCCATATAATTAGTTTTTAGATTTATTCTATCGAAGATCGTAACTTGTCGTGAAATGTTATAAGTTTAACTTTATCACTGATTTCTGACATCACCTACATACTGTTTCACATCATTTTTGGTATCAGAGCATGGTTTAGGTAGAAAAATTTGCATTAGCATATAGTTAGAGATCTCATTTATTTTTTCATAAATTAAAATAAAAATTGCATCTAGGTTCTACTTGCATTCATCTAGATTTTGTTAGTGCATGCCTACCCGTAGTGGACACCCCTATTTGCTAGGAGACTCTAGTGAGTCAGGTATAACAACTATGGATCCCCAACAACTCGCCGATGCAATCGCTGCCATACAAGCCCAACTAGCCAACTTGACCCAAACTGCAGCCCAGACTGGAGATAGGTTAGGTAGAGTTGAAACTCGTCTCGAGAATCGCAATGAACATGAAGGAGAACGTAATCGGATGGTACCATACCAAGGACGTGGTGAGCGAGACGCTGATAGTCAGTTCTTGAAGAGTATCAAGATTGATGTCCCAACATTCGATGGACGTCATAATCCACAATTTTTTCTTGATTGGACTCAACAACTTGACAAGCACTTCATGTGGTACGATCTCACTGAGCCTAGAAAAGTTAAGTTTGCAGCGATGAAGTTAACCGGTCAAGCTAGCCAGTATTGAACTAACTTGGTGATCATGTGTGCTGCTCGTGACCAAGAACCAATCGATACCTGGAGAAGAATGAAAGATGAACTTAAAGGAAAGTATGTGCCGCCATCGTTCAGTGCCCGTCTTATGGACAAGTGGCACCGATACACTCAAGGCAACAAATCGGCACAGGAATATGTGGAGAAATTTGATGAGTTCCTCATTAGATGCAACGCCCTTAACACTGAAGGGCAAGCTCAAATCATGTTTAGGTTTAGAGCCGGACTTAGGGAAAACTTATGAACCGAACTTTTAGCTCGTGAAATCACCGAGCTCGAAAAAGCCTACGCGTTAGTCCAAGATTTAGATACGGTCAAATCTAGTTCTGTTTCTAAGAGTCACGTACAAACAACTAGGCCCAACTCGGGTTCATACCCCAACCGTTTTCAAAGTCAAACTTCTTCCCACAAGGTAGATACTAAAGGCAAGAGTATTGATAACAAAGGCAAAAGCACTGATAGAGAGTTCTCTAAACTAACTCCCACAATTAAATGTTATAAGTGCTAAGGATATGGACATGTAGCTGCCAATTGTCCAACTCCGGTCAAAATTGCCTTAGTCAATGGGGAACCTGAAGTAGTATCAGAAACGGAATCAGAGGAGTTTATTTTCCAGGGAGAAGAAGCAGAGTCTGATATGGACGATGATACCACAGGTGATAGCATTGGTCTTATCTGCATTCAACCTACGACGTCGATTCATTTATCCGTCGTCAGATGTGCCTTATCTCAACCCAAGGAGAAAGATGACTGGAGACGAACCACCATATTTCACATCATTATGAAGATTGGTGGTAGAAGCTGCAAGATAATTGTAGACAGTGGAAGTTGTATTAATGCTGTGTCGTCTACAGTAATTGCCAAATTGGCCTGAAGGCTGAACCCCATCCGCATCCCTATAGAGTAACATGGATTAACTCTTCTGCACTAGAAGTCAAGCAAATATGTCTTGTCCCAATAGACTTTGGTCTCTATAAGAACAAAATTTGGTGCGATGTTGTATCTATGGATGTGGGTTATGTTATCCTTGGACAACCATGGCTATACGACAAGGATGTTACCATTTACGGTCGGTCGAACATGTGTCAATTCGAACACGAAGGAAAGAAGATCAAGTTGTTACCTCGTGAGCCTAAGGCTGAATCATCTGAACCAAAGCCTACCACAGTGAAGAAAACTAACAGAATCAGCTTGATTACTGCAAAAGATTTCAGTCAAGATGTTAAAAAAGGAGCTCCCTTCGTGATCCTTGCGACCAAGGAAATTACTAAGGAATCCAACACTACGATTCCCCCTGAAGTCACACCAGTGATTGCGGAGTTCGCTGATGTGTTTCCTGAAGATCTCCCAGACAAGCTTCCACTGATGCGTGACATACAACACGCTATTGATCTAGTCCCAGGAGCTAGTCTTCCCAACTTGCCCCACTATAGAATGAACCCCACCGAGCATGTCGAACTAAAGAGGCAAGTCGATTAATTGATGAGAAAGGGCTTCATCCAAGAGAGCATGAGTCCTTGCGCGGTTCCCGCCCTACTGACGCCCAAAAAAGACGGATCTTGGCGTATGTGCGTGGATAGTCGTGCCATTAACAAGATAACGATTAAATACCGTTTTCCCATTCCTAGACTGGACGATATGTTGGATATGATGTCTGGTGCCACTATTTTCTCCAAGATTGATCTCAAGAGTGGTTATCACCAAATTCGCATCCGTCCTGGAGATGAATGGAAGACCGCCTTCAAAATGAAGGATGGGTTATATGAGTGGATGGTCATGCCTTTTGGATTGACCAATGCTCCGAGTACTTTTATGCGAGTGATGACACAAGTACTACGTCCATTTATTGGCAAATTCTTAGTAGTGTACTTTGACGACATTCTCATCTACAGCCAATCTCGTGAGCAACACCTCGACCATCTAGTCAAGTTTGTTATGTATTGAGGAGGGAAGAGTTGTACGCTAATCCTAAGAAGTGCACCTTTCTCTCGTCATAAGTTCAATTCCTCGAATTTATGGTATCTGCTGATGGAGTTTCTGCGGATCCTGAGAAGATCAGAGCCATTGAGGAATGGCCCGAGCCGAAGACGATTCGTGATGTAAGAAGTTTTCACGGACTTGCTACCTTCTATTGTCGGTTCATTAAAGGATTTAGCATTGTCATGGCTCCAATAACTGACTGTTTGAAGAAGGGAGAATTCAACTGGTCTCATGCTGCCACGAAGGCATTTGTCGAGATCAAGAAGAGAATGGTCAACGCTCCTGTTATGCGTCTCCCTGATTTTTCTAAAGTCTTTGAAGTAGCGTGTGACGCATCAGGAATTGGAATAGGCGGAGTCCTCGCTCAAGAAGGTCATCTAGTTGCTTACTTCAGTGAGAAATTGAATGATGCCCGACAACGATACTCCACTTATGATAAAGAATTCTATGCGGTGATTCAGGCACTTCGCTATTGGCGACATTACCTTTTACCGCATGAGTTCGTTCTCTTCTCTGATCATGAGGCCCTAAAGTACATCTACTCTCAAAAGAAATTGAATGCGTGACATGGACGATGGATTGAGTTCCTTCAAGACTACATGTTCACTCTACGCCACAAAGCGGGAGTAGAAACAAAGCTGCTGATGCTCTCAGCCGCCGTATTTTCATTTTGACCAAGATGTCCACGGTGGTAAACGACTTTGAGAAGATAAAAGCTGAATACGAGTCGTGTCCCAATTTTTGCGACATATACGCCATATTGATAGATGGATCGACTCAAGAAGTGGATGGTTATACTCTGCATGATGGGTATCTCTTTCTAGGCCGAAAGTTATGCATCCCAAGAACCTCCCTTAGAGAATTTCTTGTGTGGGAACTGCATGCTGGTGGTCTAGCCGGGCATTTCGGGAATGAGAAGACCATAGAAGCCGTTGAGTATCGGTTCTATTGGCCAGGGTTAAAACGTGACGTTGCCAAACATGTTGGAAGGTGTCACACCTGTCAACTCGCAAAGCAACAGAAACAGAACACCCATTTGTATACTCCACTACCGGTCCCAAATTGCCCATGGCAGGATGTTAGTATGGACTTTGTGTTAGGACTCCCGAAAACTCTTAGAAAGCATGATTCAGTGCTAGTTGTCGTGGATCGCTTTTCTAAAATGGCCCACTTTCTGCCTTGCTCCCATACTTCTGACGCCTCTAGAGTGGCCAAAATCTTTTTCGATGGCATCGTTAAACTGCATGGTCTGCCTAAGACCATTATGTCCGACAGAGATGTTAAGTTCACTAGTTATTTCTGGAAGACCCTTTGGCACATGTTAGAGACAAAATTGAAATTCTCCACTGCTTTTCACCCTCAGACTGACAGCCAAATCGAGGTTGTGAATAGAAGTCTAAGAAATTTACTACGTACCCTTGTTGGAGAACATGTTGGAAGTGGGATCTAAAGTTGTCTATTGCCGAATTTGCATATAATTCATCAGTGAATAGGACAACAGGTAAAAGTCCACATGAAGTAGTATATGGTTTTAGGCCTAGACAGCTTATTGATCTCATTCTCATGGTTGACCATTATAGAGTCTCTGAGTCTGCATCCTCCTTTGCCACGCATATGCATGAGTTGCACAAAATCATCAGTGATAAAATTAAACAAAGCAACTTTGATTACAAGCTACGAGCTGATGTTAGGAGAAAATTTAAAACCTTTGATATTGGTGACCTTGTGATGGTTCGGATTCGTCCGGAACGGTTTCCTCCGGGGACTGTTAAAAAATTACATACTCGTAGCGCTGGACCATTCAAAATCTTAACGAAACTTAACGACAATGCTTATGTTATTGATCTTCCTAAAGATTTTGAAATTAATCCTACTTTCAATATTGATGATCTAGTAGAATATAAGGGTCCAAATTTTAACCCCAGCAACCCATTGGTTAATGAGCCCACCTTTGAGCCATTTTCTGAGGGACCCCCACTTCCCCCACTCCCAGATATCAATCCTAATACATCAGAGCATATTGATAAAATTCTAGATGATGAAATTATCTCCACGAGAGATGGTGGAACTCGACGGTATCTGATACGCTAGAAAGGAAAGTCACCTGCTGAGGACACGTGGCTAGATCGCAGTGAGTTGCAGCAGATTGATCCAGATCTGTTAGAGTACTATGAGAGCTCCTTCACACTTGACTCGACGGAGTCGAGTTCTCTCCCACCTGGAGAGAATGATGAGGACATGGCATCAGCGTGCCCGAAGAGGAGATTCGATCATGTGTATCAACGCAGGAGGCGTCGGGCTGTTTCTATTTAGATTTAGCTGGAGTCTGTATTTTCAGCTGGAGTCTGTATTTTCTTTTACTATTTTCTATCTTGTTCATTTTTAATGTTTTAGTACCACATCGGTTGTGTGGAAAAACTTCAGCTTTTGTAAGCCTATTTAATTGGCTTTGATTGAAATAAATGATGATGCACTCTTGATTAATGAAATGTTAGATTTTCAGTTATGAAAATATCCTTTATATTTGAATGTGAAATTCATCTTCATTAAGGATTAGAGTGTGAAACCTTTTCTTAATTATCTACAAATTTAACCACTTACAAATCCTCAACTCATCATTTTACACCCTCAAGATAAGCTGCTGCCCCTTTCATCCCAATCCCCAAACACAAACAAAACCAAAAAAAAAAAGGAGAGACCCACAGCCTTTCTTTTTCCCACCTGACCCACCCCATCTTCTCTTCCCCTACGTCATCCACCAACAGACCCACCCACCAGGAAGTCAATTCAATTACAAAGCCATCAACTATTTGTTGCCTTCTCTCTCTCTCTTTATTGTCAATCTTTATTGTCAATTCAAATCCCAAGTTAGATTACATATCCTAACTACAAATTATTTTGCTTACAAATTCCCTCTCCCTTCTACAACAGTAACTTCACCGACCTCCACCAAGTCTTCCACAGACCCGAGCCACCTAGGCCAACCTGTGCACTTCCAGGCTCAGCCTGTGCGCGCCTACGCAGGCCAATGACTACCCTCCTATGTGCATAGCCGCGCGCTTGTCCAGTTGTGCGGACCACCTGCAAACACCCTGCAACACAACAACAGTAACACCACCAGTCAAGGAGCGCTGGATCATAGCAAAGAACAATAACAATTAAAGGACAGAAGCAGAGTTTTAAAAGATCAACAAATCGTTCGTCACAAGATCAACCACAACTGCAACAGTGGGAACGCGAGAACGTGGCTTCTCGGTAAGTAACTTCTAGTTTCCCGTATATCAGTTTATTGTTGATTGTACCAATTATTTTGTCTCTAGTATATTATCATAATTGCTCCGTTGTCCACAAAATTATTGGTGAGCTGTGTGAATCCGCATGCTTTTGTATTTTACTATTATGATATTGCAAGTAGGATTCCTCCTCTATTACTAAGTATTGTGAGTTGTTGGTAATGATTAGAATTGTCCAGTTTACGAGTATCATAATTTTTGTTTAAACTCATCTAGCCATATAATTAGTTTTTAGATTTATTCCTATCGAAGATCGTAACTTGCCATGAAACGTTATAAGTTTAACTTTATCACTGATTTCTGACATCACCTACATACTGTTTCACATCACTTACCTTACTAACTCTTTCATTGTCACCTCAAGATCTACCACCACTACCATCCCATGCAGGCCTCACATTGACAGATTTACCAGTTGATTTGTCAACAACATCAGAAACAATTGTCAAGATGGATACTTTAGCCGTTTAGCTAAACATTCCAGTATATAGTTTCAATTCAAGTAGAATGTGTGAAGGATCAACACATTTGATTAAAACGGCTGCATCCAGAACTTGGGTACCGTTTTTGTAAGCTCATCCATTTCCAACAAATAACCAAAATATTTAACAACTTTTTCCATGATAAACTTTCTGTAAACACTAGTAAGTTGGCAATAATTCCACCTTAATCCAAACTTTAACCTCCCTTTCTCAGTATGACCTTCAAGGTTCGACCAACTGAAGATGAACCTTAGAAAGGTTAATATCTACCACGCCAAGACAAACAAGATCAGTTATACAATCAAGCCAAGGAATCTTAACAAACTATTCCAAATTTGTAGACTTTTACATGCCAAACAAGATTACAAGGCAAAAATCATCTCAAAGCAATTTCCAGCATCTCCACTGAAACAAGAGAACTATCAACAATCAATGAGAAGGCATTTTCTTAAAAAGCACAATAAGCTTTAACTATATCATCAGTAAAATCAAGAGTGGCAGAACAAGATTGAGGACAATCACTGAAATTTGAAGCGTAGGAAAGCCCTAGCCATCCAGAAACTGGATACTGTTATTATAAATTCATCCATTTCCAAGAAATTACCAAATCTTTAACACCTCTTTCCATCACAGACTTTCTCTAAGAGGGTGTTTGGCAGTATTGGAGTGAGCTTCAAAGTGTGAAAGTCACTTTTTGTTTTTGCGAGTGTGGGAGTGCTCCCTTATGGGCAAGCAAGTAAAGGGAGCGTTTGTTTGCATACAAGTGAAAAATGAAACTACAAAATGAGAGCTGACATGGCAACTATATTTTATTTTATTCATAAATGTCACTTACACCAAGGTTCTAAATATCGGATATCTGAATCGTATCGGATGGGGGTTTTCATATCGGATATCGGATATTGGCGGAGATATCGGGGATGCACGCGCATATTAGGCGTTCATATTGGACACTATATGTAATGAAATACTGATAATTAAAAGTTGGTTTAGAGTCATACATTTCATTTACCTAATAAAAATGATGTAATATGCTAGCAAAGACAGTAAAAAATAATGTAAATTTGCACGCAGTCGTGCAATAAATAAGTTATTTCATATCGGGTGATGTATCGGGCGATTTATTGGCCGATATTTCAAATATCGGCCGTTTTTTGCTGCAAACGATATAGTGAACGATTTTCTCATATCGTATCGGCAGTAGACAAAAAAGGAGATATCGGACGATATCTCGGCCGAATCGGCCGATATTTAAAACAGGGCTTTACACTTTCAAACAGTTAAGTGGTTTGGCAGCTACAACATAACATACCCAAAACTGGGTTATGAACACCATGGTAATATTACCACCTCCTTTGGATTAAAGAGCATATAAATGAACCTAGACACCCAAGCATTGTAACTCACCACCAAGCAAAGATGATCTGTTAGAGCTAACTGGATGCTCAGATTTAAAGCTCTCCATCAATGTAGAGAAAAAAAAATAAAATTGCCAAAAAGAAAAACCCTTACAAGATCATTGGTTGTACATTTATGATAAAATTCATTAATTAAGAAGGTGTTTGAATAAACATAGCTCAAACCAAATCAATAGAACCATATAAATCATTCACAACTAACAGAATTCAATCGCAAAATCATCCAAACAACACGCAGATATATCAAAAGTTTAATTTACTTGAAAACTTGACAAATGATCAATAGAACAGAAGAATATAGGGACGCAAATAATAATAATGACATCAATTTGACACAAAAAGTTAAGTAAAAACTTAGAAAAGCACGAGAGAAACTATTCAAAATCAAAACTGAACACGGTGATTTTTGTCCTGAAAATTATATACTTGTGCAAATGAAGAAACCACAACTAAAATGGACACATATACAAAAACTACAATCAAGCTCTAAATCACTAAGGGCTAATTGATAGCTACCAAAATTGTGCATCACAGAAAATAGATGAATGGAATCCATCATCCAAGTCACAAAGCAGATACATAATAAAGCTACACCTAAACACTGTTGCCTAAAAAATCCATACACAGAAAAAAACCATATTGCACATATTGAAAATCTTAAGTTCTTGGATCTCTGTGGTTTAAACCTGTTCATCATAGGAGTAATGTACTAAAGAAGATTCATAAAAGGAAATATAACAAGTGAACCTACACTGTTAGGAGAATAGAAATATATACATATAATAGAAAGAAAAAAAAACCCTGAAATTGTAACGGCACAAATGGAGTAAAATTGATTTAACCAACAAACTTAACTTCATAGTATAATAATAATATGAAGTAAAAAATAAAACAAGAGTCAAATATTCAAGGGAATGGAGAATGTAGAGCAATGTTCCTCATAGCATAAGCTGCTGCGGATTGAAAGCATTAGAAATATTATTATTCATCTCTGAGATTTGGTGCCTGCAACATATAATTAGGGTTTAATTGATCCTAGTATTTTTTTTTTAAAATTCTGTTCTTCTTTCTCTCTTGAAATTAAGGTTTTTCCCCCATGAATCTTCCAGTTATTTGATGTTTGTTGAATTAGGATTTTAATATGAGCTTTGGTACCTGTAACAAATTGCTCTCAATTTATTTATTTTTTAAAATTCTGTCCCTTCTCTCTTAAAAATTAGGGTATCTGTCCATGAATCTCACAGTTATTGTATATTTGTTGAACTAGGGTTTTATGGTTTCTAATTTTAGTGTTTCGGTGAAGTGATAATGTTTTCTACAAGAGCAAAAAGATGAATACTTTGTTAAAAATCTTTGCTTCCTTTTCTAGTTGACCCATCAATAGAGCTTGTTAATTTCTCTTGGTGACGTTATGGGTGATACTCCACTTTCTGAAATCGAGATATCAAATATTGTCTGTAATTAGTTACTCTATTCATTGATTTTGGGTCATTGATGAATTTTAAGATTTCACTTTTTTTTAGTAAGCATTTTGGTTGGCGGTACTTTCTTTAGGATATGTGCCTATTGCTTCAAGTTTTGGGATTCATTCTAAACAGCATCTTCCAGTTGCAGTGTTTTACCACAAAATTTTAGTCCAATTTGATTTAGAGCACAGAAGAACAGTCAAATAGTATCCACGGTGCAGTCAAATAGTATCCACGGTGTTTGCATCTACCTGTTGTAACTTCTATAAGTTTGACAATTTATGAACTTAACAGTATGATTCTACTACTTTGCCCCTTCAAATTGATTTGGTTTTTATTTTGTAAAGCCTAAAAACCATGAATTATTCTACTGTTTGTGAGATCTGTGATTTTATTATACACTTTAGAGTATTTTAGATGAAATTATGCCAAAGGAGTTCTTGATGGATCCATACTTGTTAGTCTCTGCTAACATATCATCTGATTCATTGTCGCTTTGTAGTCTCTATTTTGGCCAACTGATGTCCTAGGTTGCAAGTGAAATATATTCTCATGAATAGCCTAAATTTGATTTTTCAACCAAGCAATCCATAATGTTGTCATCAGATGTATTTGTTAATTCATTTCATACTTTAGTTTTTTCATGTTTTTTCTCTCAGACCTACTTGGGGAGGATACCATCCAGAGGAATCTACCAATTTGTGCTTTTAGCATTTCACTCCAAGTTGCAATTTTGAGGCAGTAATTAGTTGTGGGACTTGGATCTATTTGGTTATTGTTATAATTAATTCATTATAAGCCCCCCATCCACCCCTTTTCTTCCTGGATGGTTATAATTGATAGTACAGTTGGTTTGGGCCAGTGTTTCCATTAGAGGATGCCAGTACTGTCCTTCTTTTAGGAGATTTATTGATTTGTTGCTAGCACACTTGTAGAGTTTATATTGTCATTCTGTTTGAAAGGTGCTTCCTTTCCTTTTTAAGGGTTGGCTGAGCCTTTGTGTGTGTGGAATTCAAAACTAACATATCTTGAACGACCTCGTGGGGTTCTTATTCATGCTGATATTGGTGAGTTCGGTCTACTTGCTAATATTGCTTCTTGTTCATCTTCTAAATTTGTACTGTCTTTTGTTATGAGATTTCTTTTGTTGACTCCTTCATTCTAGTTACGATGATGTATATGATTCTTCAAATTTCTATTTATTATCTTTTTTTTACTATTAATACTTTATACTTTCAGTTAAAGGAAATAACATTGGAAGAGGCAGATTTGGATCCAAGGAGAGACACACTTGTGAGGGAATCAAGGTGTGCAAAGGGTTATCTTTTTATCTTCCTACAGAAAACTTCCAACATGATTTCTCAAGTGATGGATGGTTAGAATTTTCTTGGCTATTCTATACAGGTATAAAGTAAATATGGATATTGTATATATTGTGATGAAGCTTTGACTTTGAAATGTTGGATGAAAGGTAATGTGTTGAAATGTTTTATGTTATCTGCATGCTTATTTTTAACAGTTTTTTTTTTTATCTATGAGCTTATTTGGGTACTTTTGACATATAGAAGTTTGTTACTTCTTCATTTACTATAGGTACAAAAAAATATTCGACATTATAGCATGCACACATGACCTTTTTTCCCTTCTTAATCCCGGGATCAGTTGTAAGTATATTCGTGCATTTGTGTATATAGTGATAAACAATGTCGTTCAAATATAATAGCCTATAACCTTCTTTTTTAAATTTTTAATGTTTTCTTAGGTTCTGCATAGGTTTATGAACTCGATAACGTGACACAAGGCAGGGTTTTCTTTGCTTCATATTCTATCAAGAGAATTAGTGATACTTAAGACTATAAAATTGATTTTTTTTAAAACTCTTTGTTCAATGTTGTTGGAGATGATATCTATGATAACCAGGACTTTTTCTTAGCTTGGAAAGTCATTATTGATGTTGTTGATGTGATGAATCTCAAAGATTGTAATTTTGGGATAATCCTTTTTTTGAGGATTTTAGTGAAAGAATTTTATGAGATGCGTGCATTGGACGTGTATAGCTCTACCTTACCCTCACCTAGAATACACAACACACAACACACACACACTTAACTAATTACCCAAGCCACAAGCCAACTCCTCGTTTGACAGTTTGTGGGGATCAAACCAGGGACCTCTCTCACAGGAATTTATACAAAGATTCCTCGCTTCTATGAGGGTAGTTTTTCTTAGCTTATTGGAACTGAAAAAAGACTTGCTGTTCACTTCACTTATTTTCTAGAATGTACTGAAAAACTAGTTTTGTATATTCTATAGTGTACGGAAGCAACAAAAGGATTTTCAGCATTATGAACATAAGTTAATAGAAGATATTAATAAAAAAAAGTTTAAATAAGTTAACTGTTGAGTCCTTTTCTTATCTTGAAAACCTTTTTTTATTAATATCTTCTACTAATTGATGTAATTAATGTGCATGCTGCTGAAAGTTCTTTTTTTTAACTTTCAATATATCCTAGAAAATACTAGAGGGCTTAGAAATGGAAGACAAAGAATCTGAGATATAGTGAAGGTTCCAGGAGTTTGAGGGATTTTACACCAATTTAGTTGAGAGATGTAGTTTTTGAAAGTACACCTAGAGGGGGTTGAATAGGTGTAGTGCTAATTTAAGACAAATAATGCGGAATTTAAAACTAAAAGCTAACACACAACGTGTAACCAAGAGTGAGTCCAAATTCTCCGTGAAGGGTTCTGCACTTCTCCGCATGATTCCTCTAAATTATGAGCTGAGATGCTTCAATAGCTCTCTTGGTTGAACACAAGTGTGAGCACACAAACAGTATCACACATATATGTATATAAGCAAGAGTAGTAATGCAAGATATAAGGAGAGAAAGGTACGAGAGAAAAATCTAAACACAAACACAAGGATATGTTTCGAGGTTCGAGCTACCGCTCTACGTCTTCGCCTTCACACAGAAGCATTTTCACTATCCACTATTGGATCTTCCATAAAGAGACCTCTATTGAGGAATTATACATACAAATCGGGAGTACACAACTCCAACTCTCTCACACACCTTTACACAAGAGGGTAGGCACAAAGCAAAGAGAAAATACAACTTGGTGATTGCTAAGATCACAAATAACAACTTGGTGATCTCAAAAGATTACAAACAAAACACCTTTTACAAAAAAGATCCTAGAAGATAGATTTGCAATGAAGAGCTCAAGTATGTGAGTGCACAAAACTTTTAGAAAAGAAAACTTAAAGAAAACTCTTAGGAAAAACTTCTTGATAGATGAAGAAATTAAAGAACAAAACTAGATTCCCAAAACTTGTTTTATTTTATTTTTCAAAATTTTGAAATAAAATAAAGAATAGAGATTTGAAACACAAAAACTTGTTTAAAAACTTGTTACTAAAACTCTGTAGAAGATGAGGAAAATAGCTCTTGAAAAATCCTTAGTGAAAACTGGCCAAGAGAACCCATTTATATTGCGTCTCTAAAAACTAGTCATTAGAGAGGCCAGACGGTCGACTAACCAACGGTCGATTTCTCGACTGTTGGGGTTGTCGGTTGACCGATCGGCCAACTGCCCCCAGGGCACAGAGAATAAATTTCTTTATCGATCGACCGCTCGGTCGATCGGCCCCTACCCGAGACTTAGGTAGTGCCGGTCGGTCGACTGCTCGGTCGATTGAGCCTAGCTACGATTGACAGGTCGGTCGGCGAGCAAAGGCAAAAGGGCTTGTGCACGTTTCTGTGCACGTCGGTTGACCGCTTGGTGACCCTAGCCTTGTGTCGGTTGACCGGTCGGTCGGCCGACAGTAGCCCAAAGCTGGATTTATAGGGTTGAAAAATTTGACTTGAAAGCACCTATAAATTTCAATAAAATCCCATAAATTTCACAAAAATAAGTTCACGTAAGTACTTTGAAGTACAAATATGTGATTAAAAATCAACACATATTACAAACATGTGAACTATTTTTGAGGTAAATAATTTAAGGCATAAACCAAAAACTGTATTTTTCAAAAACTAAACTTTTAAATAGAAATCTGATTTTTTCTCAAACTTGTATAAATACAAAAACAAGATATTGAAACACTTTTGAAGTATGATGTGTATGGATATAATCCAATACACATAGTAAACGATATATATCTTTGTTTTTGACAATAAATATCAAAATAAGTTTTGATAAAAACAAGACTTAAACACGACTAGATACATCAAAATAAGTTTTTCTAAGCATATATGAACCTTCAATGTATATGGATAAAATTCAATATACATATAAAACATGCAAAAAAATTTTTGATGAAATTTATTCATGAAAACGAAGAATGTATACTTGAAAAGCCAAAGCACAAAACTTGAAACTTGATTCTATGAGTTTTGTGTAAACCAAATAAATATAATCATTTCAAAACTATAATGGTTAAACCGAAAACAAAAGCTATAAACTTGTATGTTTGTATGTACTTGAGCAATTCAAAACTATTTTATCCTTACACAAAATCTAAACAAACAAACAAGTAAACCTAGATCAAAGTCTTTTTGTAGATTTTTTTTTCTCTAAGTCGACTTGATCCAAACGCGATCCAAAGTGCTCGACTCTATCATAAGTGCTAGATGCAATCTTGATGCGCGAGCTCTTGAATAAACACGTGCTATCTTCGAATCTTTGACCTTAAGTCCATTGTAGAAGTTAAACGCCAATAATGATCTTGACCTATATCTGAAACTTAGTAATCACAAAATCATTAGTAACATAACTTCATAAGTTAGCCATCATCAAAACTAACATGAAAGGTCTTCGGGCCAACAATCTCTCTCTTTTTGATGATGACAAAACTTATGATATTATGTATGCATGGATTAAAGATAAGCTTCATAAAGCTCCCCTTAACTCATGCATAGCAATAAAACATATAGATATTCAATAAAAGCGCATGATACCAAACATATTAAATCATATAGATATGCAATGTTAGATCTAGGTACCAAATGTATGTAAAATCTTGATATTAATTTCAAATGAGTATGCAATGTTAGTTCTTGATACTAATTCTCTTGATGCCCATTGAACAATTAAAAAATATGCAATACCAATTGAAATGATGATATCAAATGAATAAAAATGAATATGCAATATGAGCTCTTGATACCAATGAACCAATATAAGTTCTTGATATCAATAATTAATCTAATAGAATGGATATGCATACAAATTATAGATATTAAAACAAAATACATGCATAAAACTAAAAACATGCATACATAAACTCTCTCAATTCATTCTCCCCTTTTTGTCACTCATCAACAAAGGGGTGAAGAAAAAATAAGATAAATGTATATGCGATATGAATTTATGAAAAAGAGAGACTATTAGGAACTCCCCTTGCATACATGCATTACATGAAGAAAGGGATGACTAAACCCTAACCCATATAAGCATAATAACAATGTATAGTTGAAGATGTTAAGCTTTCCCTACACGTGTACCATATAAAGAAAAGATGTCAAGCTCTTTCTATATACTTCATTCATCATGAATCTATATATAGAGGAGATGTTAAGCTCCCCTTGCATATAAACAATATATATCAAAGCAAAATTTTTAAACTAATTAAAAACAAATTTTGATACCAATAGAAAATAAAATGATTTTCTAAAATATTTTTCTCAAAAATAGTGGGAATGAGACACCGATTGAAAATAAAATTAAGAATTTTACTCCCTCTTTTTGAAATACCAACAAAATCAATGCATAAGCTTGTATAAGATACCAATTGACATTTAAGAACTAAATCAAGCTTAGCATAAAATTATTTGTGCTTAAAATATATATGTATAGACATTGTTAACTTAGCACAAGAAATCATATTTATGCATGTATGAACAATTTAAATACCAATTGAAATATGATGCATACATATATAAAGAAAATAAGTTTTTGTGTACAAAAATCAATTTTCATGATATATATATGTATAACTCATAACTACCAACCTATCATGTGCATGTTTAAAAAGATATTCAATAAGAGATACAAGGCATGGTCTCCCAACTAACCGCCCTTGTAAGGCAAAGTTTTCAAAAGTAATATTTTAAAAATAATTTAGTATAGATTGAAAACTCTACCATTTGAAATATAAGGAACTAGTTTTAAGCAAATTTTAAAAACTAGTATGAAATCTTTCAAGTAAAGAATAAAACAAATATATATTTTATGATATATGAAAGTTATATGAGAATCGACACTCAAAAATTTATAAAGCATGTAGATTATCATGAATCTAAAACTATGAGTAAACACAAAATATAAAGTGTGCAAGAATCATGTAACTAAAGCATATATATTATCCAATCATGAATTGAGTCCTTAAATGAGTATATGGCATATAAAGCAAGTGGCTCAAGAATAGAACATGTATATAGTTTAGACAAAACTATATATTCATGAAGCTAAACACATTTTTATGAAAAATATATACAAAATAGGAAATACAAGTGTAAATGTAAGAATCATCAAAAGTAGGTTATACGAATACATGTAATGAGCATACATGAGCAATGAAGCACTCAAACATAATAATCAAGTGTAGCTCACTAATTGTACAAGTATATACACGTTTTAATGAAAATTTTATTTAAACATGTAATCAAAACATGAAGCATAAAACATCAAAATATGATTTAAAAAATATAATCATTAGTGTAAATGCAAGAGTTATTATTACTAGGATATACACAATAGCTAAATAATAATTGAAAAATACAAAAATATGAATTCATATAGCTTGGGTGTATCTCAAAGACTATCTATGTATATTACAAGTCTAATAAATTTTGCATTTAATTCTAATGAGCATTAAAAGCATGACATGCTAAAATATTCACTTTAAAAGAATGTAAACCTAAACATGATATGCTAAAAACATAAAATAAAAGTTAGAGATAGTTACCAAAACTAATTGAACTAATCTCCACTTTCTTGATAGTGATGCATCCAATATTGTATCTATTTGGCTCAAATGCATCCACCACCAAGGCATCAATACTCTCACGTTTTGTGAGAGCCTATATCTACATCAAACGAAAAAAGAATGAATTTTGGTACCCAAACTTTCTTGGATCCATGGGGTTAGCACCTTCTTAACCCAAATATTTTGACTTGCAAAATTTAAAGCATGTATTCTATCATAACAAAATTTTATAAGATCGCCTTTGTGACCACAGTGTATACAAGTGTACACTCTAGCATACATGGTGTCATGTGTATGAACATGAGAAGCATGTGTATGTCGTGATGGGTGTGCATGCAAATATGGAGCATGTTCCTTATGAAATATGGATTCCAATCTCTTGTGGTCCATGGTACATTGGCTCAAAGTGGAGTCCAAACAATTAACACTCTTTTTCAAAACATGTATATCATCATCAATAGTTAAAGAAGTGGCGTAATAATGAGACACACAATTCTTATCATTTAGAGATAAAGCAATGGAAGCATCATAAGAATGTGAAACAAAATCATTTTTCAAAAAATATTTTCTTTTGAAATTAATTCCAATTCTTTTGAAATCAAAGCAATTTTGTTTTTCAAAGAATCATTTTCTTTTAAAACAAAATCAAGTTTTGAAGACAAAAAATCATTATTTTTCAGCACAACATCAAAATCATTTTTATTTTTCAAATTAATTTTTTTATAACAAGATTGAGTTGAGTTTCAAGGAATCTCTTTCACTTGAAATCTTAACTCTCTCTTTCAAAATCAAATCAAGTTTTGAAAACATTTTATTTTCTTCTTTTAAATCAAAACTTTTGCTTTTCAAAAGTTTATATTTTGAAAGCAAATTTTCAACATGGAAAGCTCTTCATTTAAAGCATGTGCATTCATACTACTATCATGATCATCGGAAGAGCTTGCGCAATCATCAAGATGAGATTCTGAAGTTACCTTAAGGGAGTCATTCCCTTGAACTATGTAGCAAGCTTGGTGGAACTCATCTGTAATGAGTTCTCTCTCTATATTGTTTGAAGCTTATTCCTTGAGAGAGCTCAACGTGTTCCACACTACAAAAGCAGAATCACAATGAGAAATAATAAATAAATATTCTTTATTAAGTGTTACCTAATTGCATGCAATATTTGTGTATTGACTTCTAAGTACTTGTCATTATCAAAATAAGATTTCTTAGTAGTGGTAAGATAAACATGCAATCTTAAGACTTTAAGATATGCACTCATCTTAAATTTTCACATGCCAATGTTGGGAAACATCATACATGGGTGGTGTAAGATAATCCATGAGTGCAATGAATGAATGTGTGCAAAATATATAGACTAGATTAGCAAATGAGGATCACACTCCTAGGTGGTTAAACCGAATATCAAGAGCGCTAACTCTGATACTAATTAAAAGTACACCTAGAGGTTAGTGAATAAGTATAGTGCTAATCTAAAATAGATAATGCGGAATTTAAAAGCTAAAAGCTAACATACAACATGTAATCAAGAATGAGTCTGAATTTTCTGTGAAAGGCTCTGAAACTTCTCCTCCTGATTCCTCTAAATTATGAGTTGAGGTGCTTCAATAACTATCTTAGTTTAACACAAGTATGAGCACACAAACAATATCAAGTATATATGTATATAAGGAAGAATCGCAATGTAAAATATAAAGAGAGGTAAGAGAGAAAGATCCAAACGCAAACACAAGGATATGTTTCGAAGTTCGAGCCACTACTCTACGTCCATGCCTTCACACAAAAGGATTTTCACTATCCACTATTGGATCTTACACAAAGGGACCTCCACCGAGGAATTACAAATACAAACCGAGAGTACTCAACTCCAACTCTCTCACACACCTCTACACAAGAGGGTAGGCACAAAGTAAAGAGAAATTACAACTTGGTGATCACTAAGATCACAAACAATAATTTGGCGATCTGAAAAGATCACAAACAAAACACCTCTCACAAACAAAATCCTAGAGGATAGATTTATAATGAAGAGCTCAAATATGTGAGTGCACAAAGTTTTTTGAATATGAAAACACAAAGAAAACTCTTGAGAAAATTTCTTGAGAGATGAAGAAATTGAAGAACAAAATTAGATTCCCGAAACTTGTTTTCTTTTGATTTTTCAAAATTTTGAAACAAAATAAAGATAGAGATTTGAAGCACAGAAACTTGTTTAAAAACTTGTCACTAAAACTTTGTAGAAGAAGGAATAAATAGCTCTTGAAACTCTTGGTGAAAACTGGCCAAGAGAACCCATTTATATAGGGTCTCTAAAATCTAACCGTTGGAGGCTAAACCTAGGCCAGACAGGCCTGTCGGTCGACTGTCCGGTTGACCGGTCAACGGTCAATTTTTTGACCGTTGGGTTGTCGGTCGACCACCCTCAAGGCATAGAGAATAAACTTCTTTGTTGGTAGATCGCTCGGTCGACCGGCCTACCCGAGACTTGGGTAGTGCCAGTCGGTCGATCGGTCGGTGGACCGAGCAAAGGCAAAAGGGCTTATGCACGTTTCTGTACACGTCTGCTCGGTCGATCGAGCCCTGTGTCAGTAGAGTGGTCGGTTAGCCGACAGCAAGGACTTGAAAGCACCTATAAATTTCAATGAAATCTCATAAATTTCACAAAAATAAATTCATGTAAATACTTTCAAATACAAATATGTGATCAAAAATCAACACATATTACAAAAATGTGAACTATTTTTGAGATAAAAATTTAAGGCATAAACCAAAACAGTATTTTTAAAAATCAAACTTTTAAATAGAAAATCGATTTTTTCTCAAACTTGTATAAATACAAAACAAGATATTGAAACACTTTTGAAGCATGATGTGTAGGGATATAATTCAATACACATGGTAAATGATATATCCTTATTTTTGAGAATAAATACTAAAATAAGTTTTGATAAAAACAAAACTTAAACACATGACTAGATACATCAAAATAAGTTTTTCTAAGTAATGAATCTTCAATGTATATGGATGAAATCCAATATACATATAGGCCATGTAAATTTCTTTTGATGAAATCTATTCATGAAAATAAAGGATGTATACTTGAAAAGCCAAAACATAAAACTTGAAACTTGATTTTGAGTTTTGTGTAAACCAAGTAAACATAAACTTTTTGAAACTAAAACTGTTAAACTGAAAATCAAAACTATAAACTTGTGTGCGTATATATACTTGAGCAATTCAAAATTATTCTATCCTTACACAAGATCTAAACAAACAAACAAGTAAACCTAGATCAAAGTCTTCTTGTAGATTTTCTTCTCCAAGTCGACTTGATCCTGACACGATCCAAAGAACTTGACTCCATCTCGAGTAATGGATGTGATATTGATGCGCGAGCTCTTGAATCAATAAGTGCTAGCTTCGAATCTTTGACTTTGAGTCCATTGTAGAAGCTAAACACCAATAATAATCTTGACCTATATCTGAAACTTAGTAATCACAAGATCATTAATAACATAATTTCATAAGTTAGTTATCATCAAAACTAAGATGAAAGACCTTCGGGCCAAGAATTTTATGCTTCCATCTTTAAGACTGGATATTCTCTTATTGTGCCACTCAACATAATCATCACCTATGTCTCCATTACTCAAATCATCACTGACAGTAAATATTTTAGTATCATCATCATAAATTTCATCCAAGAAGTAGATAGAATTGAGCTATATTCAAATGCATCATGTGCAAAGATAGAAAAGGACATGTTAACGTCCAAGAAGATTAGTTAACTACCCAAGTTTTCACTTTAACCTTCTTTTGCCTCAGTTTCACCTTGTGAATCTTGAACTCGATTGTCCTACTTGATCCCTCCACTGTCGTTACACGTAAACAAATTAATTCATATACTTTCTCCCACCATCTAGCTTCTCACACACTGGGTCAACTATCACCTTGATCCGCTTGTCACCAATAAAGTGCTTCACAATGTACCTGCTATAATTAATTACATGGTGTGTATTCTTGAAGTAGATTTCATTTGGGAAGGCCCACAAATTGCCCTGATTGATCTAGGAGTGATCATCACAAATTGCCCTGGGCTTGTTTGTTAAAGTAGCTCCACAAGGCTATTAACAAAGAAAGACTACTGGACCTTGAGACATAGGATTAAGCATTTGAACCTGGAAAATATTTTCAGAGACAAACATCACCATCCTTTGACAATAACCGTATGTAACTCGTTTCAAGGTGGTGGAGTTGGTGGATGACATTGTCTGAGGGGGCTGAAGAAGCTGTGTGTGGTGACCTTGGAATCATCATGATCATATTCTTCTTTGACAAGAATTAACCATGGAATATGGTAATAAGGCTTATGGTTGTCTTTTTTAGCCACGACTCAATAGACTTACCAATGAGGTTAAAGCAGAGGAAGGCAGAGGTGGACCTCACCAGACTAATCTCAAGGGAAAATGATGAAATATACACATTGCACACAAAATTATTTTATCAATTAACATATCTATTTTATTCAGTAAACAGGGAATCTGAGATTATAGTATGTGACACTAAATGGTTAAGAAATACCGATGAACAGTCATTTTAAGTACTTGGGTTCTATTATCTAAAAGGATGGAGAGATCAATAGTGATGTCAACCAAAGGATCCAAGCCGACTGGTTGAAATAGAGGAGCATAACAGGAGTTTTATGTGATCGTGCTATTCCGTTATGGCTGAAGGAAAAATTGTATCGGACTGCTATTAGACCAGCTTTGTTATATGGCACAGGCTATAAAGAGATATCATGCTCAGAAGATGAGTGTAGTAGAGATGCACATGCTTCGTTGGATGTGTGATAACACGAGGAGGATAAGGTGAGAAATAAGGATATTCGTGCTAAGATAGGCGCAACCTCTTTAGAAGAGAAGATGAGAGAAAACCGCGTATGATAGTTTGGTCATGTGCGACGTAAACTTACAGATACGCTAGTCTGGCAAGTAGAGCGTATCAAATTAAGACAAGTTAAAAGAGCGCAGGGGAGACCGAAGAAAGTATGGATGGAGGTAATACGACAAGATATAGAGGCTAAAGGTCCTAGTGAAGGCATATTACTCGATAGGAATGAGTGGAGAAAGCTGATCCATGTGCCCGATCCGGTGTAATTCTCTTTTGGTTCATGTAGCCTACCCCAAATACTTGGGACAAATGACTTAGTTGTTGTTTAACATATGTATAATAAGCAAATAGTTAATATGATACTTAACAAATTATCCTATAATTTTATGATGATATTATCAAAGAACAATTGATAATTAGTTGTTTACATAGAAAGAGCAAACAAAACAAGCACAATTTTACTCAAGTATGGTTACATAATTGGTGTTGGCTTTGAGAAGATTTAGATTATGAAATTAGAGAGTTGATGAGTCTTCTCTTTAGGTAAATATAATTATAACTCTAGTAACATATAGCAATATGACTCTTAATTATATAATAACTTCTAAATTCACTCTCCCTCAAGTTGGAACATATATAGCGTACATGTATAGCTTGTTACAAATAAAATTAACTCAAGTTTTTTCAAGAGACATCTTGAGTATATTTGTTAACTGATGAGTTGATGACACATGTTGAGTTTGAATGATTTTATTCTCAAATAACAATCTACCTCAATATATTTTGTGCCTGTGAAATACATGATTTTCATATATGAATGATAATATGATTAACACAATACAATCTTATAGGAGACTTAAAGTGAAAGGAAGCTGCAAGAAGAGGTCTTTTAACCAAATCAACTCACAAGTCAAATGTGTCATTGCATGACATTCTTACTCTGCACTAGACTGTGATACCATAATAACGCTTTTTTACTCCTCTACGACACAAGATTTCTCCTAACAAATATACAATAGCTTGTGATTTATTACCCATCAATAGGTTAGCCTGTCTAACTGCATCTGAACAACCCTGACACTTGAGTATAACCACAATCTAAATACAAAAATCTTTTTCTCGAAGCCTTTTTCAAATATCTGAATATTCATACTGTTGTATTCGAATGACTCGTCTTTGGTGCTAAAAGAAACTACTTTACCACGCTAACTACAAATGCGATGTCTAGTTACTATCAAAGAATTCAACTTTCCTACCAGTCTTGGATCTTACCACTTAATTACCCAAGAAATGTTGCAAAGATCCAAATTTCGTTGTCTGAAAATGTTACATGTTTTTAGATTTGTAATTCTTTGTGTATCATCGCTCGTGATCATAATTATCTACTATCATAAGTATTCTCTTTCTGTAAAATTGACAAAAGAAAACTGACTCCTTTTTTCAGAACGAGAAAGACCAAACTTCTAACAACCATATAAACCATCCAAACCAGTCTCTTGGTGACTGTTTCAACCCATATAAAAACTTTTTCAATTTACACACTTTCATAAACTCCCCTTGAGTAACAAAACCGGGAAGTTACACCATATGTACTTTTTCATCAAGAATGCCGTGAAAGATCTATATTCTTGATATCTAGATAATGTAGAGGTCAAGAATAAATTGCAACCAATGAGATAGGTATCTGAACTAAAGCCATGTTGACTACAAGTGAAAACGTGTCATGGTAATCAATGCCATAAACCTGCGAGTATCCTTTTGCTACTAGTCGTCTGAATTCAATTTTACATTATGCACCCATTGACTACCCCAGAGCAAAGAAACAAGGTCCCATGTCTCATTCTACTCTAGAACCATCATTTCCTCTTGCATGGCATCTCTAGGATGAGACTTTGATTTTGGACGGAAAGTTGATGCATGATTTGCTCACATTTGAGCCCTTCAATCATTTACAATTACATAAAAAGGTTAGCATCGCGGGGGCTTGGTTTCGACAAAGCCCCTAAGACGATCAAGTCAGTAAGTGCAAGAAGTGGAATGGACTATAGTAGTGCTTAAGTGAAGAATCTCATATCTCTCATCAGGAGTCCTCTTCCTCTATTTATAAAGGAAAGAGAGAGTCTGGTTATTAAAAATTAGTTAGGAGGATGCTGAGCTGGTCATTGGGAATCTTCTCCGAGAAAGTTTTTATCTGCATATCCTTTTGGAGAAGATGAGGAACCTAGGAACCTGACTCTTGCTCGACTTCAGTTGTGCTTGATTGTTATGACTGCACTGCTTTCGATCATTGACTCCTCTATTCAAGTCTGTCTAACTTTGGGTTTCCTAGACCTAATAGTATTATACTCATCATATGGCCCCCCTTCGAGATAGAGCCGAGTCGATCTTTATTGGATCAGGTCTCTCGAGGAAGTAAAATAAATCTCTGGATCTTCTAACTGTTGGGTGGTCTATGAACCCTTCTCTTCTATTGGGTTTGCATATGTGCTTCCCCTTTTATTGTTCAAGGAATAATGGCCGCCATCATGTCCACAAATTTAGTTTCTCAATCACATGGCTCTGAAAATCATAATAAAGAAGATCTGGCTCGAATCCGTGTAGATTGGCGTGCTCCTGATGATGCAGACTTAATATTTGCAGGAGAACTAATATAGTAGTGAAATCATCATATGAACAGTTCGACATATGTTTGAACCACTTGTTGGCTGGTCTTCACTTGTCTTTTCCGCGTTACATCCTTATTTTTCTAAATCTCTTTGGGCTCGCGCCTGTGCAATTTTCTCCACATGCCTACCGCATAATGCTACGGTTCTGCTGTCTTTGTTCAATGAACCAAATAACTGTAGATCCAGATGTTTTCCTGCAATTTTATTACTTACAATCTGCGAAGATTTAGAGGTTTTTAGTTTTCCAACTTGCTCAGTAAGCATTTACCAAATCCAGATCAGGAAGACTATTATTCCGCTTCTGCTTTGTTTGCCTAAGGAATGCAACATACCTTTATGATTTTGGATGGCCTAATTACAGCTATTGATGGTCCCCAAGTGCTAAGATACAAAAGTTTCTTTCTTAAATATTCGAAGATTCTTTAGAAGTTCTTCAAAAATCCTTATTTAATATTCACCAGCTTCAGGAAAAAAAATTCCTTGTCAACCATTACCTATCGCTTCCATAGAACAATTAGGATGTTCTGTTGTTCGACATAAATTCTCCGTTCATCAACAAAGTGTCTATTTCAAGCAATGGAGAACAAAATTCCCCTTTCCTTTCTTGTAAAATTCCGAAAAGGAATAGATCATGTTCGAAAATAGATACTTGGAAACCAGAGCATTGTAGATGTCAAATTGAGTCACCATCAAAACTATCGCTGGAGAGAATTGAGAGAAATTTTGTATGTCGCCGCCCTTTGCCAGCTAGAGTAAAAACCTTTACTATACTTGTTCCGCCAGTTCTTTCTTTCTTGCAAACTTCTCCTAAGGCCAAAGTTACGGGTTGCTCAACGCGACCTACTAAGCAATTATTCAAACAAAATTACCATAAATATTCGAAAACTGTCGCTTTTAGTGATGGTGAGGCGATGAAACAATGCCTTTTCAAAGCTCTTGCGGTTTGTGCTTCAACTGGGAGGTGATTAGAACTCCTATAACTGGCCAATATATGTCCATATGTTCTCCAACATAAGCTTTGTGAGGGCTAACATGATCGAGGATAGATTTTTAAGATACTTGCCTATACAAGATTTATCCACCATAAACGCATATACAGAACTAGTCGTTGATGTCGAGAGAAGTTAGAGGAAGTGTTGCATTTAGTCGAACAATTGAATAAGGAGAATAGAGCTTTACAACTAAAAATATTTGTGTTGTCAAAACTTCATGACAACATGGGTGGAAAATATTGAATCTTGCAGAAGAGAATTCTAATCCGAAGACTTGCATTGAGTAGGCAAAAGAAATGTTGGAGCTTTGAGAAAAGAATATAAATCGTTTATTAAGAAGAGAATTCCAAACTGTTGTGAGCTGAGATAGATGATATTAATCAAACTTTGCATGAGACCATGTCAGAGAACTTAATGTCCATTTGAAGAGAGAGAAGGATAATTGAGCAAATTTGAGGAGGCAGTACGAGGTTCATGCTCAAGCTGCCATAAATAGAGTAGAGAAAGCATGTTCTCTACGAATTGAACATCTTGAGAAAGAGCATCATCATCAGCTCGAAAAAGCTCAGGAGGCCACCAAATATACCATCTTGGCTATAGGAATGCTTTGAATAATATATATAGTGTAGAGAAATAGAAACTCTAGAAAGAAATTGATTAATTTACATAAGAGAAGGTACAAGGTATATATAAAAGACAAGGTGTGTATATGTGTAATGACCCATAACTCAATAACTCAATACTAATAACTAATCTTAGCACTCCCCCTAAAGCTAAAGCATAGAGATCTAACATGCCCAACTTGTTATATAGATTAGAAAACATCTGAGATGAGGCAGCTTTGGTAAAGAGATCAGCCAACAGCTTTGAAGACGATGTGAACTGAAACATAACCAACTTCTTTGTCTAAGTATCTCTGACAAAATGACAGTCAATCTCAATGTGTTTGATTCTTTCATGAAATACAGAATTCGGGGCAATGTAGATAGCAGACTGATTATCACAATGCATAGACATGGACCCAGGCTGTCTGAAATCAAGCTCTATCAGTAGATTTTTTTTTTAAACCACACCATCTCGTATGTCGTATGAACCATAGCTCTATACTCAACTTCTGCACTCAAGCGAGACATAAAATCCTACTTTTTGCTCCTCTAGATCACCAGATTTTCTTTAACAAAGGTGCAATACCCAGTAGTAGACTTCCTATCTTCTCATCACCTGCATATCCTGAATTTGAATATCCAGAAATGCGTACATGCCCATGTTTCCTGTACACCAACCTTTTTCCTGGACAACTCTTGATGTAAGCCAGAACCCTTATCGAAGCTAACCAATGAGTCTTTCTGGGCTGATGTATGAATCTACTCAGTACCCCTACAATAAATGTTATGTCTGGCCTAGTAACTGGGAGATATATCAACTTTCCAATCAATCTTCTATATCTTCCTGGATCATCAAGTGTATGACTGTTATTAAACTATAAATTCACATTGGCGTTCATTGGAGAGGTAGCAGACTTGCATCCCAAATGACCTGCTTTCTCAAGAAGATCTACAGCATACTTTCGCTGGGAAAGAAGTATACTTGTTTTTTATGTGCAACTTTAATTTCTAGAACATATTTTGGACATCTCATACCCTTGGTCACAAAATAACACTTAAGATGCTGCTTAATCTCCAATAGCCCACCTAAATTACTACTAGTCAGCTATATCATCAATATAAACAAGCAGAACTACGATGCCAGACTTTGTGCACCGAACGAAGATATAGTAATCTAAATGACACCGGTAAAATCCAATGACAGAAATGGTAAGGCTGAACTTCTCAAACCACGCTCTTGGACTCTGCTTGAGTCCATATATGACCTTCTTGAGACAACAGACTTTTGTTTCCCCTGAGAAATATAGCCTGAAGTCTGCTCCATATAAACTTCCTCTTGAAGATCCACATGTAAGAAAAAGTTCTTAACATTCAGTTGGAACAATGACCATGACACATTAATAGCAATGGAGAACAGAATCCTGATAGAATTCATCCTTACAACTGACGAGAATGTCTCAAAATAGTCGATGCCTTATGTCTGAGTATAACTTTTAGCCACGAGCTTGGCCTTATATCTATCCACAGATCCATCTGGGTTGTACTTTAAAGTATAGACTCAGCGACATTCAATAACAGTATCTGTTGGTGCCGAACTAACTTTCAAGTTCCTCTAAAAACAAGCGCTTCCATCTCTTCATCCATAACCTGCTTCCAGGCAGGTACTAATAAAGCCTCTTTATAAGATTGGGTATAGATTCAGAAGACAATGATAAGGCAAACTGAAAAAATAGGGTTAAAGTGATCATACGAAACGAAATTCGAAATAGGATGATCAGTGCAAAACTGTTTACCTTCTTGAAAGGCAATGTGATTTTCAAAGTCAGAGGGAGATACTGATGGTGGAGGTGGAGGATCATCTACTGGAGAGGGAATAGTTGAAACTGGCTCGGAGGTAAGAACTTTTGGGTGATGAGTGTAGACGTATCTGAAATTTCGAGCTGGCTTGGTTGCAGGGAGGTACTGGCGAAGAGACAATAGAAGCAGGTGTAGACAACGTCACAGTTGGTGGCGGAGGAATAGTCTCAGATATAATGACAGGAAACTGTTGAGAGAAATGTGGAATAGACTCAAAAAATGTAACATCAGCAGATACCAAATACTTTCTGGTAGAGGGATTATAGCACTAATATCCCTTTTGTGTTATATAATACCCAACAAAGACACATTTTATAGATGTAGGAGATAACTTGTGTAGCCCAGGAGATAAGTCCTGAACAAAACAAGTGCAGCCGAAAACACGAGAAGTCATGAAGAAAGATGGTTTGTTAGGAAATAGACAAGAAAAAGAGATATTTTATCGAGATCAAAAGAGAGCATTCTATTAATCACATGACAAGCACTTAACACGGCATCAGACCATATATATTTTGAGATACTCATATGAATCATATGCTTCAGCGACATCCAGAAAATGTCTATATTTGTGTTCAACAACTCCATTTTGTTGGGATGTAGAGAACAAGAGGTGTGATGAATAATCTTATTTTTGAAACAAAAAGTAGATCATCTTTTTTAACATACTTTAAGGCATTATCAGTATGAAGCACACAAATTGAAGTCAAAAACTGATTTTTTATTTCATTAAAGAAAATTTTAATAACACTGGAGACTTCTGTCCTCTCTTTTAAGAGATACAACCATGTCATGCGAGAGAAGTCATCAACAAAGAAAAAATGTCTAAAATCCTTAATGGAAAAGGGTACATGATTTGGGCCCCGGACATCAGAATGAACCAACTCGAATGCAGAACTACTACTATTATTGACTCGACTCTGAAAGCTAGCACGATGATGCTTACCAACTCATAAAACTCACAGTCTGAAGAAGAAATAGCGGACTCAACTGCACCGAAGAATGACCTAAGCGCCAGTATCAAAGTAACACTAGGTCAGGCTGACCTACAATTAAGCCAGTAGGAGTTACTCGATCATCCAAATAGTATATGCTTCCTCGCTCATACTCCCAAATCAATCCTTTTCCTAGTCGACAGGTCCTAAAATACACAATGAGAAGGAAAAAAGGTTATTTTTCAGTTATTATGTCTAGTAAACTGACTGATAGATAAGAGACTAACAGAAAATCGTGGAACATATAAGACATCAGTAAGGTCAAGGATGGTGTAAGTTGAGCTACCACATTCCCTATACAGGAGAATGGGTACCATCAACAATTTTAACAGAGAGGTGGACATATGATAAATTTAATGAAACAAACTCTTGTTTAGTACATGTCATATGGGATGAGGCTCCTGAGTCTAATATCCAGGGCTTTTGAGGAAATACAGTATAGAAGTGCATACCTGAAGCAGATGTATGAGCCGCTGAAAGATTGTTTTGAGAAAACTTTAGCTGTCAGAATCTATCATACTCCTCCTGCGATAGTACAATCGTGGAAGAGCCAGGAATAGCAGATGAAGAACTCTGAGGAGTACAACACAGGGCAGGAGAGCCAGAATTAGATAGCTGTGTTCGCTCAGGTCGTCTAAATTTCTCCAAACACTTTTCTGAGATGTGGTTGTTACGTCCACAATGCCTACATTGTCGGGAATTTTTCTCAGCACTTTGTCTGCATCCATAAGATCCACATTCACCTCCAACAAATCCACGTTCTCGTCCTCCAAAATTGCAGCCATGATCACGACCTCTGCCATAACCAGAAATCATAGCAGACTGCTCAATGGATGATGCAGATGAAGCTTTGATCCAGTAGAGACCCGCATAACTCTCGAGAAGTTGGCAGTCAAAGTAGAAATACTATCTCCTAGCAGTATCTGACCCCGCACCTGAGATCATAGTGTAGGACTCAAGTCAGATAGAAATTTCGATACCGCGAGATCCTAAAGATATCCCCTCAGTGTTGTCACATCAGTAACAACAGATTGGTGCATTTCTAACTAATCAATATGACCTTTGAGTTTACTATAGAACTCAGACACAGATTTGTCTCCCTGTTTGAGCTCAAATAGGCGCTCATAGATCTCAAATATCTTCGAGGGATTCTTCTTATTGCCATACATCATATTTAGTCTATCCAACATCTCTTTAGCGGTAGTCAAAAATATAACACTATCACTAATCTTCTCTTATATACTGTTGAGAAGCCATGTCATCTCAGAATAATCTCTAGTAAGTTAGGTCACATAAGTAGGATCTGAAGTAGCAGATGGGTCTTGAAGGAGGTAAGCCAATTTATTTTGAGAGCTAAGGAATATACGGAATGCCTGCGTCCATAATAAGTAGTTGAATCCACTCAACTTTATCGTAGTCCCCCACCATTTGTCTTGGGAATAGAAGTCTCAACCATCAAAGAGGAGATCATATTGGAGGAGGAACTTGTAGTCTCAGACATAAGAGCTAGTAGATAGATAATCAGAAATCAGACAATAGTATAGCAGAAAATAGTCAGTAAGTAAGAAAAATAACTTCTCAGCCTGAAATGATCAGATCAGATGTAAAAAATCTGATTTTTAAGCAGTAAGCAGATCAGATCTCACCAGAAAAGTCTTGTGGAGCACCGAAATAGTCAGACAGATGTAAAAATCTAATTTTTGAGTTAACTATGGCCCTGTTTGAGACCTCTGGAGAAGACAGGAGGGGGCAGCACCTCTTGAGATGGTAGAGGAGGTGGTGGTATTTTTTAGGTTTGGAGGGGCAACACTAATAGGAGGGGCGGCACTTTGTTGGTGTTTTTGAAAGGGCCGCACCCTGTGGGTATTTTTGGAGAGGCGGCACCCTGTTGAATGGTTGGAGGAGAGGATACGACATGCGAGAGGTCTTGCTCAAGTATAGAAGCTGAGCATAGAGCTATGGCTCATAGGCATGCGAGATGGTGTGATTAAAAAATCTACTAATGGAGTTTTGTTTCAGACAGTTTGGACCCATACCTATCATTATGATAATCAATCTGCTATCTACATTGCCTAGAATTCTGTATTCTATGAAATCATGTTTTAAATATCGGCCGATACGGCCGAGATATCTTTCGATATCTTCTTTTTTGCCTGCTGCCGACTATATGGGAAAATCGTTCGCCATATCATTTGCAGCAAAAAACGGCCGATATTTGAAATATCGCCCGATAAATTTCCCGATATTGGCGATAAGTCGTCCGATATATCACCTGATATGAATAACTTATTTATTGCACGGCTGCGTGCAAATGTACATTATTTTTTACTGTCTCTACAAGTGTATTATATCATTTTTATTAGATAGATGATATGTATGACCCTAAACCAACTCTTAATTATCAATATTTCATTATATATAGTGTCTAATATGAACGCCCGATATGCGCGCGTATCATGATATCTCTCCCGATATCCGATATCCGATGTGAAAAAACCCCATCCGATACGATTCCGATATCCGATATTGAGGACCTTGCTATGAAAGAACCAAACACATTGTCAGAGATGCTTGGAGAAATAAGGTGATTACGTTCCAATTCACACCGTTTTCAAAGCAGTTGGCTAATCTCCTTACCAAAGCTACCTCACCTCAGGTATTTTCTAATCTATGTAATAAGTTGGGCATGTTAGATCTTTATGCTCTAGCGTGAGGGAGAGTGTATTAGTATTGGGTTATTGGGTTATTACCCATATACACACCTTGTCTTCTATATATACCTTGTACCTTCTCTTAAGTAAATTAATCAATTTTTTCACCTTTATTGGAGGAAATCTGGTGACTTAGAGAAGATGATATAGGTGTTAGGGTGGTGTTTGAGGAGAAGGAGGAGAATTTTGAGAAGGTGGTAGATCTTAGGGTTAGGGTTTATCTTGCTCTGATACCATGTAGAGAAATAGAAACCCCAAAAAGGAATTAATTATTTACATAAGAAAAAGTACAAGGTATATATAGAAGACAAGGTGAGTTTATGAGTAACAACTCAATAACCTAATAACCCAATACTAATAACTAATCTTAACATATAGGAAGGATCCAAGGCTTGTTACCACTATTAAGGCTCATAATATCATATCTGAGGATGGAATTTGAATTGAAGAAAGAATGGAGTGTAAAGATAATTTAACAGAAAACGTAAAACCAAAAGGTTCTTTTCCAATTGTCATTTTTTCAATGAGAAGTAGAATTTGTTTGCGTCCGCGCTTCTATTTCCTCTATATTTTCTATCATCAATCAATATGATTTATATGAAGTTCGAGCAGTATTCTATTTTTGAACAACATCTTGTTGCTAAGTACGCTTCCTTCGGGGAGTGTCCCCATTTTTTTTATTTTATTTTTGCATGTGTTGCTTGACTTTGGCGATATTGTGCATACCTTTGCGTTAAATTTCCATCAAAAAAATTTCTAATTAATATTTCAAGAAGCATAATGTAATCGACGTGAAGAGCCGTTATTCCAAATAGTGCCATGTTACTTGACCAGGGTGTTTGCCTTGAGCAGGGACTTCAATCTTATTCTACCTGAATGGATCACTCGACTTGTTATCATCTTGCAAGGAGTGTAGCATACATAGAGGATCGCAATGTTATGGAACGACACTTGATTGTTCTAGGCCTCTTCTTCCCTCTGCATCATTCTGGTGTAAATTTGTAGATGGGAGGGGTTGAGCTGTTAAGAAACGGAACTCAACCGACTTGAGCCTCTTCACCTCATCATTCTAGGTGAATTATGTTTCTCTGGTTAAATAAGGTGTGAACTGATCGCTAGCCGTTATATTTCTTGAATTATCATAATGTGTTGTTAATCGTAGGGTTGTCTGAGTTGCAGTTTTTGTTAATATAACCTTGCAGATGTACTGAATTATTACTCGAATGTCTTTGAGTTAATCAGTAGAAATTAATTGTTAAAGTAACATTGCTTGAGTATTGTAACCTTTATTCCGAGAAGGAAATGATTACAGTCGAGCAAAAATAAGAAAAAACAGACAGACAAATATGCTGCAGTAAAGCGATCAAGAGATAGGCATACCACATAATGGCTTTCATCTATTATGAAATAAAAATCAACAAGAAAAAAATTGTAAACTAACAGTATGAAATGAAAATCAGCAAAAAACTGGAATTTTCTGGAGTGAACAAAATAGGATCAAAACTCAAAATTATAAAATTTCATAGTCTAGTCATGTGCAAATATTATACATGTGATTTATTAGTTGTGCCTGCATCTAATCGCGTGAGTATATTTTAATAGATGGTTACTAATTTCAAGAGATTTAATTGCTTGGGCTGTTAATGAATTGTTCTTTAGAAAAACAATTAAACATAATATAATAAATAGTGGATTTCCAGGAAAAAGGCATATTATAAATTCTAAATATTATTTGTGAGTGTTTTATTGTTTTTCAACAGATTATGTTTTATTTCATGTTTAATTATTTATATGGTTTATTTTATTATCTGGCATCTAGAATTATGTAGTTTTCATGATTGAATTCTTTCATAAAATAGTTAAATAGTTGTTCTAAATTATTCATTTTGTGCCGGTATAAGAATTTCTATAAATGTTATAAATAGATGATCACAAATTCCTAAAAACTTAATCGTTTGAATTTGTGGTTATTATCTCTATAAAAAAATACTTAAATAATCATAAATAGTGAAAAATGTCAAAAAGAGGACCAGACTATGATTCATGAATATCATCATGATTTTACTTAGAAATCTTGATTCATTATACCTGAAATTTAACTGATAACAGATTTATCCATGTTACTAAAGTCGTTGGAAAAATATTGTTATACGGTAACAACATCGTCCTGCTTATCCTGTTCACTGACATCCTGTTATATCGATATCTTGATGACACTGTTGATATTGTTACCATTACTTTCATCAAATTATCTCAGTGATCTAGGTAACATGTACATTGATTGATCTTGATAATTTAATAACATGATATTAAATAACTTACACCGTGATTGAAAAAATTGATGGAGGCATCTGTATTTTGAGTGGACCTAGGATATAGATTGCGGAGCCGAAAGGGATTCCACTGTAGGGTTCTCGTAGGGTGACTGGGCATGTTCTTGTTTTTATTTATACAAGTTATACATGTTACCTGACCTGTTATACATGTTGACTACCTAGCGGTAGGGCCTAGTTCAGCGCCAGGAGTCTAGGTCGTGGTCCCAGGTATGTACGGGATCCACCTAAAATACAAATAATGACTCCAACTGATCAGTTTCAATGACATAGGACCCCAATTGACATGTGTAGTAGGCGTAATATGTGATGCGTCTACTATATGTGGCAATTGGTGTTCTACTATATAATTAATAACAAAAGACTGATATGATAAACTATGTTTGATGTGTGCTAGCTTGTGTATGCATGTATGTCATGATAGGTACCTGACACATGATGTTATGACAGATTGATCCCGACACTCTATTAAATTATGTACTGCCTGTTATTGTAATACTTGTAACATGCTGGTTGATAGCATATTATACTACATTATCTTCTTTTTATACTTTTATCATGTTATTTCTTATCCAGTCTCTTTCTTATAGCAATAGTATAGTATATTCACACGAGATATGCACGTGCATCTTCCCTCATTTTAAACACTCATTGAGAGTTTTCTAACTCCCCTGGATTTCACATCTAGATATATGTGTATTCCTTTTGCCGATCAGGTATTTAGCGAGGACTACATGTATTGCGAAGAGCCTGAAGTTTCCCTCTAACTTGATCGTCCAATTTCGACATTTTTTCTTGCTTATTCTCATCGATTCCTTGATTCTCTGTATATTGGACTCAGTGTTTATTCCATTCATTTATTCATGTGTTGTCATGTGTGGACATTTATATGTATTGGTGCAGTGATTGTAAATTATTATAGTGTTTATATAACTTGCTCAGGTTACATTAGGCTTAACGTGTACACGTGGGATATTCTGCTCGCGTATATATGGCGTTGACTCTCGTCGCGTCTCGCTCCAGCGTATTTTGAGAAGCGAGGCGTGATAGGTTTATACCAAATAACAGGTAACCGCTCTTACCAACAATATAACCAGGTCTTCGACACAAAAAGGACTTAGTTTTTACCCGTGACCTGAGACGAGTTATATTTACACTGTAATATACATATATTATTTGCAATGATATAGAGTCCACATGAGAATCGATTGTTCTTCCTTGAAAAAATCCATCTCTTGAATTTTATGATGTTCCTGATTCTAATATCTCCAAGTGATCTGAATATTCTTCTCGAATCCAATTTTCCATCTCAATTTCATTTTTTTATTTTGGTTTTCGAGATTGAACACTCAATTTCGAAGCCGGTAGCAAAAATCAAAGTGGCGCAGGGGAAGCATGGTGGACCAATAATGCATAAAAAGTGGCATGGGAGCGAGAAGACGTTAATCGTGATTGATCATTCTTCTTTTGAATTCCATCCTGTCATGCCTATCTTAATCCTGTCTATTTTTATCAACTTTGATTCTTTTCATCATTTTCCCTGCCTTTTTTGAAATTTCGAGGACAAAATTTTTGTTAAGGTGGGTAGAATGTAATACTCATATTTTCTAATGCATGATTTGATAATAATAATAGTATTTTGATATGTATATATATAATTTGTATTAAAAAATTAATTATTATTGAGTGTGAGTTATTATTTTAATTGTTACTAATTAATAGTATCATATTAATTATTTTAATCATTATTAATATGTAATTGTTATTAAATATTATTATTATGTAATATTTAAATTAATATCATTTTTCCCATTCCCATTCTTTTTCAGTTTCCTATTACTCAAACCCAAGCCCAACCCATATGAGCCAGCCTACTTCCTATTTCCCCTCTCATTTTCCTTTTTCTTTTGTTTCCATTTTTGATTGGCTCAAGAGCCAAGCCTAATAGAACCCAAAACCCCTTTCATATAAATCTCTCCCTTCTCCCTCATCTCCCCATACCCTACAAACCCTAACCATGACCCTGCATGCGCCGTCCCTTTATCCCTCTCTTATATCCATTTCCATCATCTCCATCATGCAATCCACCGCCCTCCTTGCCCTGCTCTTTGTCGTCGAGACCACTGACGCCATCTTCACCTCCGCGCGTGAGCAACTCCCCATCTCCCCTCGCGGCCATCCACGCGCGAGCTCCCTCACTGCCCGCGTGCGCGGCGTCGCGCCGATCTTTCCTCCTCTGCTATAGCTTGCATCGTCCCCATTTCCCCATCTTTCTCTTATCTTCACTTTTTCTCTCTCTACTTGTGTAAACCTATGGCTGCCTTCTTCTTCCTCCTTGAATCCCCTTCCTCAGCTCGTACATCGCCGCTCCCCTACCACCCAGCCACCTTTGCAGCCTCCGTCGCGCCCACGCCGCATGCCCCCATCACTTTCTTCCCTTCTCCTGGGTTGCAAACTCATCACTGCCCATCACCTCCTCATCTCTGTCGCACCATCATCACCACCTTCTACTGCACACCTGCAACCACCCCGCAGCCGACCTCCCATCTCCTTCTCTCTTGCTCACCCAACCTCCACCGCATGCTGCTCTTCCTCTCTCTCTCTCCACCGCGAGCTCCACTGCGATGGCATTGGCTCTGCAGTATCACCCTCGTCCTTCCGAAGCGCCTCTCAAGTCCCTCTCCTCATCTCGACTCCCTACCTACAACCGCACACAGTTTCCTCAGGCTGCCACACCCGAGCGCTGCCGTCACCATCCCCGCTGCACCTGAGCTCCATCATCTCCATCTCACTCTTCTCCGCTCTCGTTCTCTCTCTCTTTGCGTGTGTGTATATCTCCCTCTCCTTCTGCATCTCTATCTCTCTCTTTTTTTTCCCTCTCAATCTCTCTATGTTTCTCTCATTATCTCTCTCTCTCTCTCTCTCTCTCTCTCTCTCTCTCTCTCTCTCTCTCTCTCTCTCTTTTGCACCCGCACCCACATCAAACCCAGCCCGCTTTGGAACCGACCCGTTTCAATAACAAGTATAATTGTATTTAACCCTCTGATAAATAAGATTTATTAAATTCTAGACCTTATTCTGACCCGTTAAATTATCTGATTTGTTTTGGGTGATGTCTCGAGCACCGGAGTCCAATTCACGTGATTCTAGAGGTGTTGGATCCGAGGAGATCAGAACTACATGTCTGCAACAACAAAGTGAGTGTTTATTTTATTTGACTATTTTATTTGTGTGTTTTATTTCATCATTTCATGTGAGTGTTTTAAGCTTCTCTTTTTCAATAAATATTATTTTGTATTTAAATTATTGTTCGTGTTTAATTACGGTTCACGAAGGTAAAGCACTATTCATGTTCACAAATATTAAACACAAAATGAATTGCTTTGTGAGTGTTTTATCCTTTTTAAATTAATTATTGTTTATTGAAATAATTATAGTCATAATTTAATGTTTGTCTATTTAAATTACTCAATAAATTCCTAATGTTATTAAAATTAATTATTGATTATTGAAATAATTATAATCATCATTTAATGTTCATCTGTTTGAATTACTCAATAAATTCCTAAGGTTATTAAAATTGTAAAGTTTCATAATCTAGTCATTTGCAAATATTATACATGTGATTTATTAGTTTTGCCGCATGAGTATATTTTAATGGATGGTTACTAATTTCAAACTTGATTCTTCGTCATCCTTTTATGTCGCCTGTCAATTTGTCGAGTCAAGCAAGGAAAAGATAATGTTGAAGGTAAGATTGAGTCTTTGCCCCCAGTCGGGTCCTCACGCTATCCACTCCTTTTGTCTCATTCTTCTCAGGGCTGCTTTATGCTTGTCACTCAGTGAGTCTGAACTGTCTCTCATCTTTTCTGTAATCATGATTATTTTCCCGTCGATCATTCTTGTTCGAACCTTTCTTAACGTACTCTGACAGATGACCCTCCTTTATCCATTGTTTGATCTGCCACTTTTAGCTTTTGCATTTCTCAGTTAGATGACCATAACCTTTATGAAAATCACACAATTTTGACCTGTCCAGTTCCTTCCCAGGACTTAGGGCCGTATATTATTCATTCTTCCCACCACCTTCTTGTGTGGCCTTCAAGAGCATTCCGGTTTATCCTCCTTTAATTTTGATTTCAAGCTTTCATGTTCACTCTTGAGATTCTCTATTCGCTCTTTCGTTGCCGATTCTTCGTCAGGCATTGCCATCTTCTGTGGCCAGCCCTTCTCCTTTTCTTTACTTTCCTCTATTTCTTTTTTCCTTGACTCGTTTTCGATGTTGGTTCTTTCTCAACTTGTTCAAGATCATATATTATCAGACTACGTGGTGTTGCATTCTTGCCACTGTTGACCTCAGCACCATCAATCTATTGGTGTTGTTCAGTTGTGGTAAGTATGATTTCTTGAAGGACACGATTGGCCTTATCGCCACTGTTTTCCTCGGTCACTGTCTTTTAAATTATAGCAGACTTCATGTGGCGCTTATCAGCATATTAAATGGATCGCGTGCTTTCGACCATTGTAGCTCTTCGATCTCAATGAAAGCACAAAAGAGGAGACTCTGATTTCAAGTAGAAAGTGGATATATGATCTTCTCACGTTCGAACCCTTCAATTATCTACAATCACGAAGAAAAGTTAGCACCACATGTGCTTGGTTTCGACGAAGCCCCACAGATGATCAAGTTAGTAAGTGAAAAAAGTGGAATGGACTATAAGAGAGCTTAAGTGAAGAATCACATATCTCTCGTCAGGGCCCCCCCTTTTTCTATTTTTATAAATGAAGGAGAGGGGTCTTGTTATCACTAGGGTGGAAACAATCAAATAATTAACAAATAGTTTGTTAATTATTAATCCAGTTATTCGATTGGATTCGATTCGTCTGTCCATTTAAACGTAAACAAATACATTTTAGTGTTCGCAATTTAAGCGAATCAAATCTTAACATTATAGTATTCTATTCGTTAGTTCATTGAACTATTTGTTTAATACATATGTACTTAACTATTTATAAAATATAATATTACATACATGCATATTCTTGCATTTTGCCCTGTGATATTTTATAAATATTAAATTTTAAAAAAGTCTTATGTAAAATATTTATGTGAAGCTGAAAAGTCAGGCATAAGTCTAACCCTAAATCTAATTCAAACGATCCCTTTTAGTTCTCTCTCCCGTATGAGATGTTTGATTCTTAAATATAATTACAATGTTGTCAATAAAACAGAAGTAAATAAAAGAACTTAATTAAATAATTTTCAAACTATTCAAATATTAAATACACAAAGGCAAGAATATTTTAATATTCGAGAAAATTTTGAATTCGATTTGGATTCGAGGAAATTTGAATTTGAATTCGGACGCTAATGCACGTATTTGAATTTGTATTCGAATTCGAAGATTTTAAACCAAATCAAATACGAGCACGTTAGTATTCGATTCGAATTTGGTTCGATCCCACCCCTAGTTATTAGGAATTAGCTAGAAGGTTGTTGGGCTCATCATTTGGAATATTCTCCTAAAAGGTTCCTATATGCAGATCCTTCTCAGAGAAGATGAGGAGGCTGACTACTGCTTGATTTTAGTTGTGCTCGATTGTCATGACTAATTGCTTTCGAGTAGTGACTTCCTTATTCAGTGTGCCCAACTTTGGGTTCACTAGATCCCAATAGTATTTCACCCATCACTCTCCATTTTGAGATGGAAATGTGTCTGACACAAACTTAAGAATGCAGTATGAGTCCATAGAAAAAATAAAAGCATTATATTAAAAAAAAACAAATGAGAATAAGAGGCAAAATTAGACAAAGAATGAGAGTTCAAGTGCATTTACCCTTTCGAAAAGTAAGCGAAAGGTTCATATCAGAAATTTTAGAACCAGAATTAGAAAAAATGAGAGCAACATCACTAGAGGGCAAAACATTCTGATCAAATTGTGAAGTAGAAACTCATCAGATTGTAAAGTAGAAAATGGAACAGCAGATGATGGTGACATAGAAGTGTGTCTTGTAGACTTTGATTGTTCTCCATGGTTAGTAGGCAAGATGGATTGATCTGTAATGTCTAATTATGCATCATTATTAGAAGAACATTCATGAACCAAAAAATGTACAAAATCTTTATTGGTCTCAGAAGAATGAGACTTAGTATTAAAGTATGACTTAGACTCAAAGAATGTGATATCAATATAAATTATAAAATGGTTCACTTCTAAACAATAACACTTATATTTCTTCTGAGTACGTGAATATGTAAGAAACACTTTTAAAAGCACATGGATCTAACCTAGTTCAATGGGATCATTATTTTGTACAAAGCATACAAATCCACACTTTGCGGGGGTAAAGGAAACATATTAGTTTGTCGACATGGAACCTGGGTATGAAATCTGACCATCTAGAACCGGTGAGGGCATGCAATTAATAAAATAATATGCGGTAAGAATGACATTCCCCTAAAACTGTTTAGAAGCCCTCATGTGAATTAAAAATGTACATGCAACCTCAACAAATGTTTATGTTTAGCAACACTATTTTATTGACAGGTAAATGAGCAAGAGGATTGATGCGTAATACCATGTTGAGACATCAAATTTGAAAAGTATGAACTGAAAAAATTCTTAGCAATATAGCTCTTAATATATTTATAGAGGTATTGTTAGATTGATTTTTACTTTAGAATAATTATGAAAGATTAAAAAAGTAAGTGTTAAGTTATGAATGATCGAAAACACTTCAAAATGATTTTTCATTAAATACATCCAAGTGACTCAATAATAACCATCTATAAAAATTATAAAATACTTGAAATCTAGTTTTGACGTTATTGGACTAAAAAATTATATATCTGATGAGCTAAAGCAAATGTGTTCTCAACCCTCTTATTGACTCTATTAGGATAAGATACACGATGATGCTTACCTAGTTGATAAAACTCACAATTTTAAACCATAACATGATTTAACTCAGGATCTAAAGCTTCATAACTTGTAAAGATAGATATCCTAATTGATAGTGTTGGTCAAAAGTAGGTCAAAATAGAAGTTGCTACCAGTTTGAAATCCAAATCTAGATAATAAAATTCACCACACTTACTTTCTATGCCAATCTTCTTTCTTATTGCAAGTTTCTGAAATACACTATGCATGAAAAGAATGTTGCTAAGTAATTTAAGGACCTACTAGTTCTACTCATTGATAACCAATTAAAGGGGAATTTGGAATATATAGCACAAATGACATAGATAGAATGTAGCATTGGCAAAGTTTATACCTTGTATAGAAGATATATAATCATCTGCAACAATGGATGAAAAAGACTAAATCAAGAGATGATAATATACCTTTGTTCCCAACATGGTTCAAAGAATTGGCCGATTAGGTTCGTATCAGAACCGACAGACACCAAGAAAGAATTGGTGGCAATTAATCAGAATTGGGCGGAATTGTCAGAATCATTATGGAATTGGCCTATTTCATTCCGATTCTGATCGATTCCGACACAACTGTTGTTAAACTGCAGCAAATTCAATAATATCTTCCCAATTTCACAGCGTAATAATTTGATTAATTGATAGCGACTCCACAATATTGTTGGATTCTATCCGTGCCATAATTTGACACCATAAAACAACGGTGTCAAATCTTATTTTACTTTCGATGCCCCGTAGGTACAATGATTATTCCTGAGTCTGAGGGAATCCCATGTTTACCGTTGCTAAGAATAATAAATACTCCTCGCTCACCAACAATCTCAAATAGTGAAAATTTTGAGGCAAAAACCAAAAGTTGTGAACAACAAGAGGTAGATTAATTATTTTTCATAACTTGATTTATTAAAAAATGTTAAAAATGGTTATCACGTATATAATTAAGTAGAGCATAATTAGTTTTTCATATTAGTTATATATTAGTTTGTTAGATTAATTATTTAAACTTACATTTTTAGAAAACATTGTCACGAATATAATTAATTAGCTTCTTAAATTAATTGAATTGTAATATCTTTTGTAAATACCTTATTGATTTATATCTTTACATCAACTATTCTGTATTGTAATATTTTGTCCAAATGTAATTCAAATTTTATCAATTATTTTAAAGAATATGTCAATATACCACTATTTATTTGAATTTTTAAATATTTTTTAATTTTTTTAATTTTTTTTACTAAGACATATGTTAATAAGAGAAAATGGCTAATATGGCTGATATGACCAATTTCGATATTAAAGACTACATGCTGATTCCAATTCCGATTCTGAGATTTCGAATCTTGATTCTAATCATATGATCTGAAACCTCTGAATTTATAATTCACATGTGAGGAGAAGGTAATATAAGACAAGTTGTGGAGTTATTTGTTCAGGCCAGAGTAGTTGTGGAGGAAGAAGATGACATCTAGACAGTTTGAAACTCCTAAAACATCTGGAGTTGTTGACATGTATCTTATATGTCATACTTCTGGAATCTTTTTGGTTGAGTTGTAGCTGCATTGGAGCTCGAACTAGCTTCCCATGTAGCTTTCGTTAATGGTTTTTGGTGCGACCTACTTCCTTACAATAATGAAATTGCTCCTCAAAGGAACCTTTGCCACTGAATCTTTCACGAGAATGATATCCACCACAAGAACATTCTACAAAACTGCCACCAAAATCGCCTCTCCCACCAGACTGTTCCTATAAGCAATTAGTGTAGACCCCTCTTGGGTCTCATCAAAAGTAGGGTTCTAAGATGGAAAAAGACTATAGAAACTCATATATCTTCTTGCAAAGATCTGAATGTTGAACACTCTTATCACCTAATGTCGAGCTGGTATATACTCTAAAGGAAGACTGCTAAAAAAAGAAGTATCATAGTTTGTTCTGCTAATCATGCATTCGCTTCACGTCACATGTGATGAGAAACAAAGCCTTCAACTCTGCAACAGACTAGTTGAATTCTACATAATGTTGAGCCAACATCTTGGTCCCATTCTTGCACTTGGACAACTCCTAAATCACATCATAACACGGTTGAGATTACTGCTAAGTACAGTTGCTAAAAATAATCCCTCTTTAACTCTTTTACAGTAGGGGAGTGAATGACCAAGTCTTGAACATGCGACTCCATAGTGTTTAAGATCTGCCCAAATAGCATCACATCTTCTCGCTTCTAATCATGTGTCATCGGCATAGGAGGATCTTTGGTAAGATATAGTCCTTTTCTATGCCCGCGAGATATATGTTGATGATTCTTTTCCACTGAAAATAGTTATCAACGTCGAGTTTTCCACTGATGATCTTGCCCAAGATGATCCCAGAAACTTTAACTTTGACTCAGCCATTACGCCCAAATACTTAAATCACAAATCTATCTCACAAACAAATTTTGAAGCTGATCCTTTGCTGGGATCCAAAGCACTCAACCAAATAGTCTTCTCTCGGGATCCCTCCTTTTTTACAGATCTGAGTTCAAATCAGGTTTGAAAAAGAAGGGGGAAAAGGGAATAGAAAGAAAGGAAAAGAAGATGTCGATGACAATCTTTTGATGGCGAGTGGAGATAATGATGATGAAGATTGTGAAGGATCAAGAACCTTAAGGCTCTGATACCATAAGAAGATTTAGATTATGAGATTAGAGAGTTTATGAGTCATCTTTTTGTATTTTTATTTTTATAAGAACACAATTACAACTTTTAATAGAAATATGACTCCTAATAACATGTTGCAATATGACTCCTAATTATTAAAGGCTTAAGAACCACCCCCACCCCAAACAAAAAAAAGAAAAAGAAAAAGAAAAAGTAAATTAACCCAACTGTGTTGGAGAAATAATGTTGCACGAGACCTTCCAAAGACCTTAAATTAAAAATAGAAGGAAAAATTCAACTCTTCCCGCTAACATCAAGTAATTACAAGGTCACCATGTGTATTCTTCATCCCCTTAGGCAACACCATCCACAAACTCCAGCTCGTGGAAGCGAGTTACATTCGGTGCAATGGTTTTGCTAAAAGATGACTAGTGTCTCATAGGTTCCTAGCTCAATTCTGTGTCTTGACGTTGAGTTAGTCTCTTTGTGCTAACAGCCTTGTCGAACTACCAACAAACAAGACCATGACTGTGACTGATACATTAGGAAAATATGCTTGTCACCATATGCTCCCAGAAACTGTGTTGTCTTGGCAATATATGAGTGTGGGTGCCTAACGTTTGCACCATGATTGGAAATCTCGGTATCGGTATTGGCCAATTGTTTAAAGTACCAATATTGACACATTTGTCATTCAATGTCAGGGCAATATCAGCAATATTATAGAATTAATACCGTATCTAGTACTTCTAAACCCGATGCAATATTGTTGTGTGTGTGTAGGGGTTACTGTACCTCAGCCGCCAGCTGAGAGAGTTTCTCAGCCGGCATGACGTGGCTTCATATTAGCCGCAGAGAAGTCAAAAATTTAGGCGGCAAAAGGAGACCCTCAACCACTTTTCGTTGCCCAATGACTGAAATACCCTCAGTTTCACTTTTAAACCTGCTACAACTGTTCCTCCACTAAAAAAATTACAGATCGAAAAATTTTGAGCTTTTCCAAACAAAAAAATTACAGATCTTGATAACTAAATTTTAGAAAAATAATTTATTTTAAAAGAATGCAACCATGGTCGCATTTATGTTCAAGTTTTTTTTGAAAAGATGTTTTAATCACAATAAAATCTATTACCGCGACTTGAAATAGTTTTTTTTTTGTTTTCTAAAACTGCAATCGAAGTCGCAATTTCTAAAAAGAAAAATTTTGGATTTAATTTTTTAATATTATTTTCACTTTTTAGATTTATTTTTGTTTTACATTGCGACCTTTGGTCGCAGTGTTGTAGCCTTTTTTTTTATTTTTTCGATTAGGGTCGCAGTATTTTTTCGATTATGAAACAAGAGTCTTATGAAATAGGATACTACGACCATGGTCGCAGTCTTATGTAACAGCAATCTGCGACCTTTGTTATAGTATTTTTTTATTAGGTAATCTAAATTGGATACTGCGACCATGGTCGCAGTCTTATGTAACAACAGTCTGCGACCTTGGTCATAGTATTTTTTTATTAAGTAATCTAAATAAGATACTGCAACCATGATCGCAGTCTTATGTAACAGCAGTCTACGACCTTGGTCATAAAATTTTTTTATTAAGTAATCTAAATAGGATACTGCGACCATGGTCGCATTCTTATGAAACAAGAGTCTTATGAAATAAGAGTCGCAGTCAATGGAAGCAGTGACAATAATCTCGTAAATTAATTAATTAAGATGATTAGAAAATTGCGACTTCGGTCGCAGTCTTATGTAAGAGCAGTTTCTTTGAGAATGTTTTGTTTGATAACAATGCGACCTTGATCATAGTATTTTTTATTAAAGAATTTAAATAGGATACTGTGACCATGGTCGCATTCTTATGAAACAAGAGACATAGTCAATTGAAGCAGTGAAAATTGTCTCGAAAGTTGAGTAATTAAGATGATTAGAAGACTGCGACATTGGTCGCAGTCTTATATAATAGCAGTCTTTTTGAACTTATTTTTCATTTTTGCGACCAAGGTCGCAGTCTTTTTATTAATAAATTTTAATTGGACTGCGACTTTGGTCGATGTCTTGTAAAACAAATGGTTTGAAGATGAAATTTCATATTGCGACTATGGTCACAGAATTCAATTTTATCTGACAATTTATTATTATGATAAAATAAAAATCTTCTACATTTAAGAAATCGCGGGGGAAAATTGATAAAATAAAAACCTCTTGATCAGCATGCAAAGATCTCAACCCTTCAATACTTTCAATATTCTGAGAGAAAGTTGAACCAGATGATATATGGTCCATATTTAGATCGGGAGATAGAGATCGCTTATGACTGCGACCAGAATTGGCAGGGGAAGTGGACTGCTCCGACGTCGACATTAAATAAAAAGGAGAAAAACCTGATTTGGAAATCGCTATTTTCAGAAACAACTTTATGGCAGGAAAATGAAACCCTAAATCTGACAAAGAGCGGTAAAAGAAATAGGGGGGAAATAATAATAAACAATTACGAGACAAGTACCTTTTACCGAGGGGCATTTAGTAATTTAACTATTCCAATAAGCGGGCCGCAACTTAGTGGTGTGGCTAATATTGTGCCAAGTCACCGCAGGCTGAGAGAGACTCTCAGCTGGCGGCTGATATACATATTTCTGATATATATATATATATATATATATATATATATATATATATATATATATATATATATATATATATATATATATATATATGGGGTTACTGTACCTCAGCCGACGGCTGCGAGAGTTTCTCAGCCGGCGGTGACGTGGCTGAATATATGCCACATATCGGTCGCAAAGTGTAGGCGCCAAAAAAATCAAAAAAATCCCACCTAAAGAATCATGAATCAAATTGACAAAAATACCCCTTTTTTACTTCTAAACTAGCATAAACTCATCCACAAACAAAATTTACCTAAAGAATTTTCAGTTGAATATATCTACAGTTATAAAATTCCTCATTCTACTACATCGAAAATATAATAGAAAAAAATTTGGAACAAGATAATGTGAAATAAACAGCATCATTGAAAAGTAAAAACATGTTTGAAACGTAAAAAAACTATTGTTTTTTATTTAATTTTTTATATTATTTTATTTCGTGTTATTTTCAACTCATATATGTTTAATAAAAGAAACTGAAATGAATAGAAAAATGAAATTTAATGTGGGCCAACCGTATATTGATTTTTCTATTACAAATGCACAGTGTAAAAAATAATGAAATACGATGATTAATTATTTCGCATTCCTTAAACACAAAAAATTCATAAACAGACGAAACATGATATCGTTCAGCACTCCGACGACAGACGCTGTCTTTTTTCACATGCCTTATGTAACAGAATTCTGACCGTTTTACAAAGTCTGCGATCATAGTCACAATCATAGTATAATAAAACTTTCGAACATTGCGACCATGGTCGCAGACATAATATAATATAACTTTCAATTTTATATGACGACTGCGACACTAGTCGCAGTCATAGTATAACAAAACTTTCTATCACTGCTTCCATGGGCGCAGACTTAATATAATATAACTTTCAATTTTATATCACGTCTGCGACCCTAGTCGCATTTCTTATTCGCATAAAAATAACAGACAAAATATGCTATCGCTCAGCACTGCGACCTCGTTCAGAACAACGACCAAAATCGCAATCTTTTTTCAGCATTGCGACCAAAGTCGCAATCTTTTTTCGCATGCCTTATGTAACAGATTTTTGATAATTTTACAAAGTAGATTAGTCATGCGACCCTGAGATCAGTTCGCGTATATCACATCTTATAAAATACTATATTAATTACACTGAATTAAATGAAGTAATTAATATTCTATCTACCGTGATACAACTACAGTGTCGGAAAAGAGATGCACTAATATTAATCTCGATAAAGAAAAGATGTGCACCATACGTAATCTAAAGATATGGGAAAAACATTCTATAAAAAGTTAATTTGTACTTCACGCAGTAAACCTCTGGAAAAAAGGAACTCTTCGGATTCTCCCGCCATAACTCTTCAATTAAATATTTAATTTTTTTTTTACCACTTCTTCCAATACTCAACCATCACCTATAACAATTATTATTACTATTCATGTTCTTTCACATTATTGACCTTTATATAGTGCTTGTAACTAATATATTATCTCATATCTAAAAACTATATTTTTGCTCTTCCTTTTCAATTTGATTTCAAAAACTTCCAGAAAACAATTCATTCTTGAATCATGTCTTCCCCATCTTCTTCCTCTGAACACTCAGATTTCAACTTCAATCATTCTCCCACCGGTCCTCTTTCTTCATGGAATTCTAGTGACTCTGATACCAGTCTGGACTTCACTCCTTTTGACTATCTCACTACATCAAATAATATTTTAACTGATCCTCCTCTTCATGAGGATGATGAAGTTTTCATGGGTTTAGTGAGGAGGAAATTATTCCTCTGCCACTTGATAGAGACATGCTTGATGAAAGCATATCCTCTGATGCTGGAGGCTCGCTTTCTCGACACGGATCGGACGAAGAGCTTGATAGAGACGATCCATTCTGGGAGTTTATCGATGAACAAAAAAACCCTTAAAAAGAGGAAGATGATGAGAAAATAAGTGATGAAAAGGAAGACGAGGAGAATGAAGACGACGAATCTTCTTATGATGGTGATGACGACGAGGATTAGCATTTCCTCATCTTCTGATATTCAACGTTATTTTGTCTTCTTTTAAGAGCTTTTAATGCTCTTTTTTTGTAAGGTCTCTTTCTGACCATATTATGTTATAAATAAAATTTACTTCTATCTGTAAAATAATCTTTCATATTTTTAAAATACATATAAAGTATACCGTATAGTTATTATTTCTGCATCTTATCTGCGATAATGGTCGCAGTATTCATTTAATAATTACATATGAAACTGCGACCAAGGTCGCTGTTCAGTCATAAACAGTTTGATCGTTTTGCATTCAATAAAGTTAAAAACAGCTACTATGGTCGCAGTCCAAAATTAAACTATATAAACAGATAATACTGCGAAAATGATCTCAGTCCTCTCAAATCAGTATATTTCACTGTATATCACAAATTATAAAACTGCGACTGCTGTCGTTAAACACTGTGACCATAATCGCAGTCCTACTTCGCATGCAATAAGTAAAAAAATTCGTAGTTTATAGGCGGCTGAGACAACAGTTACAGTGAAGAGAAAATATATAAAATTATGCGTAAACTGCGACTATAGTATCAGTCCTTAGTCACCGTTATTACATTTAACTTAGCAAAAATTCATCCACAAAAAATGCTGTCGTGAGTACTGCGACCATAGTCGCAGTCCTTGATCGCATGCTATATGTAAAAAAAAATTTAATAGTTTATAGGCGTCTGAGACAACAGTCACAGTGAAAAACAAATATATAAAATAATACGTAAACTGCGATTATAGTATCATTTCTTAGTCACCGTTATTACATTTAACCAAGCAAAAAAAAACGTCCAAGACTTGCTCTCGTTAAGCACTGCGATCATAGTCACAGTCCTTGTCTGCATTCAACATGTAAAAAAAAAATAATAATAATTTATACATTACATGTGAAAAAAAGTAAACTGCGACTATATTCAAAATCAGTAAATTTCAAATTAGTAAACAAAAAAATTAATAAAGAAGCATTCAAATTTGATGAAATTGGTCGCAGTTTGGCCGCAGTTATAAAAAGATAATTGTGACAATATTGACTAACGTCAGAAATATAAAAAAATAATAAACTATACAGATCCACTGTCTTTTACCTTAGGGGCATTTAGTAATTTCAACTGTTTCAATAGGCGGGACGTCCTTTCTATTGTGGCTAACAATGTGCCACGTCACCGCAGGCTGAGAGGGTCTCTCAGCCGTCGGCTGATATACATCTCTCTCTCTCTCTCTCTCTCTCTCTCTCTCTCTATATATATATATATATATATATATATATATATATATATATATATATATATATATATATATATATATATATATCAAAATCAGCCAATATTTGAAACCATGATTTTCACACCCCGACATAATTGAGCTCCTGGACCGATGCATGTAGAAATGTTTGGCTTGTTCTTTTAGCCAAATATTACTCAAAAAATAAGGGGAGAAAAGGTAGTGTATGCAAAGTTGTTTTGATCAAGTAACGCAATACTAGCCCATCATAATCAAATTTTATGACAAATTTGATATAATGTGGCATACCTTTGTTATCACCACACAAGACCAGTATCAGAAGAACCAAGTGTGCTTGGAAAGGACCATGCGGTAAGCAGAGGACCTGAGAACCAGAGGTATATTGCTGAAGTAAACCAATATTGCTGAAGACAAACCTTTCAACTATAGAGCTTCTGTATTGCCTCTGTTCAAGATAGGAAAAAGGAAAGGAAAAAAATGACGCCATGTCCCTAGTGATATTATTAGCTACTCTCTTACACCATTGGGATACTAAATCCTTGAGATAGAACTTCTGCGCGGGCTCACCTAATATCAACAAAGCCACTAGAAACAGAAAATCACTTGGAATTAATCTCAGTGAAAGCTGGAGAAACCACAAGCTATGCTATATATATCCTGAAAAAACTGTAGTGTTAATGAGATATAATCTGTAACATCCTAGTTTACAGATTACTATGTCATAGAACATTACAGATCATATGTTATGCATAGTACAAAATAGAGCTGCCAAACATATTAGACGTAAAGAAAATCCATTTACCTGGAGATATTATAATATGAGCCATTGCCCTGTAGGAACCTGGAGATGGCCAAGAACAAACCCTAGATCACAAACAACAAGCCAAGAAGGAGACACAACATTTAATGAGGTTGGCAAGATTGCCTATGTCCTCAGGACAGAAGAGAGAAATCTATTGATGATTAACAAGCATATAAGAGGATTACAAAGTGTTCTCTTAAGAACTCACTTAGCTAGATACCCAAAAATGGGTTACAACTCCTCTATATATAGCCAAGAGTGAGGGGCAAAAAATCACAATGAGTTCGGTTCAAAGTAGCTGCGGAACCCGGGCGGTCGACTTGCACAAGCACCCCACTCTCTGTTGGTGGGGGCGGTCGACCGGGCGTCGACCGACTGGCATCCCCCACTCTATGTTAGTATGGGCGGTTAACCGACATTCCCTAACATAGACATGTTTGCACGACGGTCAATCGGGAAGTCGACTGTTTTGATGCCCTACTTGCTTCTTCTGTTTTTCTGCAACATCAATCTCTTCTTTCTCCAACAAGAGTTAAAAAACTCTATCATCTAGATTCTGATTCTCTCTACAATTCTCCACCTCGGTGAAGATATCTCAAATCTGAGCCGAATACCAATGAATCTAACGCCGCTCCGAGATCAACACATGATCTCCGCCAAGAGAGACCAAACGCGGATATTGACTCACCATACGATTCTGACGAATCCCAAATGCAAAGTTACAATTGATTTCAAATGATCACAACAAATCTAAATGATTGATCCGAAATCAATCCAAATTGATTTTGTCGTCCGCTCAAGCAACTCTCTCCAAACTCCAATATCAATTGTAACAATGTCAAAATTTTCAGCTCAGCTAAACCAAACGGAATGCACCATACATGCCTTTCCAATACTTCACCGAAGAGAAACAATACAATATGATTCGACCAACGAATATGTTTTCAACTCAACAACTTAATGAAATACCATTCCAAATGACCTCAAGAAGAACCCATCATGAGCCAATAAGGACTCAACAACTGAGTAGAATACCAATGCAAATGTCTTCAAGACGGTCCAACCAAATCTGAGTAGAGTACACTAAATAACCAATGTCAGCTCAGCAAACTGGATACATGCCCCCTTATGCAAGCTCAACTATCTTCTCACCGGAAGATAAAAATGCTCATCAAGATCACGACTCTTCACCTACGTGGACTCCAAATTGAAGCTTACTGATGCCAATTCTCGAGAGCCCAAATAGCTTCATACAGGCTGCATCACCAAACGTGTTGCGCCATTACGGTTACCTACGTACCTCTTGCCCAAGAGATCAAGCCTCTCGTAGTTCATCCAAATGAGCTCCACTGAACTCAACCAACGTTCTTATTTGCAGTACCAAACCCACTAGACCGAGTCAAATGGACCTCATCAACAATACGATCGTCGTGGAGAACAACGATCGTCAAATAGAGCTTTTGATCAATTGATCTAGCTTACCGATGTGAGATCCATGCTTCTTCACAACCCACTTTCGTAGATTCCTTTTAGTTTCACTAGTTGCAACACAAACAATTTTATCAACATGTTCAATATCTATATTGACCATATGATCTCCACCCGGTGTTACAATCGATGAAATCTCAGACGATACTGAACCAACTGAAGAATATAGAGTAGCATCACTCTTTACCTGCTGCGACAACACCAACTTGATTTTCATTGTCTCCACTTGCTGGGAGACGGTTAGCTTCACCATCGAAGCCTCATCCAATATGACATGTTTGCTCGACACAAACTCCCTATTTTTTGGATCCCATAACCTTTCAAGTCTTCTTTGTATCCTAAAAAATCAACTTGTTCGCTTTAAAGTCCAACATGTCTTTCTTGACTTCAACATAGGCTGGACAATCAAATACTCTAAGCGAACCATAATCACGAGCAGCTTTACCTGACCAAATATCCAACAGAGTCTTTCCTCCGATCGCAGTCGTCGGTAGCCTATTCAAGAGATTAGCATATATAATTGCCTCAACTCAAAATGAATTGTCTAATGATGCATCAGAAAACAAATACCAAATCTTCTCCAGCAAGGCACGATTCATCTCTTTGGCTATACCAAAATTTTCATTTGTGAAGTGGGTCACAATACCATTATTCTAGCCAAATTGCAGGAAAGAATTCTTGTACTCTTCAATATGATCATATTGAAACACCTTGATCTTCTTACTTGTCTGATTCTCCATCAGCTTCTTTGACTTCACCAGCAATTTTAGGACTTTAACTCTTTGTCTCATAGGGTATACCTAACAATGCCTAAAATAATCATTTACAATAGAGAAAGTACTGATGGCCTCCAAGTGATGCAGTCAGGACCCCAAACATCCACGTTAATCAACTCAAGAAGACCATGCAAATGGTGAGTATCGGTGCCGAATTTCACCTTCTTGTCCAGAACACAAGTGTCACATGATTCCAACTTGTAGGTCGATGCACCTTTCAATGCTTGATCTGACTTCAAGCCAATTTGTCCGAGCGTGCAATTAGTCTATTGAAGAAACTTTGTGATTAAAGTGTTATCAAAGTGTAAAATAGCATAGTAGCATTCACTTGTTACATTTTGCCTATCTGAGAGAATGCTTGCAATCCAAAGCCTCTATCAAACAAATAAGGAACAAATTCCAATTCTTCTTATTCTCCTTTGTCACCACCCTCACAGCAAGAAGGAACATCTGATTATCCGCATCCTGGCTAGTTGCACTCAATAGCACTCCCCTACTTCAGTTTTCATGAATGTTCCACCAAGAATAATAAATGGTTACAAGCCTCTTTAAACCCATTAATCTGTGGTAAGTAGGAGATGAAGAAACCATCAAATACTGGCTTGTTGGAGAGACATTTTGATTTACTTTTACCTTGCAATATGCACCAGTGTTTCTTTCAAGTATGATTTGAGAGTAGTTCCATAGGTCCTTGTATTGTTTGTTGTAGCAACCTTCTATATACTTTTTTTGTAAATGTTCTTGTTCTCCATAATTTAAAATCTATGAACTCTAACCCTAGATCTTTTCTGAAAGTGCTCTTCATAGCTTTCTTTGACCAGTGTGGTTGATCTCTAAACTCTTCCGCATAGTACTTAGCAAGGCACTCAGTTGTTGCTTGTCTATTCTCTCTTATAGTTTGACAAGAATGAACATTGTGAAGAGACTTTATCACTCATTTAGTCTTTCTATCCCAAGACCCAAAGCACTTTCACCCACATTTCTTCAAGCAATCAACTATAATTCTGCTACCCTCATTCTTCTTCTAAGCCGGATCATATCCTTTAAGAATAATCTTTGTCCTGATGTATTCTCTAATTCATTTGGGCTACCAAACTCTTTTCCTAGCTCTAACTTTATCTTTTTTATGTCCCCTTCTTACCTAACTATTTTGTGAGGCCTTTTGCTCCTATCATCATCTAACCCTTGTAAATTCCTCAGCTCATCTGAATCATCAGAGTCAAAACCCAGTCAACCTTAAGATTACACTCAGGACCACCCCATACATGTAGTCCATCTGCCTTTTCATCATCTGGTTCAGTGTTGTCCTATTTAGTACTCTTTTCAAGTTCATAGTCTTTGATCCATTTTCTGCTCACAGCTCTTCTCATTTCCTTTTCCTTTTCATTATTTTTCTCAATGAGCTTTCAAATCTTTTTATGCATTTGCTCATTGTGATCTTCATCTTCTTTTGCTTCTTCTCCCAATCTTTCTTTTACCTCAACCATGTAGTCTTCATCATTATCACTATTGATATCACTATCATCATTGCCTTCATCCCCGTCATCATCCTCTCATTATCTGCATCTGCATCTACATTTCAACATTAACAGGTTTGGCTCAATAGAATTATTTGGCTTAGCATCTACTACTTCTAGTTCATTGTTGTCTTTTTCTTCCACTAGTTTCTTACTGCAATCATGTACATATTGTATGACCTGGGAAAGAGGGGGACAGTGAATTACCGTAAAAGTTTTCCTTGAATCAAATGAAAAAGATTACAACAAGAACTGTTCCTTCCGGTTACAAGGGAGGGAGAATATTGAATCTTGAATTCCCCCTTTGTTTAAGGCTGGGTTCTTCGTGTGGCGGTGGAGAGTGAATCTTGTTCTCCGTTGACCAGATGACCGTCCTTCAGGGATCTCCTCTTCGGCCGGTAGAAAGAGTGACACAGCTCCGTCTACCAAAACTCTAAAAGAGGAGGTAGGCGAAGGCTAGCTCGTACGCAGCGAACTTGCTGAAGAGTTGATCTGCTTCTTCTCTCCTTCTGATTGCCGATTGCCGATTTCTCGATTCCCGGATTGATTCTCTCCAATCTCTCCTTTTTGTCGATGATCTCCGATCCCCCGACCTCATAGTAAACGAGGCTATTTATAGAGGTCCTAGGGGTGAACGTGCCCCCTGAAAACGCTCCACGATGAGGGCCAACTTCCCCGCTACATGGGCGGTAACTAACCCACGTGCCTGCTAAAGACATGCCACGATGGGGGCTGATTTCCCTCACATGTGGGTAGTGATTGGTCCCTTAACCAAGGCGGTTATAACTGAGACGCGGGTTTCAAGCCAACGCGCCTTGATGCTGAGACGCGGGTGTCGAGCCAACGCGCCTTGATGCTGAGACGCGGGTGTCGAGCCAACGCGCCTTGATGCTGAGACGCGGGTGTCGAGCCAACGCGCCTTGATGCTGAGATGCGGGTGTCGAGCCAACGCGTCTTGACGCTGAGACGCGGGTGTCGAGACAACGCGCCTTGATGCTGAGACGCGGGTGTCAAGCCAATGCGCCTTGATGCTGAGACGCGAGTGTTAGTCCCTCACGTCTAGAGCTTGAAACTTTGCTTTCCAATGGCTTGTCCTCCAGTAACTTTTGGACAGCCTACAGAACCCCCTCCAAAGTTTTCGATATTCCGCAATTAACTGGGACGGATTTCGAAATACTTTGTATTTTAGCCATATTTGCTTTCATGACTGGACTGTTAGTGCTCCGGGTTTGATTTTATCTGGAGTTGGTCTTCGTGAGTGTATTGTTTGAACTCTTTGAAGCCACCAGAGTTATTCATGTTGAGTGTCTAGATGCACAGTCTAAACCTCCCCGATTGCTTTTAGTCTGTCACGGGTGTGCTTTAAGCCAGGAGTGGTTGGTCGTCTGCTTGCGTCAGTGTACTGTTGAACTGATTTTGCAGAAGCAGGAGGCCGAACGGAGGTTCTTTTTTAAAAAGCCGAGATGGTACTGCTTTAAAGACGCGATTTCTGTACAGTGCGTTCTTTGGCAATGGAAACGCGCCTGATCTTCTATGAGGCAGACGCGATGTTGGGCCCGCTGGGTCGGACGCGGACTTCGTAGAGAGACGCGACCTTCCGAATGCATTTATGGAGATGCTGACGGGGCATGTCCATCGAAGAGGTGCGTCCCTTGGGTGCGAATCTGTGCCGTGTGATGATTACGCCGCCAGCTGGCCTGGGGAACCGGCAGGATTTCACCTTTTGGTGCAAAGATTTCTCGGTTCATTAACTGAACCGCACCACGTGTCAAATGACGACTCGCTGGGGAGTCGTGACGCATGATCTTCGCGAAGATTTGCTCTACGCGTCATGCGATGATTTGCTGCAGCTTTTATCGGGTCACACGCCGCGTATCTTTGCGAATCCTTGTGCCTATAAAAGGCACTTGCTCAAGAGAGTTCTCCTCTTCCTCTATTGAACTGTTCATCTCCATTACTGGATTTTTGAACTGTTCATTTCCTTTTTCTGGAATTAAAAAATGGCACCCAAGACCAAGCCAACCGCCTCTTCTTCACGGGCGACTGCCGCCGAGGTCCAGAGGGGCGCTTCCTCTGCGCAGGATGTCGCTTTCCCAGGTATAATGCCTTTTGGGCGTGGATTTCGCCATTAACGAGAGCTCATAGAACCCTAAGAATCCTTAACACAAAATATAACTCGTGTTTGATTCTCAGACGCGGTCTCAGACGCAGTCTTTGAGTTGATAACCGAGGCGCGGGTTTGGACCCTCGCGCCATCGGGTCCTGCGTTTCGGATTCTTCACTTAGAATATTTCTAATTGTGAAGGGTTCAGACGCGGACTTGGTTTGCAGAACGCGGATTTGATCCTTGCGTTCTGTTCATCAGCTGCCGATTTTGATGAATCTGGCACTTGCGTCCAAGCAATTAGAAATCTGGGGGTGTGAAAGGAAGGGAGTTACCCTCCTTAACTTCTGGTGATTGTGGTGGTGGAAGGGTTAAGGTGGATAACTCCCTTCTTTTCGCACCTCAGAAGTGACATCAAGGACATTCCATGACCTTCTGGTGGTGGAGACGCGGATCCTGCAAGTCTGGACGCGGGTTTGATAATTCCTGCGTCCAGTATTTCTTCTGCGTTTGGACGCGGTTTCGCAGGTCTGGACGCGGATTTGATAATTCCTGCGTCCAGTATCTCTTCTGCGTTTGGGTTATGAACACTTAGCATTTAAGTATCTAACTAAGTGTCCTTTTCTTTTGCAGTGCCCCATCCTTCTGCCTCACTCTCCAAGACGCGCCACTTTGGATGTGTAGGTGGTGCTGACCGGGACTTGACCTTTGTGCTACGAAGGACTGTCCCTGTGACTGCTGACCAGTCGCCGGATCGCAGGGAGAGGCTCTCTAATGTTGACATGAGAACTCTCCGGGTACTTATGACCGATGCAGCATTCACAACGGATGCTCACGTCAAGCTGGAGAAGCCTGCCTTCTTCTTCGGAGATCGTATCGACGACGGCGGCTATCGTGTGTATGACGGAACTTATAAATGGCTCCGTCAGATAAAGGGTGGAAGATTCTTTCTTCCGGACATGGAGAGGATGTTCCCGCTGTCCTACTTCCAGCACATGTCCGTCCCTCGGAAGATGGAATGGGACCTTTCTCGATATGTCCCTGAGATTACTCTCGGTGATTTGGGTTCCCATAGAGTACACCGTCATGATAGCCATGACAGGTCGGTTCTCGGCCTTTTCCCTGGGTCGCGCAAGTCTGAGGTTCCGGTTGGATAGATACCACAACTTGGCACTACCTTCCTCAACTCGTTCATGGAAGCGGAGGGTGATTATCCGGTCGGTTTCCGTCCGCCCGGGTGGGTCCATTCCACGGAGAACTACTGGTGGGGCAGGATGGTGGGTTTCGTCCTCACCGATCTTGGGGATCTGCTAAAACGTGTAGGACTGTACCCGGCGGTCAGGGCCGTACAGTGGGGTGTCCCATCAGGCTTTCATAACTTTTTCGGGGTCCTGGAGCGCTACAATCCTCTGACGGGGACATTCTTTACCCCAGTCGGAGAGATGGGCCTTGCACTGCACGAGCTACATGAGGTCTCGGGCTAGCAACAGGGGACATTCCCTATGAGGAATATGTCCCGACCACTGAGGAGCTCCACCTCCTGAAGAAAGAGTTTCCTCGGGTGTACAAGACTTACTGGGAAGTGATGTGTCACTTCCACATTTGCGGTCAGCTAACCTCCTGGAGGGCACAGGGAGTCAAGCAACTGTCTTGGGCCAGTTACTTATTCAACGGTGTCAATCATAAAGACAATCCGATAACCCGACTGGCTCCCAGTTCTGACGAGGAGATTGAAGACAGGATCACCCAGGCTCCTGAAGGTTTCTACACCACAGTTTCGAACGAGGACGGTTTCGATCCTGACCTGGTTTTTGAAAGCTTCCACCATCAAGCCCGGACCCCTATCTCCGATAGGGCACTGTTGGCAGGTTTCTTGATGCTGTGGCTGAAGCGTTGTGTGGTGCCCACGCTGCCACATGAAGCTATTGTTGCTGACGTGGTGTACCCGGCGGTGCTCCTGGCTCATGGCAACCCTATAGCCCTTCTCCCGGCCGTGGCGGCTGGTATTCAGAGCGGGTTACGGGCGCTAACCAAGAGTTTCTGCGAGGCGCCGAAAACTGTCAACTCCCACGGTAAGCCATATGTTGACTCGGAGGGGAATCCGACGGTGAAGCGCCCCAACCCTCGGATCGAGCTGCCTTATACGTACCTCATGGCTTGGTACGTGATGCACTGCCCTTCTCTGATGACGGCAGTACGTTGGAGGGAGAGTTCCGTCCCTTTTGTGCAGCGGTTGGAGGATTCGAGCTGGCGTGATCTTTATATATATTACGTCCGAAAGCGACTTTCAGATCCTGCGAATTACCAGCTCAATCGCTGCTTCCCCGAGTTCTCTGGTGCATCTTTCGGGGATCTATTTACTGATTCCGCTGGCCCAGACGGCTTCACGAGGTTGTCCGCGGGAGTCTTCTGGTGGTTGATCAATATTCGGCCCGGATATGTGCTTTTCCGGCAAGGGACTTCATGCACCATCGAGCCATACATGCCGAGTCGTTTTGCTCGACAGTTTGGCTACGATCAACTGTATGTCGGGATTCCCAATGCTCGACTTGCCTTCGAAGGGAACTTGTTCGAAGGTGCTCGGGCTTGGTACTACAGTGTGGCCGGAGGGACGGGAGCAACTTTCCGTCTACCTATCGAGGGATCCAAGTGCCGTATGAGCTTCAGCTTCTGCACTTGGTATTTCCAAGCCATCCAGACATCAGACTTTGTTCCGGCGTCTTCATGTATTAAGAGCATCAATGCAAACCTCGAGGCAAGGTCAGAGTCTGGTGAACACTCGAAACTCACCGACCAGTACCTGAAGGCCCGGAAGGAGGTCGGGAGAAGATCGGAAAGGGAGCCCCGAGCAATAAGGGCGGAGCCGCGACCAACAAGGGAGGAGCCGCAAGCAGCAAGGGCGGAGCCACGAGCGACAAAGACTCGACAGGCGGTAAGCAAGCGTCGTCAGCGCTCTGCTTCAACTGCTGAACCTGCTCCCAAGAAGGTTCGGAGAGACTTGACAACCGAAGTCTCCCGATCCGAAGACATCCCTGCTGTCGTTGAGGTACCGAGGGAAGAAGATATAGCTGAAGAGGATGTTCCTTTAGTCCGTGCCCCTAGGTCGAGCAGCAGAGACCGTAGGTCTACGGAGGAAGGGGAGCTCGTTGACAGAGCCACCACTGCTGACGAGGATGAGCAGCTAGAGGTCGACATCATGAGTGGAGGAGATGTCGATATTCCGGGGATTTCAGTTCAAGCCGGATTTTTACTTGCTCATGAAGGGAGAGATGAGGCACAGCAACCTGGGTCACCTTGTGTCTTCATTTCCAGTCCTCGGGCAGTTGACCCCAGTCCTACCACTGGGGTAATTGGTGGCAAGGCTCCGGCTGCAGAAGTCTCGTGTGGGGCGCTATCGTCCTCCTCACTCTCAGGGGAGAGCGAGTTTGAAGACGAGGTCGACTACGGCGATGAACCCGCTCTTCCTGATCCGAGTAAGTTCTCCCACATCTCAGAGGAAGAAATATACGGGGGTGAGCCATCAACGGTATTACAGCTGGTGATTACTCCCACTGAAGGTACTCTTTTCACCTTTTGACCTAATTTCCCTTTCATTTTGAAGAGGATGTTTTTAACATTCTTCTTTTATGCTGCAGGGTCGGCCGGGGACATTGAAACTGTGATCTCCTCGCATATCGAGGAGACGGTAAAAGAGCTGACCCAGTCCGAAGGAGTCAAGGCTTCAGCTGCCGAGATAATTCCAGAGAGGGCAACTACTGAAATTAGGGAGCCTTCGATTCTGCCGGAAGAGGAGGCAACTCCTAAGGCTGGGGAAGAACCCACTCTGCAGGGTGAAGAGGTTACTGTTGAAGCCAGGGAGACTTCCACTCCGCTGGGCTCGCCCAAGGATTCAACATCTCTGGACCTTCCAGAGGTTGCGCTTACTATTCCATCATTAGCTGTGGAGGCTCCTGCAGCGATAACACTTCCGGAAGCGCCAGTGGCCAGCACGACTCTCGCGCAAAAAGAGCCGGCTTGCACCCCTTTCTTCATGATAGAAAGGGGGTCGGGGAGTATCTCTGGTGATGACACCATGGATTTCCTGACACGCAAAACGGTGCAGCAGTTCCTTGACGCGATGCGATCGTGCATCGATTTTATCCTGTCTGGGCGTAGCTCTTTTGACTTTGCCCGGACGTTTCTTGGAAACATGGCCGGTAACATCGAATTAACCAGAGGCTCCTTGCTTGCCAAGTCGTGTATGCTGTTGGTGGAGCGACTGGGAAGTGACCTAAAGGAGCTGAAGTCTTTGGACAATGCTAGTTCTTCTCAAGAAGCCCAGATCATCTTGACTAGGCTCCTAGCCACCCAGGAACAAGAGCGACAGGAGGTGGAAGCACAAGTTGCTGAAGAGGTCCGCAATCTCGAGCGTTCCCAAGCTGAATGTCAGAAACTGGCTGACGATTCAATGGAATCCGAGTTCATCCGGAAAACGCAGAGCTCGCCATTACCAATGCTCGGTCTGCCATCGCTAAGGCGGAAGCCATGATTGCGGAAAATGAGAAGACGCTTACCACTGTCCGGAAGAGGCTGGAGGAGCAACAAGCTGTGAAGGCACGAGCTGAAGAAAGCCAGACCATTCATTCCTCCAGGCTGGAATCTCTGCGAGCACAGCTGGCTGCAAAACCCTTTTTATCTGAACAGGAGCTGCGGGTCCAAGCCATGATGGAGGCTGAGAAGGCACGTCAGCACGAGATGCATCATCTCAGAGAGCGCATCCGTTCTTTGCCGGATCAAGACTTTTAGCCTTTTCCCCTTCTTCCTTTTTTTTTTGTAAAGAAGAGGACACTCTACTAGGGTGTTTGTATCCACTTTTACTATTTTCGATATAATAAAAGTTTTTTGAAGTTTTTGTCCCATCTTCTTTGTTTAGCTGTGGATGAATTCAACTCCCTGATCACTGGCTGTGAATACTGAACTTAGATAAGACTAAGTTCTTTCAATGAGACGCGGCGTCGAGCTTGATGAGACGCGGCATTGATCCATAGGGTGAGACGCGGTCATCCGTCCATAGGAGCTTAGATAGAACTAAGTCCTTTTGATGAGACGCAGCGTCAATCACAGGGTGAGACGCGGTCATCATTCCATGAGACGCAGCGTCACTCCATAGGGAGACGCGGTCATCAGTTCATAAGAACTCAGATAGAACTAAGTCCTTTGAGACGCGGCATTGATCCGTGGGGACAAACGCGGCTTTGAGTAACGCGAATTTGTCCTGTCAATGAAGACGCGACTTGAGCGGATGCGAGGGACGCAGCCTTGCATATTTTCCACTAATCTCAGAATGGACTAAGTGTTTTTCCCTTAGAAAGGGCCCCGTTTGCTGAAGGGACGCGACTTTGAGTCACGTGGACGCTCCTTTAAAACGCAGGTGAACACCTCCCAATTTGAGAAAGGTGACGCAGATTCTTGGACGCGGCTTTCCCATCTGCGTTCAATGCAGCCGGACGCGGCATTCCTATCTGCGTTTAATGCAGTCTGACTTAAAGATTTTCAGAGATCTTTGACCGTCAAGTCTTCGCTGACGATTGGGAAACCGGGTCATCCGTTGTTTCCCGAAGCAGATGTCCACGCGTCGGTTTTCCATTGGGCTTGGACGTTAATGCCCTTTAATGCAAAACCGGCGCTGACGGTTTGAGATCAGCGCCTGCGACGCTTCCCGAAGCGACGTTCCACGCGTCAGCCTCCCGTTGGGTTTTGGCGGTCGTTTGGTCATTAAGGCTGGCGGTTTTAATTAATGAACCATTAATGACCGTTATCAGGAGTTGCCTATAAATAGGACTCACCCCTTTCTTTAACAGCGGCTGCTTAGACCGTGCTCTGTTTGAGAACGAGTACTCTGAGGGACTCTGCCTTCTCCCTTCAAGGACCCTATCAGGGGTTTGCCTCCATGGATGAAGGTGCCTCTGTGGATGAAGATGACCCAGAGCTTTCATGCTTCTGTTTGGTCTCTTCAATGGATTATCACCGTCAAGTGATTTCAATGGCTGGAAGCGTCTCTTTGAGCACTTTTTACGTCCGCGTCTCAACGCAGATAGTTCAACTCTTAACAGAGGCTTCTGCGGGTATGCCATGCCCACTTACCATGACATTTTAGATCCAACCAAGTTTGAATTTCAGTACGCCCCTTAAAGAGATATCATCTGGACCTTCTTGTGAAGTTGTGATTTGGTGCATTCCTTCTGGAATTTGCGCCGCCGACTTAAACTTCCTTGGACGCGAATATAGAAGTCTTTGGTGCTTGGCCGCGGCTTTACTCATGAAGCTTGCGTTTTAAGGCCACTGACTTGGATGAATTCCAACTCGGGTTGAAGGCTTCAGACCCGAATCTTGCAACTCCTGTTCCTCCAACAGAGAGATGGCAGTTTTCGGCGTCTGAGTCTTATCGTGTTTCGCAGATGCAAATCTTAGACTGCGTTTGAATCCTGTATGTGCGTCTGCAGTCACCGCGGGGATTTGGTTTGCTGCGCAGATCATTCCCGCGTCTGCAGGCTTTGACAATTTCGTTGCGCGAATAATTTCCGCGTCTGCAGTTTTTGACAATAGCCGCGTCTGTGACTTAGTTTTTCTTCTGTTGAAGTGTACTAAGCTCTGAATTGTCTGATTCCCTGTTTGCTTTTTTGCAGGTAGGCTTGGTCATCCTTCTTCATGTTCGCTAAGTCCGTGGGAGAATATATCGGACGGCGAACTTGTTCGATGTTCGTCCACAAGGGAATATATTATGGTCCTCGTCGTCCACAAGGGAATATATTATGTCCCTGACGAGGAATCGACTCTCGCTAAGGTCTCTTCAGATCCACTGCACCAATCATGCCTGCTGGCAAGAGATGGTCAGGGTAAGTATGGCGGCGAGGAGGTTACGGTGGACACGGCGGCAGGTAGGATTCTCTTCCTCTCCCACCCCAGAAGTAACATCAAGGACTCCTCATGTCTGCTGGATGGTCTGCTGGGGGAAGAGATGTTCATAAACGAAGGGTTGCCGGACTTTCTGCTTCCACCGGACCTCAAGAACACCATTGCTCTTAGCTTAGTCAGCTAGGGGTCTTTCGATGTTTACATCATGCATCGTGGTGTAACCAGCTTCTATTGTAGCCACAAAACATCGCGCACTTGGAATCAGACGCGGTTTTAAGGAGTGAGTGCATCCTCTGAGAGGGAGAGGGACTTCTTTGTACTCCTTAATTGTAACACTCCATCTTATTGTAAGAGAGCGTTTTGACTGTAACACTCAATCTTATTGTATAAGAGAGCGTTTTTGTATCACTTTCATGTACCTGGAAATAAATAAAAGTGACACTTCTCTTTTTGCCTCTTTCATTGTCTTGAACTTTTTTGTCTTTAATTAGACGCATAGAAGCAAAGAGTCTTTGATTTTGTCAAAATTATGATGGAAATTTTAATAAGTCAAACATTGTGGAGAAAGATCCTATTTCAGGAACTCTCACGATACTGTCGAGGTGTAATATTAACTTGACAGGGGTGAAATTTTTGATGGACCTGCCACTTTATAAAAAAAGGTGACAAGTAGAATTGGTACCCCCAGGGAGGGTGAACTTTTATCAAGTGTTTGGGATTAACTTGATTGAGCTCAACTGGGGGTTTGATGGAAACACTGTTGATGGTGTAGTATTAACCTAACAATGTTTTTAGGTAGACTTGTTATTCTGTTAAAGAGAATAACAAGTGGGACTAGACTCGTGGGGAATCTAGGAAAGTTTGTTACCGTCAGAGGTGTGATATTAACTTAACGGGTTGAAAGTGGTCTTGTCGGAAGTGTAATGTTAACTTGACAAGGATGTGAGTCAGAGGTGTGATATTAACTTAACTCAGAAGTGTCACTGTCATAGGTGTAATGTTTAACTTGACAGTGAGGGTAATGCTAGAGGTGTAATGTTGAACTTAGCATTGGTCATCTCGGCTTGCATAAGGAAGTTCGAGGGAAAGTCATGGCCATAGGTGTATTGTTGAACTTAGCAATGACTTGGATGCTAGAGGTGTGGTGTTAACTTAGCATCATCCATTTCAGCTTCGATGTGGAAGTCTGAAGAAAAGTGACTGTCAGAGGTGTAATATTAAACCTGGCAGAAACTTGATTACTGTTTAGAGGTGTGGTGTTAAACTTTAACAGTAATTTGTCAGAGGTGTGATATTAACTTGACAAAGATTGACTCATGGTAAGAGTAATTTGAGGACCTGTCATTCTATTGGTGAGAATTGACAAGTGAAAATTTTGAAGTGCCAGAGGTGTAGTGTTAACTTGGCAAATTTGAAAATTTGATACTCCGTGTAGAGTTGACAAGCAAAATTTGTACTCGACAAGAAATATTGAAAAGTTTTCATTACCAGAGGTATAGTGTTAACTTAGTAATGGTTGTATTTTGTAGACCTACCATTCTGTGGATGAGAATTGGTAGGGGATTTTGGAAGAAAGAGTGGAGCCAAGTCCACTTAGGATTTTTAGCAAACCCTCAGCTATTAACGGATTTGAGGTGCCTTTACCAACTACCGTTTGAGTTGGGCTAGCCATACTATTCCCCTCAGCATGATGAGTTGTCGAAGACTTGTGTTGGACTTAAAAGCCAACATTTTCCTCTATCCTTAGCCGTCGGGGGCGTCAGATCAAATGGGAACGTGTCCCTTAGGATTTTTAGCAAATCCTCAGCTGTCAACGGGTTTGAGGTGCCTTTACCAACTACCGTTTTAGTTGGGCTAGCCATGCTATTCCCCTCAGCATGATGAGTTGTCGAAGACTTATGTTGGACTTGGAAGCCAACATTTTCTTCTATCCTTAGCCGTCAGGGGCGTCGGATATTAATGAAGAAGCTCTTCTTGTTTTGATCAGAGGTGTATTTTTAACTTGATCAGCGGGAGAATACCATTTAAGGATAGTATTTCTTCAGGAACCTGCCATTGATCGGCATCATGAGTGTATCGCCATTCGGGGTTATGAGGCGATATGACCCATTTGAGTAGACTGACTCTACTACAAATGGTCCTTCCCATTTGGGTTGGAATTTTTCTTTTGTCTTGTGCGTCATTACCATGGGTCTTCTGACGGCTAAGACAAGATCGCCTTTCTTGAAAGTTCGCACTTTAACTTTCTTGTTGAAGGCTCTGGTAATTCGAGCTTGGTAGAGCTCGATTTGTTGCTGGGCCTGCAGACGCTTATCATCTAAGGCCTCCAGTTCTTGGAGTCGCTGTCGATGCTTCTCCTCGGTTGTCATCTCCGCTGTCAAGGCGACGCGTAGAGATGGAATTTGGATCTCTAATGGGAGCACGGCTTCGCACCCATAGACCAAAGAAAATGGCGTAGCTTTAGTTGGGGTTCGCACAGTTGTGCGGTAAGCCCATAAGCATTCACCCAATTTGTCGTCCCAGTCTCGTTGACTTTTCGAGACGAACTTTTTGAGAAGCTTGCCAATAGTCTTGTTGAAAGCTTCTGCGAGGCCATTAGCGGCAGGATAGTATGCCGTTGAGGACACACTCTGAATTCTGAACTTGGCACAGAATCTCTGGAAAGCCTGGCTAATGAACTGGGGCCCATTGTCGTGGATAATTCGCCGAGGTACGCCGAAACGGTAAATAACATGGTGTTTCATGAATTTGATCACGTTCGACGATTTGACCTCCTTCAAAGGGATAGCTTCGGCCCATTTGGAGAAGTAATCGGTTATTGCCAAAATGAACCGATGTCCTTTTGACGATGGTGGGCTGATAGGACCAACCACGTCTATGCCCCACATTTCAAATGGCCAGGTAGAGGCCGTAGAGTGGAGGTACCCTGGTGCTTGATGGATGAAATCGCCGTGCACTTGGCAGGCGTGACATCTCTTGGCATAAGTGACGGCATCGGCAATCATCTTGGGCCAGTAGTAACCCAATCTTTGGAGTCGATGTGCCAGTTTTGGGCCAGGTTGATGGGCTCCACACATGCCGTCGTGGGCTTCTTTCAATACCTCTTGAGCCTCCTTTGGTGAGAGGCACCGGAGCAAGATCCCGTCATGCGATCGACGATACAATGTTCGCGTAATCGCATTATAATAGAATTTGGGGGCTTTCCTTCGAATGGCAGCCGCCTCTTTGGTATCTTCAGGCAGGATGTCGTATAAGACGTAGTCTATATAGGAGAATCGCCAGTCTTTAAGCTCTGGACCGGTTGATGCTTCAAGTGCTTCTTCGCGGTGACGACCTCCCGTTGACTCCTGATAATCCTCGAGAGCATTTCTCGGGCAATACAGGTCGTGGCTGTAGACGAATATCTTCTCCATTGCTCCAGCTGGAAGAGCTAAGGAGGCAGCCAGGGATGCGAGTGCATCTGCGTGCGCATTTTGCCTGCGCGGTACATGGTTGATGTAGAAACTTGTAAACCCCTCGGCCATGCGGATAGTCGCGTTGTAATAGGGTACTAAGTCTTCATGTCTGACTTCGTACTCCCCGCGAACTTGGCTGACGATGAGCTTGGAGTCGCCATATGCCTCGAGATTCTTAACGCCAATCTCGTCGGCGAATTGCATCCCAATCAAAAGAGCGTTGTACTCTGCCACATTGTTGGAACAAGGCTCAGTTAATGAGACAGCTCGGGGAATCACATAATTTTGTGGGGATACGAGTACTACTCCTACCCCTGCTACTAAGTGTCCCTTCGGGCTTGTTCTTGATGCACTGTCGAAGAAAAGTTGCCATACTTGACTTTCGAACGATGTCTGAGTCAGGCAGACTTCAGCAACTTCATCTGGGAGATCCTCATAGACTTTGGCTGCCCTCGGATCTGGGTGCTCAGCTAGGAAATCCGTGACTGCTTGTCCCTTAATGGCCTTTTGTGGTAAAAGCGCATCTCATATTGGGAGAGCAATATGGCCCATTTTGCCAGTCGGCCATTTAACGATGAAGGTTTAGTCATAAGTAACCTCAGGGGGTTGACTTTTGATATGACGTTTATAGTTTGGCCTACCAGATAGTGTCGCATTTTTTGGATAGCGAACACTAGTGCCAAACATTCCTTCTCGATCGGGTTATACCGATGTTCGGCTCCGATCATTGTTCTACTCAGATAGTAGATTGCTTGCTCACGTCCCTGATCGTCATTCTGAGCTAGTAGAGCTCCCAAAGAATGATCCATTGCTCGGACGTACACCAGAAACGGCTTTCCGGTTACTGGAGCTGCAAGGACTGGCGGTTGAGTAAGGTATTGCTTGATTTCCTCGAACGCTTGTTGGCAAGCGTTATCCCAAGTGAATGAGACACCCTTCTTCATCAGCTTAGCAAAAGGTTGGCATCTTCCAGAAAGGTTTGAGATGAACCTGCGGATGTATGCCAATCGTCCTTGCAATCCTCTGAGTTCTTTGAGATTTCTCGGAGGTTGCATCTCCTGGATAGCGCGAACCTTTTCCAGGTCCAAGTGAATTCCGGTGGATGTTACAACAAATCCTAAGAATTTGCCACTGGCCACCCCCAGGAAGGATTTTGTGGGATTCATCTTCAATTGATGAGCCCGCATGATGTCGAAGACTACCTTCAGGTCCGCTATGTGATCACCTTTAGTGCGGCTTTTTACCGCGATGTCATCAACATAACATTCCACCGTTTTGCGCATTTGCTGATGGAAAATGGCGTTCATGGCCCTTTGGTATGTTGCTCCTGCGTTTTTTCAGTCCGAAGGGCATGACGGTGTAGCAATATACCCCTAGAGGAGTTCTGAAGGAAGTATGCTTTTCGTCATCAGGATACATTTTGATTTGATTGTATCCTGAGAATCCATCCATGAAGGACATTCGTTCGAATCCACAAGTATTGTCAATCATGACATCTGTGATTGGCAATGAGAATTCGTCTTTGGGACAAGCCTCGTTTAGATCACGGAAGTCGATGCAAATCCGGATCTTCCCGTTCTTCTTGGTGACGGGGACAATGTGGCTACCCAGTCGGGATGTTGTTCTTCCCTGATGAAGCCAGAATCAATAAGTTTTCTGACTTCTGATTGAATTGCCTCCATTATCTCTGGACGGAACCGTCGCTACTGTTGTTTGACAGGTTTTGCGTCCGGATTGATGTTGAGGCGGTGCATAGCCACTTGAGGATCAAGTCCAGGCATGTCCTCGTAATTCCAGGCGAAGACGTCTATATACTCTTGTACAAGAGATATTAGATCCTTCTTCTCCGAAGGTGACAGGCCGTCACTTATGAAGATGGGCTTAGGGTTAACCTCATCTCCTAGGTTGATCTGAACAACCTTGTCTTCTGTAGGTGGCTCGCGCTGTTCAAAGCGGGTATCCCAAAGAGCATTTAAATGTTTGATCCAAGGATCTGTATCGGATTGGATCATTTCTTCATTTCCATCTTCCAGGTGGCTTGCCGAAACCATGTTCACTGAAAGTTCCTTGAAAATGTTGCCGACACTGACATCTGACTCCCAAGATGACGTGTCCGAAGAGTAATCGTTGCTCAACGATTCTTGAGAATCGGAGGCTGATGGGACCGGAGTAGATACATAGCCCAACCCCCGGCGTGTCCGATGATAATAATCGGGGGCCTTCCCTTTCGGCACAAAGGATTGAAGCAACGTCCTCCTTCCTTTGCCGAAGTTCAACCCGGGCTTGTTGGTCAGGTCGTACCCCATGGATCTCATTATTTTGAGTGCTTTTGGTTCGTAATGATCGAACTGAGGGGATTCTTCCTCGCCTTTCGATTCGTCGCGGGGCGCTGGTTCAGACGAGATTCGCCCAAAAAGAATTGGGTTTTGGCCTTTCCGTCTTGCTGGAACCATAAATATAGATTCTTGCGCATTACCATTGTCTTGGTATGTCTCGAAGGACGATTTCACTGGTACATGCAATGATGTCAAGGCACCCATTGCCGACCAGAGATCGTCATCTATATCAGTGCTAGTATCTGACGGTATTGAATCAGAAGCACACACAGAAAAATACGCAAAATCTAAATCTTCATTAATATACCAACCGCCTACATCATCGGTGGTATTATCAATATCGGGTTATTAGTGCCCGTTACAAGTGGTTCTAACTCCCACAGGCACTCTTCTTTCTCAGGCTCAGTGTCAGCCTCATTACCAGAGTCTGGCTCCTCTGGTTGTGGGGTTTCATCCGTCTCCACCGGATCTTGTACAGCAAAGAGTCGGTGAAATAATTCTCGACCCCTTTGAACGGATGCCTTTCGGCGATCAACGTCTGCACATTTCCACTCCCGTCAATGTACTTCATGACTTGGTGGAGAGTGGAGGGAACGATGGAGTTGCGGTGGATCCACGGTCGTCCCAGCAATAGATTGTAGGAAGTGTCGGCGTCGATGATGTAGCATGTCACTTCCGACTTGAGACTTCCAATCTGACACCTGAGCTTAATCTTCCCCATCGGACGGGTCTGGTTGGCATTGAACCCATAGATAGTTGTCTGGGTGGGGCTCAAACGATGGGTAGGAATGCCGAGATGTTGCATGACCCGGCGAGGCATGATGCTCAACGCGGACCCTGGATCTACCTGGATGCGGTTTACCTCGGACGATCCAATATACCCTGTGAAGTACAGGGGTCGATCATGCTTCCCTTTCACCTGCATATCATCTGCCGTGAAGGTGATGCAGGGGGCATTCTGGGAGGTGTGGAGGCAATCCTCTACATCTTCCTCCTTCGGCACCTGGGTCATGAAGACCTCAGCATTTGTCAGAGCTTCTTGCAGAGCTTCCCTGGTCGACTTTGATAGTCTAAAAAGTTCATACAAGGTAATGCGTGCGGAATATTGGCCAACTGAGCCAGGACATCAAAGCGGTAAGGTGCCGTAGATCCTTCCGCGATGCCCTTTTGAAGGGCTCGAGAAAATCGAGTCCCCTTCTGCTTTTCCACAGGTGGCTTTGTGGAGGGCCTGACTGGCTCCGCAGTTGGTTGTGGAGGGGCTATCGCCGTCTCGTCGTACTGTTTTAAGTACGCTTGTCCTGAACGGGTTCCCGCCATCGGTTGGTTGGGCTCTGCGGCCAAGACTATCATTTCCTCCTCTGAGTCGGTCAGTGAAGGGATATCCGTCTCCGCTTCTCGAGAGGAGGCACCCACTATATTGCAGGATGAGGCTTTTGCCTTGCCTTTGGATTTCCTGTTGGTCACAGTAGTCCATTGCTGCTCATTAACAAGGTCAGGGTGGACCCACATGATTTCCCCTTGAGGTGTAGGGACGGGTACCAAGCCTTTCTCATGCTGCTGGTGAGGGTCTGTGTTGACCACTCTCAGCTCTCCTTTCGGAACAGGAGTCACCCCCGCAGGCGTTGGAGGTTGTCTCCCGAACTGGAGAACCGACGTCACATTAGCCGTCACCTTCTTCTGTTCTGGTCGGAGCTTTAACACCTCCGCGTCAATCAGAGCCTGAAGGATGTCCTTGAAGACGTAGCAGCTTTTGGTGGGGTGTCCCAACATCCTGTGATACATGCAGTAGTTGGGATTGTCGGTCTTGCCGACCTCTTCTGGGCGTCGAGCTTCGGGGAGCTTCAGTCGGTTGCTCTTGTTGAGTAGTTTAAAGAGCGAATCGACATGTTCTTCCTTGAAGGAATATTGCTTGTTGGCGCGTGGCTGGCTCGAAGAGCCACTCGCCTTGCCTGATTGAGGTTTGGTGGGAGATTTGGTCTCCGTTGCCAAATTATCCTTCCGCTTTGTTTGGAGGGATGTATCTGGCGCACGCCTTGTCGACCTTTCCGGCCTAGGCTTATCTTCCTCCGCTCTGACGCGGGCGACAATCTCCTCAGCCTGTTCACCTTGTTGGACTAATTGCTTCCAGGTGCGGCTTTCAGCAACTCCTATTTGAGCAAGGAGCGAGGTTTGGAGATTGTGGCGGCATGTTTCCACCAGGGTGGCCTGGGTCATACCGCTTGGACACCAGAGTGCCATGTTCCGAAATCTTTCCACAAAAGATTTGACGGACTCCCCTTTTCGCTGTTTGGTAGCCAAAAGGGTTGGCATTGTGACTTCAGAGTCATCCTCGAAGAAGCGTGTTAAAAAGAGCTTCTCCAAATCGCCCCAGTTCTTGATAGAACCTTCTGGGAGCTTCATAAACCATTCAAAGGCCAACCCTTTTAGGGTGCCGATGAACAGGCGTGCCAGGATGGCGTCATTATCTACTACATTCCCGGTTTGGGATTTGAAGTAGTAGATGTGCTGGTTGGGTGACCCCTTCCCATCAAAGGCTTGAAGAGTTGGAGCTTTGAACTTGGGCGGGTACGGAACCAAGTCCCATTCAGCCGGGTAGGGCCGGACCACTCCTACTTCTTGGAGGTCTTTGCGATTGGCAAGGGCCTCGAGGCGTCGCTCCAGTTGACTCATTCTTTTAACATGAGCCTTTCCCTGGTCTTGGTCGCCTTTTACTTGCGACGAGGACTTGGACGAGCCGGAGGTAGATCGCCCGCGTCTCCTCAGAAGGTTCGGAAGATGAGCTTTCTCCCTTTTTCCCTTTGCGCTTTGACTTTTTAGGAGGGGACCTCCTCCTGTCTTCGAGCAGCTGTGCAATCGCCTGCTTGAGGGAGTTGATAGATTCCTGTTGAGCAAGAATCATATCCATTTGCGCCTTCTGGATCTGCTCCAAACGTTTAGTCGTCTCCTCAGGAGCGCCTGTCATGTAGGCGGAGGTCTCCTTCTCGACGGAAGAGTTCGAAGCCTTGATTCCGCTACAGCGGAGTGAGAATCATTAATGCCATGGGCTAAGGCATTATAATCAATTGGGGGAATGGCCCCAGTCTGGGTGCGAGTGTGTCGATATACTCCTTCCGGTTCAGAGTCAGACTCGGAGTCGTCTGAGCTGACTGCAAATTGCTTTCCCTTACTCCTGCTTGTCATGTTCGCAGTGAGCTCCGGGTACTCAACGTCAGAGAAGGTTCTCCTTCTGTGGGAGCATCTTCTTTTAGCTGACGGAGGAATCAGGGTCAGCTGTCTGACTAAAGACTGCTGGTGCACGCCTGATCCGCAACGGCACTCAGTGAGCATATGGATGAGCCGTTAGCAGCAACACGACGAAGTGGCCTGATTGGCACTTCTTTTCTTCGTCAGATAATCCCTCAAATCCATGGGAGGGGGATTGAAAAGATTAACCTCGCAACGTCGAAGACGGGAGGCATCCAAGTGCTGCACAGCCTGGACGCGGGCTTCAGGGACGCGGTTCTCGCGACGCGGCTGTGTAACGCGCGTCTGGCGTCTCTGCTGAGATGAAACGCGAGTCTCGCGTTGCTGCCTGGTGCGTCTGGGCAGAGACATTTGAGAGAGGATGGGCTACTGGGCCCCACACCTATGGGCTCGTGCCTCTTGCGCTTGACGAGGCGCAGAGGTCTCACCTTGGCGTTGGTCCTCGGAGGACCTAACTGAAGGAATCTCGCGTTTTGGACGCCAAACGCGAACTTCACGTACTGGACGCAGCGCGGGCAAGGCGCGAGATTGTACGTCGCGTCCAGCCTCAGTTGGACAACCAACGGTTCCGACTTGCAGTTGACGCGCACGTCTCCTCTGTCGACGCTCAGCGTTTCGATTGCGTCGAGGAGGTGGAGAGAGACCACCAACATCCTGATGTTGAACATCAGGGATTTTGACCACGCGGGTCTCCTGAGAGACGCTGACGCGGGTGTTCTGTGCGACGCGGTTGGTCGCAAAGGCAGATGTGCCTGGGACCACGCGGGCCTTCTGAGAGGCGTTGGCGCGGGTACCTTGCGTGGCACGGTCGGCAGCAGGGGAGCTCGAGAAAGCCACGGATTGGGCGTCGAGGCCATTCCCCGTCGAGACCCGGCGACAGACGCGGGTCTTTGGGCTCTTGGAGCCGGAAGAGAGAAACTCTTCGTACTTCGCCTGGTCGAACTCGACAATGAGCGATTCGATCATCTTCCCCTTATAGTGGACATCATCTTGCGCCACTATTTGCTCCTCAGTGACAAACGTAGTCCCCAGCGGAGTCGCCATCTCTTGTATGACCCGGAAAAGAGGGAGACAGTGAATTGCCGTAAAAGTTTTCCTTGAATCAAATGAAAAAGATTACAACAAGAACTGTTCCTTCCGTTACAAGGGAGGGAGAATATTGAATCTTGAATTCCCCCTTTGTTTAAGGCTGGGTTCTTCGTGTGGCGGTGGAGAGTGAATCTTGTTCTCCGTTGACCAGATGACCGTCCTTCAGGGATATCCTCTTCGGCCGGTAGAAAGAGTGACACAGCTCCGTCTACCAAAACTCTAAAAGAGGAGGTAGGCGAAGGCTAGCTCATACGCAGCGAACTTGCTGAAGAGTTGATCTGCTTCTTCTCTCCTTCTGATTGCCGATTGCCGATTTCTCGATTCCCGGATTGATTCTCTCCAATCTCTCCTTTTTGTTGATGATCTCCGATCCCCCGACCTCATAGTAAACGAGGCTATTTATAGAGGTCCTAGGGGTGAACGTGCCCCCTGAAAACGCTCCACGATGAGGGCCAACTTCCCCGCTACATGGGCGGTAACTAACCCACGTGCCTGCTAAAGACATGCCACGATGGGGGCTGATTTCCCTCACATGTGGGCAGTGATTGGTCCCTTAACCAAGGCGGTTATAACTGAGACGCGGGTTTCAAGCCAACGCGCCTTGATGCTGAGACGCGGGTGTCGAGCCAACGCGCCTTGATGCTGAGACGCGGGTGTCGAGCCAACGCGCCTTGACGCTGAGACGCGGGTGTCGACCCAACGCGTCTTGACGCTGAGACGCGGGTGTCGAGACAACGCGCCTTGATGCTGAGACGCGGGTGTCGAGACAACGCGCCTTGATGCTGAGACGCGGGTGTCGAGCCAACGCGCCTTGATGCTGAGACGCGGGTGTTAGTCCCTCGCGTCTAGAGCTTGAAACTTTGCTTTCCAATGGCTTGTCCTCCAGTAACTTTTGGACAGCCTACACATATAACTCCACATGTCTCCTCATATTATAATCCAAAGCACTTTTAAGCTCCCTGTCACAATGCACTACAGAAGACGAGCCTCAAGTCTTATTCCGGGCCTTGAATACACTATATAATGTCCAGGGATATCCCCAACATAACCTAAATCCTGAATCGGTGCTTTTAGTTCCTGTCAATCAAACTCTTCAGCATTGATAAGATGAATTGTTTCAACTTGTTCATTTGTATATATAATAACCCCTTTTTAATAAGCACTTTCTTTGACACTCTTGCATTAACAACAAAAATTTCAATAAAATATTGTAGAAACAAGGTAAATATGGAACTTAACATTAAAAATTTCAAGGAACAAAAATTTAGAAGAAAGAAACTAAGCTAAAAATAAAAAAACAAATAAAAGAAGGAAATTACTGCCTTTTAGATAGTAACTTCATTCAAACAGAATAATCCAATATTATTTAAACTGTTCATTAAGTTACTATATACTTAATTAACAAAATCTAAGAATAAACCTCCACATTTACTTAGTATATATTACTAATACCAGTTACACACTACCAAACACGCTACCAAACATGAAATATGAAAGTACTTTCATAAGATTCTCGAGAATCTTTGAGCGCATTTATCACATTTCACTATGCATCACATACCAAAAAATGATAAGTTTAAAGTTATATAAAGCAACAATTGATATAACAAGACCAAATGTACATTATAGCTTTAAACATGACTGTACTACTATGCCAAGTTAATAGGGTACATAAACAAGACAATATTAGAGAGTAGGGTCTTTGCACACTTTATTTCATATAGTCAATTGAGCACCTAATCACTTGAAACCACTATAAAAAGAGGAGATGGCCTTTAAAGTTAAGTGAACCACACCAAATATGTTTCAAACCAAACTTCTACACTACATAACATTCAAGTTTTCCAAAAAATGCCTTGAGGATCTCTCTAACACTACCAAACATGGATTGGGAGGTTTAGAGAAGCCAGAATTACTAGGCTCATGAGAAGATCTAACAAGGTGGTGTCCAGGCTTTAATAATATGATCAAAACCCTAACGTCCTCCACTGAAATGATGTAGAGGGGGTTTTAAAGAAATCCTTCCTTTCTTCTACCAATTTATTCTCAAAGTTTTCTGTTTTCTGTGTTTTAGTCTTAATCTCTCTCCAACATGTAAGCTTTCTTTCTTTCATTCTATTGTGTGCAAGTTATTAGCAAGTTAAGTGCTCTTCTTTGGTAATTCTTTGTGTGGTGCATTTTAAAAAATATTCATTACATTTCATTGCTAAACAACTAATTACTAATTAAGATTCTCATAGATTACTAATAAAATAAATTTATTGATAGATAATTCTCTCTAACTGGGATCAAGGGGGCACTATCTATTAATAAAATCCTTTTATATGTGATTAGGCACCAATCAATCATTTTCAATTTCAATGCATGTTTAAACAACATAAGGAACCATTGAAAAGCCACGTATATATTACTGATCAACCACAAGATCCCATATTTGATCGAACACACATGAAGACAATGACACGCAAAATTTGGTATTGAACTCTTAAAATAAAAAATAAAAATTCAACAATTGAAAAGTAACTTTTAACAATTGAAATGAAAAGAACAGTTACAGCTCATGAAAGGAGAAAATTTGAAAAGAAAAAACTGAATTTTAGGGCATAACTGAATTTTAGACCAATCAACCAGAATCTTTGCAAAAAATATTGCAGATCTTTCGTCTTACCAGTAGATTAGCTACTATATAGTCTGCTCTCTCTCTCTCTCGCTCTCTCTCTCTCTCTCGCGTCTACTTCTTTGTTGCGCTTTCGTAGCAACAACACTATATGATCCAAAACCAACCTCGCTGATGTCACACGGCCCCAATCTAAGCCCTGGTCCACTTCAATTGAGCCTATGAAGCCCTAGACAAGTTCTCCCAAATTCAAATTCCCCAATCACTTCGCTATCCCTTCTTATCAATTATCTTCTTGTTTTACCTGTTTACTCAATTTTTTTCATCTCCACGAGCTGTTAATACCACCAAAGGGTATTATCATCATTGCACGTGAGCCGTTAACAACTGTCAGGTATTAAAGTTAAAAAATAGGAGGTATATTTGTGTAAAAAATTTGTACGGGGTATTTTCTTGAAAGGACCCACAAAGTACAGGATATTTTGGTGCAATTTTCCCTTGTTGCAGTATACACAATGACGATGTAATGGGTAAATCTAATCTCTACAACTTCAAATAAAAAGTCAAATAAAACAAGCAACTGAAATTTAGAAGAAAAATAAAAAGTATTGAAATATATACACGTAAATAGAAAAAGGGAACTTTTTTATAAATGTACAAAAGCTAAATAATAGCTAAATTACGAATAAAAGAAAGGGTTTTTAAGATATAAGTCCCTAACAAATTTTATATTTTGATATTAGTCCTTAACAAATTGTTTTTTAGATATTAGTCCGTAACAATATGAGACCCACTTGTTAAGATCCATAATAAAATATTATTTGGATATTAGTCCCTAATAATATAAGACCCACTTGTTAAAGGTCTCTAACAAATTGTTATTTGGATATTAATCCCAGACAATATGAGACCCAAAACAATACACACAAAGAGAAGGGGATTTTTCCATATAATGTATGACATTCGTGTTAAATATCATAATGCCAAGGATAAAATTATGAATAAGTTTCAATGGTTACTTCTTAACTTAAAGAAATCTAAATAAATACCTACTTTTTACTAATTCAATTAAATTTACTTGAAACCTTCAAAAATAGTCTATTTTGTCTTTCCTAATCTTTTCAGTTAGTATTACGCATTTAAATCCCAACTTTTCTTCTCCCTCTATTTGTGTATCTCTCACACACGTTAAAAAAGTTGATGCCAAGTGGTTAAATTAATGTATTAAGTTAGAAAATAGAGACAATAGAAGTAAAAAGTCTACACTATGTTATTGTATACCATTCTTAGTAGGCTAGTAGTTTAATCCTATAGAACCCAATATGATTGATACAACTTTTTTTTTAATGTTTTACTATGTACAATTGGATTTGGTGATACAAATGATTATCAAAAAATTCATATTATCTAATAGTAAAAAATGATTGTTATTCAGATAATAGCGCAAAGCAATAGATTTTTTTCTTAATTTTCTTTCGGGCATAAAGTAGAAACAATTCTCGATAAAAATCTCTTTCTTCTTTATGTGTTATGGATTAGGGGTGGCTACGCGTGAAAGATCAGGTGATGGTCCTTCACACTATGGGCCGTCCATCATAGCTGATGGATGGCCTGGAGCAAGAAAGAGAAAAAAAAAAACACATTTTGTGAGCCTCACCACAAAATACGTTTTCTTTTCCCTCATTCTCTCTAGGCCGTTTATCAGCTGTTATGGACGGCCCACAACCTTCGCGTGTTGGAGCCAACCCGAGCCCATGTGTTATGAGAGACAATACATTTAGAGAACAACATTTTTTTTATTTTGTCTTGTTTGGCTTAATTACAACTTCCGCTATTTTGAACTACTTTCTGCTATTCACTTTCCTTCTTTTGATTGGGCCAGACACATCGTCTATTTTCTTCGGCCCTTGTCTATACACTAACAAGCATTGAAGTTAAGGCCCTTGTAGAGATTAAGAGGGCCAGTCTGAAAAGCTGAAAATTCTGGGATTTCCTACGCAGACTTAATAAAAACTATCCAGTTTGTTACTTTTTTTTTCCCTTTTTTTTTTTTTTTTTTTTTTTGAGTAAGAGATGGAAAATTCCAACCTATTTCCTACACATACTTAATAGAAAGTATCCATTTGGAATTTGGATTGAGAAGTTCAGTGCTAAAAGTCCGCAGTTGTCCAATCGGCTGGGCTAGGTTGGTTAGCGTATAATGTTCTATACGGTCACCGGTTCGAACACTGACTCGTAAACATTTCTTCTCCTCCCGACGTGGCCCCGGTCAGGCCCCAGGCTTGTTGTTTCCCGGAAGTTCCCGGTGAATCCTGTCGGCGATTGAATTAATTACCAAAAAAAAAAGAAAAAAAAAAAGCTCTTTCCATTGTTGTTTCCAAAAAAAAATATATCTTTCCATTCGTCGACCTAAGTTTTAAATTTTGTTAATTTTTATGTTGTATTTTGTATATTAAATTTGTTAATTTTTAAGCACAAATCTGACATCAAGTATGACCACAGCACTTCTCAAAAAATATTAGATCTCGTGATAGGGATTCGGTCGGAGATAATATTTTTGACCGTGTGCTTCCTGATTTTTTATGGTAGGGTTCAAATAGTATAAAATTATTGTTGGATTTTTGAATTGAAAAAAAAAGCTTTTATTTCAGTTATTTTGACAAAGTCAAATATAGACTAAGTCTTAGGATCCAAGTCAGTTGAGCATATCTCTCAACTGTTCGGATTTTCTGATGGAGTTGTTACAACAGCTGGGGTTCTAAGGCTATAAATAGAATCCTAACTCAGCTCAATGGACAGTTCTCATTTTCTCATTCTCTCTCTGAAATTTCTTTTGAGACCTACTCCTTCATGAGAAGGGTTTCAGCTTAAATTAAATTTTCTTCTCATTTCTTTATTTTTGGGCAACCATTCTGAATCTGAGCAGTGGCTTAGTGCTAGCGTCCGAGTGTAGGTACTGGTGATTCTGGAAGAGTAGTTACCGCTAATTGACGAGGCCAATTCGACGTTCGAACGAGAGGATCGGTCATTTGCCTTCTAGGGCAGTGCGTCACACGACTACAACTCCCAGGCCAGCAATCTTAATCTTTGTTTTAATTTTTGTTGCATGTTTAGTAATTGATACACATTTAATTTGATTTGTACTAAGTTTTAATTATTGCATGTTTTAGTTTAAAAGAAAATAGGGATAAAATTCCAACAATCTAAAAGACAAATGATGTTTTTCTATTAATTAATTTTCATGCAAATTACTTTCTTAGCCTTGTTTGTTATGAAAAAATAATATTTTTTACAATAAATATATTTTTGAATTTAATAATATGTTTTAGATTCATGCTTGGCTTTCATTGTTAAATTTGTGGCACAAAATAGCTGTAAATTATTTTTATACACTTTATATGTCGTACTGGGTGCCTAGCTTACATGGTCATGGATAAAATCAAAATTCATTTTTTTTAACTAATCATGATAATTATTGATCTGTTTGTATTAGTTTAAATTTATAGACCCACTCTTCAAAGTATCAGAATGTTAGAGTCTGCGTATTGATGTTAAATTGTCATGTTTTTTTTTAAGAAAGTAATGGTGTTATTATAAACATTATGTGAACTGCATATTATTTTTATTTTTAACTAAGACAAATGACTTATTTTATCTATAAATTGCTTACATATTGTTATTATTTTTAATTAAGTCTTTTGATCGGTTTATCTTTAAGGGAAGAGATAAGTTAACTGTCCTTCTTCTTCTGTTATTATTTTCTTATGCATTTATTACTTGAGTTTTGGGTCTCGTAGCATAGTCGGTCAATTTATTTTTCTTTTATAGTCAGTAAAATATCATATTATAGCTCATCTTTGTGGGGAAAAAAAAATCAAATGCAGTTTCTTTCACCATTGAACTTCGTTTTTGATTACTGTCGTGAGAAGTTTTGTATCTGATTCCCATTCCATATACCCAAACCTTTGATGTGTTTCTACTTTTCATGTTTTGTTTCCTGTTTTCTTAATCCTTTGGACCATTGTCATGTTGGTTGGTGTAATTGTTAAAATAATTTGTGAAATTTAATTTTCAGGCAATCACCTTATATGTAAAGGACACATATCCTTACTGATGCATTCTTGTGGTAGAACACCCTCTTTTGTCATTAGATGTAGAAGTCTAGTGTACTAACATAATTTGCTTGTAAAATCCTTTCTTATTGTAATTTTTTGCACTTAATTTTAATACTTGACCTATATAATTTTAAGCATTATAGTTTTGCGGGAAGTTATGAACAATTTTGTTCTTGGTTTTCGTTTGGATTTAAAATAATCTACAATTAAAAGATTAAAGCATAACATTCATTCATTTGCTATAGACATGGATATGTGTTAATGTTAGCTTCTTTAAATCATGTTTAATAGTTCTGCAATAGAATATTTCGTACAAAATAATTTTAAATTCTTACAAGTAAAATTCTTATTTAAATAATTTTTTTTCAAGATCTTATTCTATTGATACTCTTGCCAAGTGCCTGATTGATACAAGTTTTTAAATACGAGTTATTTATATCTTACAAACATACTTGACAAATAGCCAATTAGTTAACCGTTTTCTTACATGTAACTAATTAGCCTCTTACAATAATTAGTATATTACAATTAAATAATTTTCTGATTACGGCTACAATTCTAGTCTTGCAAATTGAATTATTATCTGTATTTTAATTCTAGCAATTAATTGTCTAATTATTGCAAAAACGAATTGTCAAAATTCCTGCAAATTAAATTATTTGATCACTACATATTGTATTTTGGCATATTACTGTTATTATTCTTACTCTTCTAGAAAATTTTGTCATTAATTAAACAAGAACGCTACACATTTATTCTGTATATCCTAATTTAAAATCGATCAACTCAAATTTATATTATAAACTTTTTATGTTGACAAAACTATTGAATACATAACACATCTAGTATTTTCGAACATTATGGATAACTTAAATCATTCCTAATATCAAACCAAATAGAATATTAGTTTATCAACTTAAGAATGATTTTTGACAGTGATACATTCATTCTCTAAATCTAAATGTCAATTGTACTAGATATTGACTTCTTAAGATTTAAAACTCAATAGGACAAAGAAACTAAAGGGTAAATCATTTTCTCGAAATTATGTACAATTGATGTTTAACTAAAAAAGAGTACTTAACATAGTTCTGTAATTAAGAAAAGCTAAGAGTGAAAAATCTCTCACTTGAGTTACGCTGACCTGGCCAATTAAACTGGTAAAATTGAGGTTTTGACTAACCCAACAATTCTAAGATCCTTTATTAAATATCTAATCAGCCTATGTAACCATAACCTTAGAAGTAATGTTGTTGTCTAAACTATAACTTAGCGTACACACCAATATTTGAACATACTTGAATCTGTTTAGGATTAACCTTAATTACATATTATAATTGGTTCGAACTTTAGTTATCTTTTATATTTAATTCTGATGTAAATAATAATTGGATCATGTTTAATTAGCTAGAATTGAAATTCTAATCTAACTAAATCTAGTATGAAGAACATAGTAGGATTGAAAATTTCGAATAATAAGATTATGTTGAAGCGACATTTAGAAAAATGTGTTACTAATGACATTATATTTACATGTACAAATCTTATAATTTGAGCTCATGTAAATATGATATTAAATAAAATCTTAATCATGTGCGGGATGATTAAATAGACATGTGCAATTTTACCCCATCCAAATATAATTGGGATCAGTTAAAGTTATGTTACCAAAATATAAATAATTTTCTTACGATATAATATATTGGACTCTTTATAAATCAAACTTCAATTTGATCTTTAATTAAAATAAAAAATTATAATCTCCCACTTGCTAAGAGATAAAATTAAATATTTTATATTTTAAAATATAATATTTAATAATTTCATTTCATTGATGACTTTCAAGTAATAAGATATAATTGATATTATATCAAGTTAAAATTATCATCTATAGATTTAGCTTATTATATTAAAGTTATATTCATAACTGTCAAAATTTTATACATCTCCTATTTAAGTATATTCATTTTTTTAACAATAATAAAATTATTAGAAAATTCTTATCTAAGTTGTGTAAATATTAAACTTCAAATTTTATAATTTATTAAATTGTATGTGTGTGTGTATATATATAAAATTTTAAAATTTGAAATTATTAGTGCATCGTTCTATAATTAAAATATTTTAAATAACTACTACATTTTACATAATCACGCACTTCAAGCCTTTCTTTAAAGACTTTACATTTTCAGAAAGGATGTTATAATTTTCATGTTAATAGTAAATATATTTTCAAATCATTTAAAATTTCTTTGAAGATTTTAAGTGTGACATATTTTCAAAACTAAAAATCTATAATGTATGGATTTTATGCATGTACATTTATGAATACGTGAACAAATTGCATGTACAAAGGAAAAATTAAATTACATATCCTAATTACTAAATTAAGACAATGGTGATTTTTCTATATGAAAATTTGAATATTATTAAGAATATAAATGGAAAGGCAAATTAGGATGCTTTGCTATCTTGCAAGGAAATCATTTGCAGCCAACTTATAAGATACTTTTGACATCATCAATGTTTAAATAACGTGAGTAAATGGATAATAAATTATTTTCCTACTAGTATATGTACAGCTCATAATATTTTAATCAAGTATATGCTATATGTTTTCATACATTTAAGCTATATTTTTAGATATATATTTGAATTACATATTAATACTTAAATTTGACACTAAATGTGCATTAAAATGACTTTTGATAAGCATAAATTTCTTGATTACTCTTTATCAAATTATATACACACACACATATATACTTTAAATACTGGAATAATCAAATACAATATATCTATGCTTCGTCATAAATCATTATGATATAATTTGCTCGTTTTGAAACTAAGGCAATAAAAAAACTAATAATTATCTTTAGATCCCAAATGGAGGGAGACTCTTACATCACTCAAAAGCTTTATACGTCTAATAAAGGGTGTTAAGAGTCATAACAATGTGGTCATGAAGAGTTAAACTTCCGATTATTATTACTTAAAATATAAAAGACTGTTAAGCTATTGTCTGATCCTAAAAAACATAGTCATTCTGACTAAGAATCTTTCTAGGAGTGTGATTTTAGATTCATCGAGAGAGATGGAGTTAAGCTCATAGTAGAGTTCACCGACAGCGGGAACCCAACCTACTTGATAAGGAGTTGACTTCATGAAAGAGGTTCAATGTGGTAGAGACAAGCTGGACTAGTGATACTCGTGTGGAGCATCGACCCGGATATGTTTATATCCTATATGTAGTATTGTAACTACTACTCCTTCTCTATGGTGACGATGCTCTTATGATACAGCTAGGTAAGGTTGAGTTTAACTCTTAATAAGTTCAACGCATGTAATGTGGAGGGTGTAACATCCAGCTGTAGTACCCTTTGAGGACTTACCTACGTGAGAGGAAACGTGACCGCCGCGGTTGGGGAGGCAGGGCTGACCTTAGAAACTCTCATGAGTCGATTACTGTGAGCATGATCATTAACGCTCAACCCGCTCGCTCAATATATAAGGACTTACTGTATGTATCTTCCATCAATATTTGGTTAAAGAGGCCTAATTCAACGCGCAGTCCATTATGTCTCTCAGGTGGCGATGAATTCACTAAAGGTAAATTCAAGGCTGCAAGCTATTTACCACGAATCCGCAGTATGAGGTTGCCCAACCTTATTCGTGTTTTATATTTTCTGATTTGTGTTTTTTTTACATCGTGTTGTTTTATTCTGTCCTCCCTGAAACTCAAGCTTTTGGGGGGACTGTTGGATTTTTTAATTAAAATAAAAGAAAAAGCTTTTATTTCAGTTATTTTGACAAGTCAAATATAGACCAAGTCAGTTGAGCATATCTCTCAACTGCTCGGATTTGCTGATAGAGTTGTTACAACAACTGGGATTCTAAGGCTATAAATAGAACCCTAGCTTATTTCTCAATGGACAGTTCTCATTTTCTCTTCTTTCTCTATGAAATTTCTTTAAGGCCTGCTCTTCGTGAGAAAGGCTTCAGTCTAAATTAAATTTTCTTCTTCTTTCTTTATTTTTTAGTCAACTATTCTGAATCTGAGTAGATGACTAGTGCTAACGTTTGAGCCCAGGTGTTGGTGATTCTGGGTGAGTCTTTACCGCTAATTGACAGGGTCAATTCGACGTCCGGACGAGAGGACCGACCATTTGTCTTTTAGGGCAGTGCGTCACACGACTACATCTCTCAAGCTAGCAATCTTAATCTTTATTTTAATTTTGTTGTATGTTTAGTAATTGATACACGTTTAATTTGATTTTTGTTAAGTTTTAATTATTACATGTTTTAATTTAAAAGAAAATAAGGATAAAATTTTCAAAAATTATAACTATGTGGATTAGCCAAATTAAGCCATTTTAAATGGACTTTTATTCTCGTTTTCAAAATCAGTGCAAGTTGCAAATTTACCATTTATTTATAGGGTTATCTAGAAACATACCCCAAAATTTTTAGTATTTAAAAATTTACCCTCTAAATCTTTAATATTAGAAATTTACCCTCCAACTCTTCTAGATCTTAAAAAATTCACCTCTTTTTTAGAATAAAAATAGAATATTTCAGTTTAATTCTATTAATTAGTCTATTTTTTAAAAAAATAACTAAATTATGCTTATTTAAATGATTATACACTACATCCACACTTAACTCATAATTCATCTCCTTTTCTTTACCTATCTCATCCTTCTCTGTTTCTCTCTCTAAATTTAAGCACATTTCTATTTTGTTTATTTATCATAAAAAATTAACATCAAATTATTTTCACATATGATGCATAAGAAATTTGATAAAAATTTCAAAAAGAATTTAGAGTGAGATTTCTTAGAAAATTTGGAGAAAATAAGATTAAGAGGATTTTGAGAGGGGAGAGAGAGAGAGAGAGGAGAGAGGAGAGACAAGAATTCCAGTTTTGATAGAATTTAAATTTGACGTATAGAAACAACAAAGAAGAAAAGAGAAAAGTCTATAATAAATAAAACACTCTTATGTTGTGGTGGAAAAAATCTCAGAAGACGTTTTTCCTCACAAGCAATTGAGTGATCACAAACACAGATAACACAGAGGATTTAAATGAAAAATCTGAAGTGGAAAAAATTACGGAGGAGCATGAACTCACTATAATATGAAGAGATTTCACTGTTAACCGAGTATGCTGTGATTACAAGTGCTCAAGGGTTGCTCTTTTTCCTCTCTCATTTCTCATTAGAGAAATTTATATCTTTAATAGGTGATGTCGTGGATGCGAGTATGCTAGATGGTTATGACCGCAAGATTTGAATGTGATGGATCTTTGTAACTGCCTGGATTGAATATTGGTTAGTAGCAGGGAAATTCATATCTATTCATAAGCACCTGGTTCATTTTAGGGGCGTAATCGACTCCCATGTATAGATATAGATTCGTTTGATAGAATAGCTGTCGATTTCCCAAAGTGCTCCTCTGTCGCGGGACACATGTTGTGATTTTGAAAGACGCCGAAAATTGTTGATTACACATTCAAAATCTAGTTGGAAGGGTAAGTTATTTTAATTTAGAAGATTTCAAGAGTAAATTTCTAAAATAAAAAATTTAGAGGGTAAGCTTTTAAATATTAAAGTATGAGTGGTCTATATCTAAAAACCCTTATTTATATAATGTTATTTGACAACAATGGATTAACAATATCAAAAGATGATACTGTAAATATCATAATAAAATAAGTGGAGACTAGGACTAATAAAGATCAGAAATTGGTTCCATTGGAATGACCATAGATCTCTGTCGTTACGGAAAAGAAGTCAAAAGTATTTTGAGTTGGATCTAAATTAGATCTTGCAGGAGCAAACCGTCAAAAATCACCACCACCGGCACAACAGCCGCCGGAAAACCGCGATGCCCGCCTCCTTCAAGAACCCCACCATCGCCAAGCACTCCTTGATCGTCCTTTCATCCGCCCCTCCCCTCAGCACCGGCGGAAAAAAAACAGCCAGAACCCCGTCCCCGCTACGAACCCAAGCGTCAGCGGCACCGTCACCGCCGCCCATCTCGGGCCCCACCGACACCACCCGGCTCGCTTCGCTCTCACCTCCGCCACCACGCACATCCCATGAATCAAGAAGAAGCACGTCACCTCTCCCGTGGGCCCCTCCATCGTAATGTAGTAGAACACCACCTCGTGCATCAGCCCCGACACCAGGAACACCGCCAACACCCCCGCCGCTGTGCCGAACCGCGACCGGACGGGTGGTAGACTGACGGCCGGAGAATGCCGGTGACCATGAGGTTCCACCTGCGGCCCCAGAAGTCCTGCAGCGAGGTTGATTTGAAGGGGGCGTCGAATTGGGGCTCGAGGTCGAGGCCGAGGAAAGCGCCGGCGAGGAACGCCGCGGAGGCGAGGACGATCTCGAGAGCGAGGTAGACGTGGACGCAGTACATGGCGAGCAGAACGTGGTGGTCGATTTGGGATCTGTACTCGTAAAGGGGAATGATTAAAGTCAAGGTGAGGGCTTTGATGCAAAAGGGGAGAAAGAGGCGGAGGAGAGAGGAATCAGATGGTGATGAGGACGAGGATAGCTTTTGGGTTCGGATCTTGACGGGGAGGGAGGAGGTGGCGATGAAGGTGGGGAGGGGGAGGGAGTGGGAGAGTGGGCCCAGGCCGAGGGAGAGGAGGAGGAGCTTGAAGACGGCGAGCCAGGCAAGGAAGAAGGCGGAGATGGCGCGTAGGTGCATGGAGGAGAAACACCAGGGGAGGCGGGGGAGGAGGGCGACGACGGGGAGGAGGGTGGCAAGGCGGAGCGCTCCGGGTTTGGTCGACGACGAGGCGAGGCGGGCGTAGGTCATTGAGGCAGCGAGCCATGCCGAGACCTTCGCCATGGCCTGCAGCTCTGCCTCCATTGCTCGCCACTGAATCTTTTGATTTTTCTAATTTCTCACTCTTTTGTTTTTAAAGACTGATGGATGAATTAATTAGCGAAATTAAGCAGACTGATTAGTTAAATTATCCCCGGGTTAAGTTTGGATGATTGTTAATAGTTTGTGGAAGGTCCCTATGCCCAACTAACTGGCCCTCGGTGATTTATTAGTTTGTCAAGAAATAGCACGCGCAGCATGAGGGCAGCCAACTGGCAATCTCACTGGCTAGTGCTCATATTTAATCATGCGCAGAATAATGAACAATTATATCATCCACTTGAATTGTTATTTAATCATAAACCAGATGAGAGGATCCGAACCTTTTTGAGATTAGGCAGCAAATAGGGATTGCCTGAACTGAACCCAGATATGTGGCCTCCACTCATATTCCAGCTAGATATTTGAATCGTGAATGATGTATGAGTAAAAATTTGGACCTTTAATTTCAAATCTCGAGGGTTTGGTGTAGAAAATTTGGACCTAACCCTGTAAAATCTGAACAAGTACTTATGATACAGTAAAAATTATTTGAAAATAGTATGGGTACTAAAAGTTGATAGATGACCCTACCTGGTGATGACTCAGGAACTCATTCACTTTGCAGCTAATCCGTACGCTAAGCTGATTAAGAAGAGAAATTGACCAGCCTACCCATGACGGGCCCAATCTAAGGCCCTGATGGTTTGCCAGCGTGATAGAGGAAGAGAGGAGTATTCTTTTCTTGCTGATGGTATGATCTTGAATGTGTGTTTGTTCCTCTTAGTTGGCTCTTACATAGGGGATGAGAAAAAAAATTCACTCCCTCAAAAATTTGCGACAGATGAGGTCAGAATCACGTGGATCGAGGCAGGGGGAGGGATTTTGATGATTATTTTGATTTTCCCTCCTCTTCCCGCCTTCCCGTCTTTCCCAGTCAGCAGTGGAAGAGAGGAAGAACCTCTTCCACCTTCATTTCTCTTCCTCTCCCTCATCCTCTCTTCCTCTCACATCTGGTACCCAATCAGGCCCTAAAGCTCCAAAGACGTATATGTTGGGATTTGGGTCGAACAAATAGTCCATCATTGGCTAGACGTGGGGATGGTCTTGGGTATATAAGGATTTTGGCAACTCCACCTAGAAAGCTAGTCTTTTGGGATGATGCTCCAAGTCCTTCAATTGGTATCAGAGTCATGCCCCGAACTTAGTCGTGTGTGTGGGTGATGTTCGACGATGTAGATCCCCTCAATGGCACAAAGGCGCAATAGGCCTGGCCACTCCACTGGCGCAAAAAGGCGCAATAGGCCCCTGTGAATCTAATGTTGGGCTCTTGAGAAATTTAGTAGTGGTGCTTCTTTGCAATGGGCGTGCAGCTCCCCACGCGGTATAGAGGAGTGACCGACTGCAGTTGGTGCTTCACATAAGGCGTGCCGCCGCCTCACGCAGTGAAGAGTTGGATCTCGATGGAGCATTTGATCTTCCGGTGTGAAGATAGGTAGGCTTGCAGGGAGACTCTTTGTTCGAGGGGGATTGTTGGGATTTGGGTCGAACAAATAGTCCCACATCGGCTAGACGTGGGGATGGTCTTGGGTATATAAAGATTTGGTCAACTCCACCTAGAAGGCTAGTCTCTTGGGATGATACCCCAAGTCCTTCAATAATTGTAGGAAGAGAGAGGTAGTCAAAGACGAAGACAATATGTGACCGACAGCAGTTACCGGTCAACCGGTAATTGTAGGAAGAGAGAGGTAGCTAAAGACGAAGACAATATATGACCGACAGCAGTTACTGGTCGACCGGCCGGTCGACCGGTGTGCACCAACATGCACAGGCAATAACGGTCGACCGCCCGGTCGACCGCAACAGAAGGACGGTCGACCGCACAGTCGACCGACTGACAAGGCTTTGCTCTCAGGTTGGAGCGGTCGATCGCTCGGTCGACCGGCCGGTCGACCAACAGACGGATCCTTCCAGATTTTGGATTTCTTTTCTGAATTGGAAATGAGTCCAATTGAGGTTTCCAAATCTTCTGAGTCTCCTTGGCTATAAATAAAGAGGCAGAGTCCTCTTCATATGTATGCATGAAATTGTATTGGTTATTGAATCAATAAAGCTCTATCTCTTTCTTGCCCCGAGGACGTAGGCAAATTGCTGAACCTCGTTAAATCTTGTGTTTTTACTTTCTTCCTATTGTTTCCTTGTTCTTGTCATTGGGTGGTATTTCTCTACTGCATATGTGACTGAAGGGTTCCTCATTGATTGTTGATCTACGCACAACAATTAGTATCAGAGCATCCCAGGTTCGTCGTGGGACATCTGGTGATTCCAAGAGCATCAGTTGCTATTTGGTAGAGATCGTGTGTCGATCTCGAAACGGCGTTGGAACTGTTGTTGGATCGTGTGACGATCTCAAAACAGTGTCAAGATTGCTCAAGGAATCAATTTAGAGGAGTAGATTGCTTCGGAAACTCTTCGAGGGTTTCGCGTGGACGTAAAAGTCCTATCTTTATCAAATTTATTTTATCTAACTCTGTTTATTTCCGCATTGCTTTGAGGATCCAGTCAAGAGGATGGCTGGAGGAAGTACATCTACGGAGAAATCCATGAATCCACATCTGTTGAGGATTGATGTGGTGAAATTCAACGGCACGAACAACTTCGGTATGTGGAGATGCGAGGTGACGGATGCACTGACGACATCAAATCTCAGAGACACTCTACGATTGGAGAAGAAGCGAAACTCAACCAATGAAGAAGATTAGGATAAGATGAACTGAACAACGTGTGGCTTAATCAGGTCTTGTTTGACACAAGATATTAAGTATCATGTGTTGCATGAAATATCTGCGAGACAGTTATGAGAGATCCTAGAGAAAAAGTATCTGACTAAAAGCATTGAATCAAGGCTGCAGCTAAAGAGTAAGCTTTATAGTTTTCAGATGAAGAGAGGATGCTCCGTCAACGAACACTTGAATCGCTACACAAAGCTTCTTACAGATTTAGTTAATGTGGATGTGGAGATCGATGAAGAAGATAAAGCGGTAATTCTCTTGAACTCTCTTCCTACAGAGGAGTATGAGACTTTTACTCTAACATTGATCAATGGTAGAAATCCCCTTAACTATAATGAAGTGTCGGCTGCTCTTGCTAACTATGATACGAGGAGGCAAGACAGATTGTCTTCTCAGGCAAGCACATCAGCAAAGGCATTGGCGGTAAGAGGCAGAGGTTCATACAGGAAGGGCAAAGGTGATCGTGAGAGATCGAAGTACAGATCAGGTTTTAGAGATCTAAAGAAGAATCAGTGTGCCTTCTGCAAAGAATTTGGGTACTGGAAAGTTGATTGTCCAAAGGCCAAAGGTAAGAAGAAAGAGTCAAAGACTGAGGCAAACCTTGCACGGGTGGTCAGTACTCAAGCCAGTACCTCACAGGCAGGTGGATCAGACTCGGACTCATCGGTATTCTCTTTCTCTGTTACCACTCCTATCATTGCCTACTCAGGAGATACTGAGTGGATATTAGATACTGGTCCTATCTACCATGTGTGCCCGAATAGGGATTGGTTTTCTAGTTTGAGAAGCTAGATGGATGTTTAGTTGTTATGGGAGATGATCATCCATGTACACTGGAAGGTGTAGGAACAATCCAAATCAAGATGTTCTTTGGGATGATACGAGAATTGAAGGAAGTAAGGTATGTACCTCAATTTAAGAGAAACCTTATCTCTGTTGGAGCTTTGAAGACATTGGGTCTTGTGGTATCAATAAAGGATGGAGTTCTCAAGATGACCAAAGGCTCAATGGTGATTCTGAAGGCCGTCTCCAGAGCAATCTTTACTACTTGAAGGGTAGTACTGTTACAGGGCAAGTGGCGACTTCTACTAATTCAGATGATGACTCAACTAGGTTATGACATATGAGGCTAGGACACACAGGTGAAAAGTCTTTGCAAGCTCTTGCAAAACAAGCATTATTGAAAGGTACCAGAACCTGCAAGCTGGAATTTTGTGAACATTGTGTCATCGCAAAGAAGACCAAGGTGAAATTCGGCACAGCAACTCATTGCACCAAGGGGATTCTGGATTATGTTCACACTGATATTTGGGGACCTACCAAGACTGCATCAATTGGAGGTAACCACTACTTTGTGACTTTTATTGATGATTATTCTAGGCGATGTTGGGTATATACCATGAAGCACAAAGGGGAAGTCCTAAAATTATTTGTGGAGTGGAAAAGAAATTTGAAGAGAAGTACGGGAAGAAAAATCAAGGTCCTTCGTTCAGATAATGGAGGAGAATATAGGTCTAATCCTTTGCTTAAGTATGTCGTGATGAAAACATAGAAAGGCACTTCACAGTGAAGGAAACACCGCAACAGAATAGGGTAGCAGAAAGGATGAACATGACCTTACTAGAGAAGGTCCGTTATATGTTATCTAATCCCGGGTTATCGAAGAATTTTTGGGTTGAGACTTTGGCATATGCTTGCTACCTTCTCAACATGTTGCCTTCGTCTGCGATTGGAGGGAAAACTCCTCTAGAGGTTTGGTCTGAAAAATTGCTCCTGATTATGATTCGCTAAGGGTATTTGGTTGTCCAACTTACTATCATGTTAAAGAAGATAAGTTAGACCCAAGAGCGAAGAAGAGATTGTTCGTAGGATTAAAGAAAGGAATAAAAGGCTACAAAATCTGGGATCCTAAGGACTTGAAATTTATTTTCAGCAGAGATGTCATATTTGATTAGACTTCAATGTTGAAGCCTACAATCTCTCGGTAGGTGAAAATTGTCAAGACCAAAGAAGTATCGCAGCAGGTGGAGAATAATGCTAATCCACCATCTCTAGAAAGTTCAGTATCTTTGAGGATCATGCCTAAGGTGACACAAGGTAATGATCAAGTAGTCGAGGTAGATGCTGATGATGATAAGGATCAAGAACAGATCATGGGTGATGTTCTTGAATCCAGTGCAGTTAGAAGACCATGAAGGCACACGCATAAACTAAGTTGGCTCACTATAGATATGGTTGTCGCCTATGCTCTTCCGGTCGTTGAAGAGGCAATCCCGTCCACATACATGGATGCTGAAATCAGTTCAGAATCAAAGATGTGGAAAGATGTCATGGAAGAAGAGATGAATTCTCTATACAAAAACGATACTTGAGAACTCACAGAGTTGTCCAAAGGAAAGAAGGCAATTGGCTGTAAGTGGGTATATGCAAAGAAACAGGGATCTCTCAAAGAAGATATGGTGCGCTACACAGCTAGATTGGTAGCAAAAGGTTACGTGCAATAAGAAGGAATTGACTACAACAAGGTATTTTCTCCTGTTGTAAAGCATTCTTCAATTCGCATCCTATTGGCTCTGAAAGCACAGTACGAGTTGGACCTTAATCAACTCGACATAAAGATCGCTTTTCTCCATGGCGATCTGAATGAAGAGATCTATATGTCTCAGCCGACGGGATTCAAAACTGCAGGAAAAGAAAATATGGTATGCAAGTTGAAGAAATCGCTGTATGGATTAAAACAATCTCCTAGACAATGGTACAAGCGTTTTGACAGCTTCATCAGAGGAAAGAGGTACACACATAGCCATTATGACCCATGTGTGTATGACAACAAGCTACGTACAGGAGAATATATCTACCTACTATTATATGTAGATGATATGCTTATTACTTTAAAAATTAGATTCGCAATTGATGAATTGAAAAATGACTTATCTTTTGAGTTTGAGATGAAAGATCTTGGTGAAGCAAAGAAGGTGCTAGGCATGAAAATTGAACGAGACCGAAGGAGTGGTAAGGTGAGCTTGACACAAAAGGGGTATTTGCAAAAGGTACTTCAAAGGTTCAACATCGATAAGGATACGAAATCTGTAAGTACACCACTAGCTCCTCATTTCAAGTTAAAAGCCACTATGTCTCCAAAAACTATTGAAGAACGTGAGTACATGACTCGCGTGCCATATGCTAGTGCAGTTGGTAATTTGATGCATGCAATGGTGTATACACGACCAGATTTGTCACAAGCTGTCTCAATGATTAGTAGATACATGCATGATCCTGAAAGGGTCATTGGGAGGCAGTGAAGTGGGCTCTAGGTACATTAAATCTACCATGGATGTTGGATTGGTATTCGAGAAGGATTCCACAGGGAAGCAGAAATGTATCAGATATGTTGACTCCGATTATGCAGGAGACCTTGACAAACGCCGGTCCACAACGGGGTATGTATTTGCATTATCTCAAGCACCGGTCAGTTGGCGCTCTATTCTACAGTCTACCGTCACATTGTCTACTACAGAAGCCAAGTACATGACCATGACGGAGGCTATGAAGGAGACAATTTGGCTTCAAGGGTTGCTTGATGATTGGAGATTAAACAGGATCGGCTGAAGATCAATTGTGATAGTATGAGTGCTATCTATTTAGCAAAGAATCAGGTGCATCACGTAAGGACGAAGCACATAGATGTCAGGTTCCACTTTGTTCGGGAGATTCTTGATGATGGCAATATTGAGTTACTGAAGATTCACACAACAGAGAATTCCGCCGATATGCTTACCAAGATGGTGTCAGGAGTAAAATATACACATTGTAAACCATTGCTCCGTATCCTTCATGTCGCATTAGCTTGTTGGAGCTCATTTGGATGAATTACGGATGGCTTGATCCCTTGAGCAGGGTATGTAGACAGCCACGCTGGTGTAGCCACTTTCGAGTCGACAGATCCTATGCTGAGTTCGCATCAGATTTGAGAAATCTTCACCGAGGTGAAAAATTGTAGGAAGAGAGAGGTAGCCAAAGCCGAAGATAATATGTGACCGACAACAGTTACCGGTCGACCGGCTGATCGACCGGTATGCACCAACGTGCACAGGCAATAACGGTCGACTGCCCGGTCGACCGCAGCAGAAGGACGATCGACGGCACGGTCGACCGACTGACAAGGCTTTGCTCTTGGGTTGGAGCAGTCGACCGCTCGGTCGACCGACAGACGGATCCTTCCAGATTTCGGATTTCTTTTCTAAATTGGAAACGAGTCCAATTGAGGTTTCCAAGTCTTCTGGGTCTCCTTGGCTATAAATAAAGGGCCAGAGTCCTCTTTATATGTATGCATGAAATTGCATTGGTTATTGAATCAATAAAGCTCTCTCTCTTTCTTGTCCTGAGAATGTACGCAAATTGCTGAACCTTGTTAAATCTTGTGTTTTTGCTTTCTTCCTATTGTTTCCTAATTCTTGTCATTGGGTGGTATTTCTCTACTGCATCTGTGACTGAATGGTTCCTCATTGATTGTTGATCTGCGCACAACAGTATATTCACACTTCCTCAGAGCACGACTTTGTGTTTCATTTCTTTTATATCCAGGATTTACTAAATTAAGCATTACTATCATAATTGTTAAGAGAAGCAATGAGGGATTTATTGAATATCTCAGCGTTGTATCAATTGCTATTTCTTAGAAATTACTGACTCAGTGTAGAGATGGTCGGTGCCGATCCGGTGTATGGAATGCACATCAACCTATTGAACCCTATCTGAAAATAGTCACATTTTCCCGAGATCAACAAGAGAAAAAAAAAAACGGTTCGAATCTCATATTGCGCGGACATCGGGTCACCATCATGCAACTCCCCTCTCTTAATTAGCGAAAAATAAAACAAGAGAAATAAAAAGAGAACGACAAGGTCTAATGTAGGAGCTTCAGGGAGATTTGGCGAGAAGAATCCAAGGGATATAATTGTAAGGTTTGGGCTCGAGAGAAACAATGGAAAGAGAGCGAAAATTTTCGCATTTTAGGATTCTAGATTTTTTTCATATTCATTTCTTTGACAAACCTTGAGATTAATGCTTGAGATTTCCTTCGTTAACATCAGGAACAGGTTGTTCCCGAGGGGGCGGCCATTGGAGAAGTAGGCATCCCAACGGAAACAACTGATTGAGAATATGTTCCCTCGACTTAATCCCGTCTACGTGTTTTGAGAGCGTGTCAATCTCATTGGCGACAAGCTCAATCAATCAACTTGAAACCAATTTCAGTGGAACAAGGCTACGCAGTAAGACTACATACTTTAGGCCACTGTAACTAAAATTCAATGAAGTCAATTAGATAGTTTTTTTCCTTTTCTTTTTCACAGGAAGCCGTAGCTTTATTAGAAAGAGCACTGGTTACAGCTCAAAATCCCTAACATCTCTTGAATAGATGAGAAAATAGACGGGTACATCCATTTTCCAAATACTAGCGAGCTAAGACAGAACCTGGACAAATTGTGTGTAGCCTGGTTCATCGAGCGTCTGGAGTACTCGAGTCTAACTCTGCAATGTTGTTGAAGGAGCTACCGACGCTCTTTGATGATGTGCGCGAGTCGCCAGGGAGGGGATGTCTGTGGGTTGGTAGCCATCACTGCTCACCATGCACTCCTCCTCCTCTTCGAAGCACGCTGCACGAATACCCAATAAGGCCGCCATTGCCTCCATGTGTTCCCGGGTCCTTCTAGCTTGCTCGCTCAGTAGCGACCCGCTGTACTTGTCCCAAGCGATCTCTGGAGATGACAGCAGGGCATGCAAACTCCGTTAATGCCGGGAAGAAACAGAAATGTCGCGCGTTATTCATGCTTCTGCACACAAAATGGAGCAGACGCGGTTGGACATCGCGGTGTGCCCAAAGCTTCTTGTACATCGGTGAGGAGCTCGAATCTGCCTGCGTCGAGGTCATGGCTCTGTACACAGACGAGCACTGAACTGCCCGCATTTCTCCGGCAACCAGATTAGCTTGTCGCGGCTGAGCGGATCCAAATTGTTGATCAGGGTGATGCAAATGGCCCTGGTTATTGGCTGCTCAAAACTCGCAAATATCATGTCCTCCTTCCAGGCTCCTTGCTCAATCAGGTCGCTGGCCAGCTGTACATCTTGTGCTAGGTTTGGTGGTCATGGAATTAATTCAGCAACCTGCAAGCACCCACCATCTTTCCTTAAATATTTGCATCGATTCATCATTAACAAATTGTAAGCAAATGTTTTTTCATGATTAAAGTTTTTTATTATTAAATTAATTAGTTTAAATTATTAAATTAGTTTTTTACTATTAAATTAATATTTTTGTTTACATATTAATTAAGGGTTCTGTTTAAATTTATAATTGAAATGTACACTCATGTCATGCTTGTAAATCACCTTAGAAGGGAGGTGAATATGTGATGTGGTAATCTAATGTCAAATAATACGGAATTAAAACTATTATGTAAACTAAAACTATTATACTAATACACAACGTATAACCAAAGAGTGAAGCCGAATTATCTGTGAAGCGTTTTGGACTTATCCTAAAGTTCCTCTAAATTAAGAGTTGAGATGCTACTATAGTTCTCTTACTTGAATACTAGTGTGAGCACAATATCAATCATGCAATGAATGTACAAGAATAAGAGCATGCAAGATACTAAACAATCCCAAGCATATATGACAATTAGGCATAATTAAATATCAAATAAATAAATATAAGAACAATATGAACATGCAAGATATTAAACATAGGGTCTGTTTGGTTGTCGTAACTGACCGTAATTCGTAGTTGTAATTGGTAAAGTCTTTTACAATTGTAAATGAGTTACATGTATGTAAATTTTACAGTGTTTGGTTGGTAATATAAAATTGTAAAGTGAGAAAGTGTATTGTACTTTATGGTGTTTGGTTGTCGTAATGTATAAGTCGTAAGTGAAAAAGTTGACCACAAAATTAACTATTTGGTGATTTTAAAAGTTTTAATACTGCAAATAAATATTAAAAAAGTTAAATATTAAAAATTTTAATATTAATATAAAAAAATATTACAAATTTGTATGACCACAAAATTAACTGTAACTGGGCTGTAAGTGAGTGGTAACTGGGTTGCAAGTGAGTGTTAGTTGAGTTACGTAAGTCTTTTACGAATTATGGTCCAAACAAACGCCGTAGTTGTAACTGGGTAGTAAGTCATTTACGAATTACGGAGTTTTACGCAAAACAAACGACCCCATAAGTGAGTTGAGAGAGAGATGAGCAATCGCAAACACGGGAGAATTGTTTCGAGGTTCGAGTCACTTGCTCTACGTCTCCGCCTTCACCGCAATGAAAGATTTTCACTAAAATCGATCTCGCAAGATCACTTGGTGCCGCAACACCCACAACGAGCTCCCTTAAGAACTCTTGGACCCGCAAGTCCATCACTTGTTCCCGCAAGAACAACACACGCGAACCGTAAGCTCGTCGAGGTTGGAACCTCTACAACTCCTCCAAATTACATAATGGAGCACTTGGTGATCTCTTCTCTTGATCACCAACCAACACTCTCACAACAAGGATCCTATTATGATACATATAGCAATGAAAAAGCTCAAACTTGTGTGAGAAAAACACGATAGATTTGAAAGTGAAAAACACAAGAAATTCTTTTGATAAAATCAAGAGATACACTATTGATAAACCCTCTTTTGATATGGAAATAAAGCTCTAAAATCTTATTCAAAAACTTCTGTGGATGATAGAAAAATAGCTCTTGAAAACATTTCTCAAAATCTTAATAAAAACTGGCCAAAAAGTCCTTTTTATAGAGGTTATCAAAAACTAGTCGTTACAGGCCAGTTCTGACCTGTCGGTCTACCAGCCGGTTGCCCGGCCAACAGTTATATTTCTGATCGTTGGGGTTGCCAGTCGACCACCCAGTCAACCGCTCCCTATGACATGCTCTGTCGGTCAACCAGCCTGTCCACCGCGACCAAATAGAGACTTACTGTCTCTCAATCGGTCGACCGACCCGGTCGATCGATCTGGGCTTGAGTATGTTGTGCAAGCTCGGTCGACTGAGCCTGCCTTCGATCGACGGTCGGTTGACCGCAAACAGCTCCAGAACGAAAATTTTCAGGGTTTTAAAGATAAAAACTTGGACTTGTAAAAACCCTTAAAAATTCAATTAAATCCCATAAATTTCACAAACAATAAGTCCATATAAATACTTTGAAGTACTAGCATGTGTGATAAAAAATCAACACATATTACAAACATGTAAAATATTTTTGAGGCATAGAAATTTAAGGTTTAAAGCAAAAACCGTATTTTCAAAAACTAACTTCTAAATGAAAAATCAATTTTTTAAAAACTTGTACAAATAAAAAAACGAGATATTGAAACACATTTGAAACATAGTGTGTAAAGAACTGATTCAATACACATAGAGAATGAAATATATTTATTTTTTGATAATAAACTCAAAATAAGTTTTGATAAAAATAAAACCTAAACTCATGATATAAACTCATCAAAATAAGTTTCTAGACAATATGAAGTAACAATGTATATGGATGAAATCCAATACACATATAAACCATGTAAACTTGTTTTGATGAAATCTATTCATGAAACTGAAAGATGTATTCTTAAAAATTCAAAACTAAATCTTTATTTTCCAAGAACTAAAACTATTTAACATGAAAGTCATATATAAATTTTGTGTGTGTATGTGTATGAGCTTGAGCAATCCACAACTAATCTATCCTTTACATTTTATCTTAAAATAAAAATCTTAAACTTACAAACTCTTGACTCAAGTCTTCTCTTAAAAATCTTTCTTCAACTTGACTTGATCCAAACAAGCTAGACTCCTCTTTGAGTACTTGATACGATCTTGAAGCGCGAGCTCTTGAATCAACACGTGCTAGTTTCAAAACTTGACTTTAAATTTTTTGTGAAGCTAACCACGACTAAGATCTTGATTGAATATCTAAAACTTAATAAATACAAGATCATTAGTATTATAACTACATGAGTTAATCATCATCAAAACTAGAGTGATGGGCCTTTGGGCCAACAATCTCCCCCTTTTTGATGATGACAAATCTCATGGAGTTATATTTGCATGGATTAAAGATAAGCTTCATAGAAGCTCCCCCCTTAACTCTTGCATAACATAATATATATATATATATATATATATATATATATATATATATATATATATATATATATATATAATATATATATATATATATATATATATATATATATATATATATATATATATATATATATGTAATCAATGAAGATTGTACCCTCGGTTCTTAATCTACGTGTGTCAATACTAATATCTGATACCTGATTTAATCATCCTGGTAGCTGGGATAAGGCTATTTCAACACAAGATATAATTTTCCGTTATTTTTTTTTGGATTTTCTGAAATTTTTTGAGAATTATTGGAGAAGAATCTTAATTCGGAATCAACCGTTGCTACGGATTGACTCTGAGATTTTTAATTAGCAAATGAGGATGACTTTGGAGATCCGACTTCACATCACTGTTCTGGATGACATCTTCTATTTTGTGAATTATTGACGAATTTTCTGAATTAATAGGAGTTTAAATCTAATAAAATAATTATTAAATACTTGTTTAAAAATGAAATTAAAAAAATAAAATAAAAATAAAATAGAAACAACAATTTTAAGGCTGCAGGTTGAACCCGTGAATACCCTAGCAAGGCATTGAATGGACCAACCATCATGCCTTGTTGGCATTTGTTACAAAAAAGGAACCATTTATTTAAGCATCTTATATTTTCACCTTTTTCTTCCAATTTCACCCACGTCCCTCCCCCATCATGCACCCCATTTCTTCGCCACCCTACGTCTCCACCTGCTTCCCTCTCCTCTCACTCACGTCCTCCCCCCCTCTCTTTTCATATATTACTCTCTCTCTCTCCATCTCTCTTCTTTCCCCTCCTCAGCTAAGAAACGACCCCCTCTTGCAACCAGCCGATGTAGACTGTCTAAAAATTACTGAGACAAGTCATTGTTTCCATTATGTTTGCAAAGGGGGAAAACTTACAAAAAAGAGTTGAGGAGCTAAATTACAAGTATTCTTAAAAGATTACAAGTAGATCTCCTCAGAGATTCTGGAGAAGTGTGCCGATAGGAGTCTGGTCAGCGCGCGACCACTTTGTCCCTTTGACGATGCGAGCGATGAGATTCCCTTCTCGCCTGGTTCCGGGAATCAGAGAATAGAAGGTTGGTAGAACCCTCTTGCTGCTTCTCAAAATCGCCTTCAATAAGGAATTCCTTCTCGCCTGGTTCCAGAGATTCCTTGAGAAGAAGGACGATGTTAGGGTATCAACACCCTGGTTAGAGAAAGCAATTCTCTAAAAGGTCTCTGAATTCGAGAACGCACGATGCGTTGTGAAGAAGCCTCTGCTTGTGGAGTCCTCTTGTGTGCCTCTCTCGATTGATCGATCGATCCTCGTCTGTCCCTCCTTGTACCCTTGGCGGGCTATTTATAGGGAGAGCAAGGGTATAATCGTCCATTGAAAATATGAAAACAGATTGAATCGAATCTGTTTAAATTTAGAAAGTAGCCTTGCTGCGAGGCTAGGATCAACTTCTGTGAAGCTAGAATTGGCAGGTCGGTGGACCTTCTCGATCTGTTTTGATCCTTTCCATATTGTTGGAGGATTTTCCCTGATCTTCTTACTCGTTTTAGGAGAGTCAAGAGATTGTGGCAATCAACTGCCAAATTTGATCTCTGATTTGATCTTAATTAGATTTGATCTGATTGGATCCGATCTCATCCGGAGATTTGATTGGTCAAAGGTTGACCATAGCAGACCAATGGTGGCGCTGTCCACATTGAGCTCGTAGCGGGGTTAGAGGCAGTTTCTCGGCGAAGTCCGAAAGAAACCCTTTGGCGGAGCTGGAAGTCCTCTGTGGCGAAGTTTGCGAGTTAGCTTCTTGGCGAGGCTTTGAATGGCTTCAAGGCGAAGTCGGGTGATACTAGCCTCTCAGGCGAGGCTATCCCTTTGGGCTCATGCGATGCTAAGTGTTAGCACCTTAGACCTGCTGAGGTCTGTTTAGAAACAATCCGGGTTCACTGTCTGCTTGCTGGATCAGTGGGGTCCAGGTTGCTTCCTTGTCCCTCGGAGATGGGTGAAAACTGGTCTTCAGCTCGTCCGTCACTTGTCTTTTGTAAATGTCAACAAGTTTAGACATTGTTCGGACCAATAAGAATCTTGTCTTTTTAAGTGTCAACAAGACCCCCTTCAAAGTTTTCAGAAGTCTGCAATGGCTCAGACTTTGAAATACTTTGAACTGCTTTGATTGGTGGTGTGTGGAGTATGAACGTCGCCATAATGGTTGAGTCCAGCTTCGCTTTAAATCCTGCTTTGGGATGTAGATTCGCCGAGGAATCATGTAGACTCGCGTCTGGGTACCTTCGCATGCGAGTAGCCCCGCATCTGGGCTTCTGAAGATATGTTCGCTTGGGACCGCATGTCGCTTTCCCGAGACCAACTGCCGTGGGCCGAATTTCAAGGAAGATTTTCTCCTTCTCTTGCGCTGATCGAGGGAGATATTCTCCGATTTGCACGTTTCCAAGGGAGGATATTCCCTTTCTTCAAGGCGCCATAAGTGCCTTTTATGAGGGAGACGTTTTCTCCCTTCGCACGGTTCCAAGGGAAACCGTCCCTATTCTCAAGGCGCAGTAAATGCCTTAAATGCGCTCGTGTTTCCACGCTCGAGGTGTCAGCCCTCAGGCCATGGGGCCTATAAATATGACACTTGAGGTCCTCTGAAGAGAAGTGCTTTGCCTCTCCTCTCTTCTCTTGGTTTAGAGAGATAGTCAGATCTCTGAATTAGTGGGAATGCCCACTCTGGTCATTATCTGGCCAAGGACCGGTAAGTCTTGATCATTCAACGACTTCACCGATTTTAGGGAGTTCATCTCCCTTAATTTAGCTTTGGCAGCTGCTTCAGGGATTAGCTTCCCTTGTTCTCTATTTAACTGATCTGCAGAGAAGGATTTTGGCATAGCTTCCCAGTAAAGCTACCATTTTTGACTTGATCAAAGGAAGATCACTGCACATTAAGTCCGCTGCACAGGCAGAACTTGGGACTTGGTCTCTTCAATAGTTGAGCCAGTCTTGCCATATAGGCGGAGCTAAGACTGTATCCCACGGGGTCAGTTTGGTTAGCCATATAGGCGAGGCTTGGACTTGGCGTCTGTTGAGCCAGCCCATCAGTACTGTGCAGGCGAGGCTTATCCTCTGCTTTATTGAAACTGGATTGCTTCGATCCAAAAGATTTGGCTTAGTTCTTTTGTAGCCTCTCCTGTGCTTAGTTGCTAATCTGTTCTGATTTGCCTTGCAGCGGGCTATGTTTGTCAGTCCAGTGACTTGATGGAAGGAACCATAAAATTGCCTTATGCTTCCCCGGTTGAAGCTTTACTTTTAAGCAGGAGGGACAATTCGGGGCAGCGGGTGCGTGTCCCAGAGGCTATTGGCAGCCTCTTATCCGAGATGATTCGTTCTGAGGTGAGGCTGGTAGCCGCTTTGTCGGAGATGATCTGCTTCAAGATAGCGGGCGTTGCCTGTGGGATCGTCGGCATCATTGCCGACTTTCAACTTTGGTGGCCTTTGGGGGCGATCCACTTCGGGGAAGCGGACATCACACCCGTTAGATCACTGGTATCACTGCCGATTCCCATTATACGTGATCTATCGTGTTGGCGGCGATAGGTTTTTATTGCCAGGCTTCAACAAAAATGGCCTGGCAAGATCTGCCATTTTTGTGGAGAATAATGACCGTGTCCTTGCGGCACCACTGATTACGGCCTTGTGCAGGAAAAAGGCCTTCTTTGTCCAGTCGGTTTGACTTAGAAGCGGATAAAACCACTTGTATGCCTTTTGCGCAAATGACCCTGTCGAGCCACTGGGTGTGTTGTATGAAACACAACTTTGATGTAATATCAATGTACTCTTCCTTTTAAATCAATGAAAGTTCATCTCTTGATTATCTGATCTTTGCTTGCTTTCATTGAGAGTTTGGCCATAGCGGGGCTAAACTGTATGCGGAGTTAAGGACATAGTCCCTTCTTTGAATGATCTTCGCGAGACTGGCATGCCAGCGCCTTTTTAGAGGGCTAAGGTAAGCCTCTCGGCGAAGTCCTTGAAGGATTGTGCGAAGTCCGCACTTTGCTCCAGTACGAAGTTAACCCTTAGTGGAGTTGAACCAGCGCTTCTCGGGAAGGCGCTTTGGGCGGCGTTTCGAATTAATTCAAAACGGCGGCATACGCCCTTTTCGAGGCCTCGTTTCAGGCGCTGATTGGCCTATAAAAGCCCGATCGGGCTGAGCAGGAAAAGATCTCCTTTTCAGAGAAATTTCTTGACTTTCCTCTTCCTCTTCCTCTTCGTTCAGAGAACTTTGAGAACTCTTGCAACTCTTCAATGGCGCCTAAAAGACGAGCGGGAAAAGAAGTGGCGACTTCTGCAGCGGAGGGTCCTCCTCCTCCGGTCATCGAGCGACCAGTCACCGGTAAGGGATTTTCCTATCTGATTAGAGACCGTGGTTCTCTCCTTTGGAGCCGACATTTGGCTATTAGGACGATCGAATATGATCTGTCCTCATTAGGGAACTCGTTTCCCTGAACCTCCCTATTCTCCTTGCACAAGGGAATTAAGAGCCGAACAGTTCTTCTTTAGGCTTCCGTACGAAGCCATTACTCGAGCAGTCTCCATCCTGTTAAGGAACAGGATATAGGTCTGTTCCTTCAGTCATGGCCACAAAGGGTGACTTTTGACCATGATGCCCTCTTGGTGACGTCAGCCCTTAGGGCTATACCACTTCCTGCTTAAGCGAAGTTGGTACTTTAGACGTTTTCTACAAAAATGCAGTTTTATCCACGAGGTCAAGCTTCATCGAAGCTATCGCCTTGCTGGCCTTGCTCGCTGAGCGAGACTATGCCTTAGTGAATTTTTATGTCTTCGTATCCACTTGATTGTTGAACTAATCATAGTTCATTTCTGTCTTTTCAGTGCATTACACTTCCGGTTTCCTGAACAGTCTGTTCGGGCTAACCAGTCGAGCAGATGGTAGCATCAGCCTGCAATTCCATGGACAGGCTTCTTTGTTCAGTGAGCGGAGCTCCCTTGTCCGGGATACACTCATCCAAGGCGGTCATCCGCAGACCACGCGGAGTATCTTGACCACGGCTCCTCTTGAGGATGTTGACCGTCGGACTTACAGAAAGCCCGACTTTATGTTCGGGGATGCCGCACCCGATCCCGATCGCCAGTTGCAGGCAGGCGAAGGACAATGGATCTTTCAACTGGATGGCGAGAAGTTTTACCTTCCGTTCACTAAGCGGCACTTTCCTTTATCTTCTTTCGTGAATGTGACTCAGGCTCGGAAGATGGCGTGGGGCGTGAGCCGAAGCGTCGAGTCCGTCCATGTCGGGAGATTGACCTTTCAGTCCGGCTATTCGAGGGCGGGCCCTCCCCGCAGCATAATGGGGCTATACCCTGGGAAGGTATCGCGGGAACTTCCAGTGGGAGAGAAACCGGCTGTGGCGCAGACCTTTGGCACTCAGTTCTGCGCAGTTGACGGGAACTACCCTGCCACTGACTTCAGGGCTCCCGGTTGGGTTCATCCTCCTAAGACATGGTGGGTGGAGTTGACCAACTACATCCTTGCTCACTTCGAGGAGGACTTGGAGAGGTTGAACCTCTATGAGGCCGTCAGGGCGACCTGCTACGGCATTGAGATGAAGGTGGCGTGCTTCTACGCCATCCTTGAGTTGTACTGCCCAGTTTCGGGGACCTTCTTCACCCCGGTTGGCGAGCTGGGCATGGCTTTGCATGAGATGTGGGAAATCTCTGCTTTGCCTTTCGGGTCTCTTCCATACGAAGAGTACTTTCCCTGTGAGGCGGAGTTGGCTCTCCTGGAGAAGCAGGAGCCTGCTTTGCTCGAGACTTATCGGGAGTTGATGTGCCACTTGCATATTTGTTCCAGCATCCACGGTGGTGGCAAGGGTAGCTCGAAGAGCTTGAAGAGCTGGGGAAGTTACCTGTTCCCAGACATGAAGAATGCTCCTGAAGCAGCTCATCGCGGAGTTGCTGATGGCGATATTGTTGAACGGATGGAGATGTGTCTCCAAAGGGATATCGTCGTAACAGAAGACGCTGGTCCTTATGAGAAGGGTGATACCCTTTGGAGCTTTCACCGTCAGGCCCGTCGGCCTATGTCTCGAAAGGCGCTGCTAGCCGGTTTCTTAACCGTTTGGTTAAAGAAGTGTGTTGTGCCTTCTTCCTCGGGTGACATCGTCCACCCGAATGTTCTGCTACCCGCCGTTCGCTTGGCCCATGGCCACCGTCTGGGTCTTCTCCCGGCCATGGTGTGTTGTATTCAGAGGGGCCTTCGTGCACTAACGGAGGCTTTCTGCAGGCCACCGGCGTCGAGGCGTGGGAAGGGTACTATTCTGCCTTGTGACGGACCCAATCCTAGGGTAGGTCTACCGTACACCTACTTGATGGCGTGGTTCGCCTTACACTGCCCTACTTTGATCGGAGCTGGGGAGGACCCTCCGCAGGGTGTTCGAACGGCGCTTCTCCGCCGATTCGAAGGCTGTTCTTGGATGAAAACCTACGTGGCCGAGGCCCGTAAGTTAGTGCGTCGTCATGACGCCTATAGCCTGTTCCGCTGTTTTCCTCGTATTCGGGGTGCAGGATACAACGAGGAATTCTAAGATACGGAGTCGGCGCGGTCTCCCATGAGTCGGGGCGTTTTCGAGTGGTTGGTCAGCATCCGGCCCTCGCACTTGCTGTACAGGAGTGGGGATACCTGCTACCTGGAACCCTACGTCCCGAGTCGATTTGCCCGCCAATTCGGATACGACCAGCTGTACGTGGGCAATCCCAATTCGGACCTGGCTTTCATGGGGAGTCTTATTGATGGGGCCCGTGCCTGGCGGTTCTTTACTGCGGATGGCACTGGGGCGTGGCTACGCACGCCGCTGCAGGATCCCGGCCTCTCGACGACCCTGTGCTTTTGCCAGTGGTACGCGGCTTCCAACTCCACACCTCCTGGATTTAACGCCAACAGTTCGGGTGTGAAGTTAATCTTTCAGCGAATGAAGCGGAAGGCCTCTGAGAAAAAGGAAGGCAAACGGGTTCGTGTCCCTGGTTTAGAGGAGTTCATCGCTGTGGATGACAGCGAGGCTTCTGATGCAGGGAGTACTCGCTTCGAGGCGGGGGCTGGAGCTGACACTCATGCGGCTGGCTCTGGGGTGGTGGGGACATCTTCCCCACGACGTGCGGGAGAAGTGGAAGAAGAGGATTCTGACGTCCACTTCAAGAGAAAGCGGGCAGGTAGTGGATCTCGTATGAAGTTATTGGCGAAGAAGCCCCGTCGCCAAGCTCCTACGATTGTCGTAGAGGGTTACCCCTCTACAGCGATTCCTCGTGTTGCCCCATTAGCAGCTGAACCGTCGGTTGCTGAGCTGGTGAATTCGCTCCAGGTCTGGGTAAGATTAACCTTGTCTATATAATACGCCCTTGGTGTGTTCCAAATAACTCATCCTTTGCTTCTTGTTGCAGGATCCGAGGCGGCTGGAGAGCAAGGGGAACATTATGATCCCCTATTCACTTATGGGGCTGCAGCCGGTTCCCCTGCTCACTCGGAAGAGTCTGGGAGTGACGCGGCTGATGTTGGTCCTTCAGGCGTTGGGACTTCTAAAGGAAGTCCTGAGGCATCGAGCTCTATCGGGTGGTCCACAGGATACTCGGCAAGTGAAAGCGAGCCGGCTATTCGTGTTGATTCTGCCAAAAATTTTCCGATGGAGCCTCTGGAGACTGATGTGGCTGGCGAGACGTTTGAGGCGACGTCATCTTATGGTATTGTCGTAACCTCTTAGTTTCTCCTGCATTCGATGTTCCGACTGACCGTAGTCTTGTTACAGGTGTCTGGCCTCAAGATGCATCAGCTTCGAGGGGACCAGGTGATTTCCCTGAAGAGTCAAGGGGTGATATGAGCGCTTCGACCGCGGCGGATGCTGCTGTGTTGGACACGCTGTATGGCGACCTGCCTTCTTATCAGCCCAAATCAGCTGAAGGACCAGAGGTTGAAGGGGGGGCAGTCCCGGAGGTATCCTCACTCCCAATCACATCAACGAGTGAGGTGCCGACTGTTTTGTCGAGTGCGGCACTGAGGGTGATCGCAAGCCCTACTTCTCCAACCCTGGTGGTTGAGCCTGCTGCTCAAGAGGTGGTTGCCAGTCCTACCTCCGCGGTGGCTGGCGTGCTGGTTTCGATGAGGACTCCACCGAGATCGCCTTCGGCTAGTCCTGCTGCTGTCAGTGTTCCCGCTGCTTCTTCCGCGACGGTGTCGACTAGGCTGGTAGATTACTCCGAGGTTTCCTCCCTGCCAGAAATGGCTGAGGCCGAGAATGATTACATAGGTGACCTGGTCGATAGCTTTTATAGAAGCTTGGAGCGAACTATCGACCTAGTTTTGAAGGGCTCGCCTGTACCATTCTCAAAGCTGAAGGTGGTCCTCTCCCGTGACATTGAGAGCATTCGGGACTTTGAGGGGTATCATCAGGCTGCTGCTTTAGAACTCCTGGTGGATGAACTTGAGAAGGCTGTAGAGGAGTGGCGCCGTCTCTATCGCTCAGACCCGGCGTCCTTAGCTGTTGAGCGGCTCGCCTGTCTTCTTGCCCGAAAGCACGAGGCTCGGCTTGCTGCTCAAGAGGCTGCTAAGGCCGTCTCTTCTGATTTGAAATCCTTGGAAACAAGGCAAGCGGAGGTTGGAAGTGCAATTGACGCCTCCACTAGTGCTCTTCTTGGCACTGAGGATAAGATTGCGAAGGCTGAGGAAATGATCAGGAAAGCAAATCTCCTCTTATCCAAGGTCATACCGGTGCGTCTTGAGGAAACTGTGCGGCTTGAACAATTCAAAGCTCAGAGTGAGGAGCTTGCGCGGCAGGAGTTGTTACAGAGGGCAACTTTGGCGGAAGTTGAAGCTCGTCTGGCCCAGGCGGTGGACTTTGATGAGGCTGAGCTGAGGTCACAAGCGCTTGCCCAGGCTGCTGATGACAGGAAGACGAGGCTAAATGCCCTCGGAGAGCGGCTCAGATCGTACAGTGTACGCTTGTAGGTCATTGTATACGTTCCTCCATGTGTCCCCATCTTTTGGAATTAATGAAAATTCTTTCTTTTGTTTTGGCTTCTGTCGAATCTCCAATCGTAATCTTTGAGACGTGGCTATCCGTCGGTTCAGAGGTCGCAATGACATAACCGATTAAGACGTCAGCAATCTCGAGGTTAGCCCTTTGCGGGGCTGAAGGGGAGATACTTGCCTTTTGTAAATGTCAGCAAGCATCGGTGAGTCCTGTCTTTTGTAAGTGTCAACAGGCTCAAAGTTGAGACTTAGTTGTTTGCTGGTTCAGAGGTCGCAATGACATAACCGGTTGAGACGCTACTAAGCTCAATGGTAGATGAAACTTAGCTATCTGCCATTTCAGAGGTCGCAATGACATAACTGGTTGAGAAGCCACCAAGCTTCAAAATAGGTGATACTCGTCTTTTGTAAATGTCAACGAGTATCGAGACCTGTCTTTTGTAAATGTCAACAGGGTTCGGAATTGAGACTTAACTGTCTGCTGGTTCAGAGGTCGCAATGACATAACCAATTGAGACGCTACTAAGCTCAATGGTAGATGAAACTTGGCTATCTGCCAGTTCAGAGGTCGCAATAACATAACTGGTTGAGAAGCCACCAAGCATCAAAATAGGTGATACTCGTTTTTTATAAATGTCAACGAGTATCGAGACCTGTCTTTTGTAGATGTCAACAGGGCTCGGAATTGAGACTTTGTCTTTTGTAAATGTCAACAAGCTCAAAATTGGTGATACTCGTCTTTTGTAAATGTCAACGAGTATCGAGACCTGTCTTTTGTAAATGTCAACAGGGCTCGGAATTGAGACTTGTCTTTTGTAAATGTCAACAAACTCAAAATTGGTGATACTCGTCTTTTGTAAATGTCAACAAGTATCGAGACCTGTCTTTTGTAAATGTCAACAGGGCTCGGAATTGAGACTTGTCTTTTGTAAATGTCAACAAGCTCAAAATTGGTGATACTCGTCTTTTGTAAATGTCAACGAGTATCGAGACCTGTCTTTTGTAAATGTCAACAGGGCTCGGAATTGAGACTTAGTTGTCTGCTGGTTCAGAGGTCGCAGTGACATAACCGGATGAGACGCCACCAAGCTCAAGGTTGGTGATACTTGTCTTTTGTAGATGTCAACAAGTATCGAGTTTGTAGTGGAATTTGGGAGAAATCTCGTTTTTACGGGGAGAAACGAGGGAATCACTGTCATAGGTTTAATGTTAACGTAACAGCGAAATGTATATGTGATCTTACCATTCTATGGATGAGAATTGGTAAGTGACTTTGGAGGTCTCGTTCTCACAAGGAGAAATGAGGGGACTGCTGTCATAGGTTTAATGTTAACATAACAGCGGAATATATGTGGCCCTACCATCCTATGGATGAGAATTGGTAAGTGATTCTGGAGAGGGAATCAAATGGGAACTGGTCCCTTAGGATTTTTAGCAAATCCCCAGCTGTCAACAGGTTTGATATGCCTTTACCAACTACCGTTTGAATTGGGCTAGCCATGCTTTTCCCCTCAGCATGATGAGTTGTCGAGGACTTATGTTGGGCTTACAGGCCAACATTTTCCTCTATCCTTAATCGTTAAGGATATTGGATTATCGGGTTAATGTCTGCATAACCCTGATTCCCTTTTAGGATAACCGGTGCACGACCAGGTTCCTGTTGGTTTATGGCTGTATGACCTCACTTGGAGGAAGAGAAAGGCTCTCTTTGTGTGTGCTTCGGACACGGAGATCTTGATCAGAGGTGTAGTGTTAACTTGATCAAGAGAAGGATCCTTGATTAAGGATAATACTTCTTTAAGAACTTGCCATTGATCGGCATCATGAGTAGGTCGCCCTCTGCAGTCGTGAGGCGGTATGCTCCATTTGAATAGACTGTTTCTATTACAAACGGTCCTTCCCATTTAGGCTGAAATTTGCCTTTGGTCTTTGCGTCATAATCGTTGGTCGTCTGACGGCTAAGACCAGGTCTCCTTTCTGGAATACTCTCTGTTTGACCTTCTTATTGAAGGCTTTTGAGATTCGAGCTTGATACAGCTCGATATGCTGCTGAGCTTGTAGTCGCTTCTCGTCCAAAGCTTCGAGCTCTTGAAGGCTAGGCGATCATTGTCCTCTGATGTGGTTTTAGTAATCAGAGCTACACGCAATGATGGCATCTGGATTTCCAATGGGAGGACTGCTTCGCACCCATACACCAGGGAAAAAGGCGTATTGCCTGTCGGTGTCCGCACCGTGGTTCGGTAGGCCCAAAGACATTCACCGAGCTTTTCGTCCCAATCTCGCTTATTCGAGGAGACGAATTTCTTGAGCAGCTTGATGATTGTTTTGTTGAATGCTTCCGCCAAGCCATTGGCAGCAGGATTATAGGCAGTTGAAGCCACATTCTGAATTCGGTATTTATCGCAGAACCGATAGAATATTTGGCTTATGAATTGGGGACCATTATCGTGAATGATCCGCCTAGGGACACCAAATCGATGGATGACATGGTGTTTGATGAAATTAACCATATTAGAGGTTTTGACTTCGGCCAGTGGTATAGCCTCCGCCCATTTTGAAAAGTAGTCGGTTATTGCTAGGATAAACCGGTGACCTTTTGTCGAAGAAGGGCTGATTGGCCCTACGACATCTATTCCCCATGCTTCAAATGGCCATGAAGCAACAGTTGGGTGGAGCAGCTCCGAAGGCTGGTGTATGAAATCCGCATGAATCTGACATGCTTTACACCTTCGTGCATATTGGATGGCATCGGCTATCATAATTGGCCAATAATATCCCAGCCTATGCAACCTGTCTTTAAGCTTCGGACCTGGCTGATGAGTTCCGCAAGTGCCGTCGTGCGCTTCTTGAAGCGCTTCCTGTGCCTCTGAATTGGAAAGGCAACGGAGGAGGACACCATCATATGAACGACGGTAAAGTGTCTTCAGAGTCGGATCGTAATAGAACCGGAGAGACCTTCGTCTGATGGACGCCGCTTCCTTAGGATCGTCTGGCAGCAGACCATGCAAAGCATAGTCAGTGAGAGGAAAGCGCCAGTCTCTTGGTTCAAGATCTGTGGAGATATTATAGACTTCTCGAGTTCTTAGCATGTGCTTGGAGCATACAAGATGTCGAGTTGCGACTGTGAGGTGATACTCGGTGTCGGCTGACAAGGCTAGTGTTGTTGTTAATGCAGCAAGAGCATCTGCCTTGGTATTTTGAGATCGAGACACATGCCCGATGTAGAAACCTTCAAATAGGTTAGCCAATTCGATGGCTGTATGGTAATAAGGCACCAAGTCCTCATGGCGGACTTCGTATTCGCCTTTAACCTGATTGATGATCAGTTTTGAATCGCCATAAGCTTCGAGGTAGCGTACCCCATTCCATGGGCGAGTTGAAGACCGATGAGCAGAGCATTATATTCTGCAACATTGTTGGAGCATGATTCTGTCAGAGAAAATGCTCTGGGCAGGACATGGTTCTGTGGGGAGATAAACACAACCCCCACTCCGGCAATAATCTTGCCTTTAGGGCCCATTCGCGATGCTCCATCAAAGAACATATGCCACACTTCCTCTTCTGAGGTTGCATAAGACTCGAAGACCTCATCGGGGATGTCTTCGTGAAGTTTTGAATGCTCCGGAATTGAATGAGCAGCCAAGAATTCTGCAAGGGCTTGACCTTTGACCGCCATCTGAGGGATGAAGGTCATGTCGTATTGAGACAGCAAAAGTGCCCATTTAGCCAATCTTGAATTCAGTGATCCTGGCTTCGTCATAAGAAGACGCAATGGGTTTACTTTGGAGATGACATGTATGGTCTGGCCGACCAAATAATGTCGTGTCTTCTGAACAGCGAAGACGAGAGCTAGACACTCTTTCTCGATAGGGTTGTAGCGAGATTCTGCTCCTATGAGAGTTCTGCTCAGATAATAAATGGCCTGCTCGTGGCCATTGTCGTCCTTTTGAGCGAGGAGGGCACCGAGGGAGTAGTCCAGAGCTTTTACATAAAGCAAGAACGGTTTTCCTGATGTAGGGGCCACCAAGACTGGAGGTTTTGTGAGATACCTCTTGATGTCTTCATAAGCTTCTTGGCAAGCTTGATCCCATACGAAGGAAACACCCTTTTTCATGAGTCGGGTGAACGGCTGACAGCGGCCTGAGAGATTTGAGATGAATCTCCTAATATAAGCCAGCCTGCCCTGCAGGCCTCTGAGCTCTTTGAGATTCCTCGGTGGATGCATGCTCTGAATGGCTTTGACTTTGTCTGGGTCAAGATGAATCCCTTTTGATGTGACAATAAACCCAAGGAACTTGCCGCTTGAAACTCCCAAGAAGGATTTTGTCGGGTTCATTTTCAGTTGATGAGCCCGCATTATGTCGAACATCGTTCTCAGGTCGCGAATATGTTCATTCCTGTTGCGGCTTTTGACGGCAATGTCGTCGACATAGCACTCCACCGTTTTTCGAAGATGATCGCGGAAGATCGTACTCATTGCCCGCTGGTAGGTTGCTCCGGCGTTCTTCAGTCCGAAGGGCATTACAATGTAGCAGTATACCCCCAATGGTGTTCGGAACGAAGTATGCTTCTCGTCGTCGGGATACATCTTAATCTGGTTGTACCCTGAAAAGCCGTCCATAAAAGACATCCTTTCGAACCCGCATGTGTTGTCAATCATGACATCGGTGATGGGCAGTGAGAATTCGTCTTTGGGACAGGCCGTATTGAGATCACGGTAGTCGATGCATATCCGTATTTTCCCGTTCTTCTTGAGGACGGGGACGATGTTAGCTACCCAATCTGGATGTTGTTCCTCCCGGATAAAGCCACATGCGATGAGCTTGTGAACTTCGGCTTCAATAGCTTCCATGATGTTCGGACGAAACTGACGTTGTTGCTGCTTGACTGGCTTAACGTCAGGCTTGATGTTTAGACGGTGCATAGCGACCTGTGGATCAAGTCCGGGCATATCTTCGTAGCTCCATGCGAAGACATCTATATACTTCTTCACGAGCATTATCAATTCTTCCTTTTCTATAAGTGATAGGCTTTCACTTATAAAGATGGGCTTAGGGTGGTCTTGATTACCCAAGTTGACCTGCATCACCTTGACTTCAGTAGGTGGCTCGCGCAGTTTGAATCTCTTTCGACTAGGGCTTCTTTGAATCCCACTGCACGTCTTGGACGAGGTCTGGGTGTATCCACATGACTTCTCCTGTCTCCAATGTTAAGGGAACAAGACCCTTATTATTTTGAGCTGTAGCTAGAAGATGCTTGACTTCCAACCGTGGCGCAGGGACGGAATAAGTCCCGTCAGGAACTGTGACCTTTGGAGCTTTGCCGAACTCAAGAGTCACCATATTGGCAGTGACTTTCTTCTGCTCCGTCTTCAACGTCAGAACCCCGGCATCGACCAGGGCTTGTATTCTGTCCTTGAGGACATAGCACTTGTCAGTAGGATGGTGAATCATCCTATGGTAGAGACAATATTTAGGGTCATTTGTGCGCCTTATCTCATTGGGACGCTGAGCATCTGGCAGCTTCATTTTGTTCCCTTTGTGGAGCAGATAGAATATCGTGACCACCTGGTCGTCTTTGAAGGAGTACTGCTTTGGAGGGAACTTGGGCTCCTGGTTGTTGAAGCCGCTCTTCGTGGCTTTTGACTGCACATCTCCGGATAACTCCACAGACATAGTCTCTTTGCCTTTAGCTTGAGAAGATTACGGTAGGTCACCGCGCCCTTTGCTGTTCATCCCCACTTGCCTCTAGGGGCGGACGGTTCGAACTTTTTAGCCGACTTCTCGGCTATCTCAGCTTGTTCGACCAATTCTTTCCAAGTGTGGGCTTTAACAGCCCCCATGCGAACTTCCACTTGGTCTAGGAAGTTGTGTCTGCATGTCTGTAAGAGCATGGGTAATGGCATCCCTGCTGGGCACATCAAGGATAAATTTCTGAACCGTTCGATGTAGTCACGGACAGATTCGCCCTTCCTCTGCACAGTGGAGAGGAGCTTGTCCATGGTTACTTCGGTATCGTCCTCATAGAAACGAGAGAGGAACCGAGTTTTCAGGTCGATCCAGGAGTTGATTGAGCCCGGGGGGAGACTTCGGAACCAGTCAAATGCCACCCCCTTTAAGGTGCCAATGAACAGCCTAGCCATGATGGCGTCATTGCTTATAACATTACCAGTCTGAGACCGGAAATAGTTGATGTGCTGATTTGGCGAGCTCTTTCCATCATAAGTATGCAGCGTTGGCGGTTTGAACTTCGGTGGATATGGCACCGAATCCCACTCCAGCGGATAAGGACGGACTGCCCCTACCTTCTTTAATTCATCCCTCTGAGCTAGGGATGCGATTTGAGCCTGGAGGCCCTTAAGGACTTCGGCGTCTAAGGAAGAACCTTCCTTGGATTTCTCCGGCTTCGGCTGCTCATTGCTGAAGTGTTCCTCCTCATTATGATTGCTCCCGGCATCATTGTTATTCCGGTTATTGAGGAGTTGAGCGAGCATCTGTTGAATATTGTCCAGGGCCTCTTGCTGGGTTTTGGAAGTTTGCTCCTGAGCTTCCAGACGTCAACGAAGGTCGTCGTTAAAATTATCAGCCATGTTGACTGATGCTCTGTTTGTTCGCACCGAGCTAACTGTTGCCGAAGAGGCGTACCCACTGTCTTCATCTTCTTCATCTGATGGCTGGAGTGATCTCCTGGGCTCTGGCGAGGCTAGGGCCGTCGAGGAAGAAGGCTGTTCATAATTGTAGGGTATCGCCACCCTAGATCTGGTGTTTCGGAAAACACCTTCATCATGCACCAAGACTTCGCCTAAGCCTGGGCTGTAGTCTGGATCTGAGGTCTCTCTTCCTCTTTCGGTCATGTTGACGGATGCAGAGGGTGGATCTCGCAAGATGCTCCTTTTGCGGTGCTTCATCGGGGCTTGTACCGATAGCCGATCAAAAACTGACCGTCGTCTTGGAGGCATGGCGGGGATTGGTCCCAGCCGGCAATGGACCGAGTGGAGTGTCACCAGCTGACATCCCACTTGTTGACAACAGGGGGAAGAGGTTTGTCTATCCGTCAACAATTTCCTCAAATCAGACCCGGTTGGGTCCCTGCAATCGAGCGCAAATGCTCTTTTGGATCGCACATGGGACGATGTCCTGCTTCTTTTATCCCTGCAGATGGGATTAGCACTGAATAGTGCTTCGGTTCTAGCTTCGCCGTCACGAACCCTGCGCGTACGCTGTGGTACAGTAGCTTCGCTCATGAGAACGAGGCCGGCGCGAGGCGTTGCTGCTCTTAAATTGGACGATGGTATGATTGCCGTCGTAACTTTATGATTGGAGCAGACAGGCATCTTGCCTTTTTCTTCGCGAGAGAGGCGCGGTTTAGGCGTAGCTACGCCTGAAGCTTCGGTCGGAGACTTCTGTTTAGGCTTCCATACCCGCCTTGGCAGAGGAGACTTAGGTTCAAGAGGAACCTGGTTAGCCACACGCGAGGCTGAGGGGTGTTTGCAGAATTCTGCTTCCGGTTTCTGCTTTGAAACCTTGGCCGCGGAAACCTTCCTATGCTTCCGTGCTCGAAGCATTGGGCCACCCCCAGAGAGGACTTCTTCAAATCTTCCTTGATCGAACTGAACCACCAAGTTCTCACAAGTGAAGGAATCAGACTGCGGACATGCTTCCTTGTTGCGCCAAATAACTGCAGTAGGTTCGCAGGGAACCTTTTCAGTCTCCGCAGAGACTTTCCTTGAAGATTTAGCCAGAGAAGCCCTGGCTGCACTGGCTTTTCTGAATTCAGAGTTAGACCCGAAGGTCTGTTCGTCGCATTGCGACACTTGATTCTCGGCAGTGGAGAATTTCTTCCCCAGTGGAGTCGCCATCTTGTTTTCCATTATGTTTGCAAAGGGGGAAAACTTACAAAAAAGAGTTTGAGGAGCTAAATTACAAGTATTCTTAAAAAGATTACAAGTAGATCTCCTCAGAGATTCTGGAGAAGTGTGCCGATAGGAGTCTGGTCAGCGCGCGACCACTTTGTCCCTTTGACGATGCGAGCGATGAGATTCCCTTCTCGCCTGGTTCCGGGAATCATAGAATAGAAGGTTGGTAGAACCCTCTTGCTGCTTCTCAAAATCGCCTTCAATAAGGAATTCCTTCTCGCCTGGTTCCGGAGATTCCTTGAGAAGAAGGACGATGTTAGGGTATCAACACCCTGGTTAGAGAAAGCAATTCTCTAAAAGGTCTCTGAATTCGAGAACGCACGATGCGTTGTGAAGAAGCCTCTGCTTGTGGAGTCCTCTTGTGTGCCTCTCTCGATTGATCGATCGATCCTCGTCTGTCCCTCCTTGTACCCCTGGCGGGCTATTTATAGGAAGAGCAAGGGTATAATCGTCCCTTGAAAATATGGAAACAGATTGAATCGAATCTGTTTAAATCTGGAAAGTAGCCTTGCTGCGAGGCTAGGATCAACTTCTGCGAAGCTAGAATTGGCAGGTCGGTGGACCTTCTCGATCTGTTTTGATCCTTTCCATATCGTTGGAGGATTTCCCCTGATCTTCTTACTCGTTTTAGGAGAGTCAAGAGATTGTGGCAATCAACTGCCAAATTTGATCTCTGATTTGATCTTAATTAGATTTGATCTGATTGGATCCGATCTCATCCGGAGATTTGATTGGTCAAAGGTTGACCATAGCAGACCAATGGTGGCGCTGTCCACATTGAGCTCGTAGCGGGGTTAGAGGCAGTTTCTCGGCGAAGTCCGAAAGAAACCCTTTGGCGGAGCTGGAAGTCCTCTGTGGCGAAGTTTGCGAGTTAGCTTCTTGGCGAGGCTTTGAATGGCTTCAAGGCGAAGTCGGGTGATACTAGCCTCTCAGGCGAGGCTATCCCTTTGGGCTCATGCGATGCTAAGTGTTAGCACCTTAGACCTGCTGAGGTCTGTTTAGAAACAATCCGGGTTCACTGTCTGCTTGCTGGATCAGTAGAGTCCAGGTTGCTTCCTTGTCCCTCGGAGATGGGTGAAAACTGGTCTTCAGCTCGTCCGTCACTTGTCTTTTGTAAATGTCAACAAGTTTAGACATTGTTCGGACCAATAAGAATCTTGTCTTTTTTAAGTGTCAACAGTCATCATATAGCAGAGTCTATATTTCAGATGTGAGGCTAATTAAAGCCATTCACTGCAATGTCAAGATGCAGAGCTCGAAGCCACGTCTCAACACCACTGTAATGCCAAAACACAGAGCTCGAAACCCGCGTCCCAGCATCACAGCAGTGTCAAAACGTGAGGCTCAATGCACACATCTCAATATCACCGCCGTGTCAAAATGTGAGGTTAGAGACCCGTGTCTCAGCGTCACTACAATGCCAAGACGCATGGTTCGAAGCCCGCGCCTAGCAAAGTTCGAAACCCGCGTCTAGCAAAGCACAAAGCCTGCGTCTAGTAAAAGCTCGAAGCCTGCATCCAACAACATTTCAACGGCTAAACGCAGAGCTTAAGCCCGCGTTTTAATTGCAAGTGAGCTCCACATCTCAGTTGTAACTGCCCTCATTACTGGGTCAATTACTGCTCACGTAATGAGGGGAGTTAACCCCCCATTATGGAGGATTTTTAGGGGACAATTTTACCCCTGAAAATCTCTATAAATAGCTCAGTTTGCTATTGAAGGTGGGTGGAATTTGGTCAGAGAATTTTGGTCGGTCGAATTGGGTCGAATTTGATCAGAATTTTTAGCTGAGGAATGCTGAAAAAGAGTTAAACTCTTCTACTAACTTGCTGAGTCCCAGTATTTGCCCAAGTCTTTTTGAGATTCCATTGGATAGGAGCTGTGCTACTCCGTCCGTGATCCGAATAGAAGATCCCAGAAGAGTTTGACGTTCACCTGATCAATGAAAAATAAGATTCACTTTTCACTGCTACATAAAGAACTTTGCTTTAAACAAAGGGGAGATCCAATCATTCTCCCCTCTTTTGTAATCGGATTATTGATCCGTTGTAATTTTCTTTACAATCAAACAAAGAATTTACACGCTTTCAATTTTTCTGAGAAACAAGAGATGGCGACTCCGCTGGGGATGACTTTCTCCACTGATGAGCAAGTTGTGGCACAAGATGACATCACCTTCATGGAAAAAATAGTTGAGTTGATTGTTGTGGAATTCGATCAGGCAAAGCATAAAGAGTTCCTCTCATCTGGCTCCAAGAGCCCTGGGTGGTGCGGCAGTATCGCAGGGTCTCTTCGGAGGTCCGCTCTCAAGTGCCTTCGGAGATAGCCTGAACAAACAGCACCATTTCTAACTGCATCGCACACGTAGCCCCCATCAACGTCTCCCATGAGACCCGCGAGGCCAATGTCGTTAAAGGTCAATCCGGCCACACCCTTTCTTTTCCTAAGTTCTAGGTTACTGGGGATTTCTGACAACCCGTGAAGCGTAACCAGAATCCGAACGTCGACAAAGTCAACACGCACGTCGACAATAGAGGCAAGAAGCTGGAAAAAACCTCTGTCCAGTAGATACAGAATGCAAGGATCATGCCTATGTCTCTTCTGAATCGCATCAGACGCGCAAAGTCTGCATCTGGATACCAAAACGCAGAGCTCAAGAGGCTCACATTTCTGTGGCTTCACCTCTCAGACGCAACGTTTAGCGCGAGATCCATGCCTCTTCTCAGAGACACAAGACCCGCGTCTCTCCGACAGAACACGAGACTCAAAAAGTCCATGTTTCCCAAGTGTCACTAGAAAAATGCGACAATCAGCAAAGCGAGGTCCGCGTCTCTTCTCAGCAGAGGCACGAGATCCACGTTTCAAAGGCAAAACACGAGAGCCGCGTCTGTTCTACGGAACGCGAGCTCTGCGTCTCTGAACCCTACGTCTCGGAGTTACGACAAAAGGTTAGCATTCGGGAGCTGAAAAGCCCTCGTCCCTATAGACTCGAGGCTGCTCTCTTTGATCCCCCTCCAACGGATCTAAGGGATTACTTGACAAAGAAGAGGAGTGCTCCACCATGTTGCTATGAATGGCTTATCACAGCGATGCTCTCTGATTACCACTGCAGCTCGCATGTAAGCAAACAGTCGGTGTTCAGACGGTTATCATCTACATCAGTCTCTCGATTAGCCAAAAGGAGTCACTCCGCACAAGGAGAACTTTCTCTGACGCAGAGTACCCTTAGTTACTTCGAACATGGTGGGTCCAAGCACTACGCCAAGTAGAAGTAAGGGGAAGCAGCCAATAGTCAGTTCTGACGAGTCTGACACTGAACCGGACGGAGTGTACCAGCATACTCACACTTGAACTAGCGTGATAGTCCCAGTTGACTACAGTGCCCTAGCCTGGGGCATTGAAGCAAGTGAATTACACTCTGCCATTGCAGAATTCCAGCCTCGAACTTTTCTTTAGAGAAAGAAGCCTTCGCGTATATGGCAAGCACTCCTGAAAAAATGGATAGGCGCTTTGAACAGTAAGCCCAGGCCCAGAGGGAACAACTCGATATGATTCACGCCTAACAAGAATCTATCGACACCCTCAAATAGATGTTTTCGTAATTGCTTGAGGGCAAGAAGAAGCCGAAGGCCAAGACTCCTTCTAAGAAGTCCAAGGGCAAACGAAAAGAAGGAAAAAGCTCATCTTCTGCACATACTGAGGAGGAGCATTCCAACTCTGAGTCATCCAAGCCTCCATCTGAAGAGGGAGGCAATTCAGACAATGAGAGCACTCATTCCAAAAGGATGAATAAACTAGAACATCGTCTTGAAGCCCTCGCCAATCGGAAAGGCCTCCAAGAAGCAGGAGTGGTCCGACCGTACCCGGCTGAGTGGGATCTTGTCCCCTACCCCCTCCTAAGTTTAAAACTCTGACCCTACAGGCCTTCGACGGTAAAGGGTCACCGAACTAGCACATATACTACTTCAAGTCTCATACAGGAAATGTAGTATCAAATGATGCCATCCTGGCGCTTTTGTTCATCGGCATTCTAAAGGAACTTGCTTTGGAATGGTTCATAAAGCTCTCAGAAGGCTCCATCAAGAATTGGGGTGATCTGAAGAAGCTTTTCCTTACACGCTTCTTCGAAGACGACTCGGAGATTACCATGCCAACTCTCCTGGCAACGAGGCAATGAAAAGGAGAGTCAGTTAAAGCATTTGTGGAGAGATTTGGAATATGGCACTCCGATGTCCTAGCGGTACCCTGGTGGAAATATGCCGTCACAATTTGCAAACCTCACTCTTAACTCAGATAGGAGTAGCTAAAAGCCGTACTTGAAAGCAATTGCGCCAGTAAGACGAACAGGCAGAAGAGATTGTCGTCAGGGTTAGGGCAAAAGAAAATAAGCCTAGACCCGAAAAGTCGACAAGGCACACGCTGGAATTATCTTTCCAATCCAAAAGGAAGAACACACTGGCGACAGAGACAAAGTCTCCCTCTAAACCCCAGCCGAATAGAGGGGGTAACTTTTCAAGTCAACCACGCGCCAACAAACAATACTCCTTCAAGGACAAACATGTCGATCCGTTATTCAAATTACTCAACAAGAGCAATAGACTAAAGCTTCCTGGAGCTAGACGTCCCAAGGAGGTCGGCAAGACCGACAATCCCAACTACTGCTTGTACCACAGGATGCTGGGTCACCCTACCAAGAGATGTTACATCTTCAAAGACATCCTTCAAACTTTGATTGATGCGGAGGTGCTCAAGCTTCGCCCGGAGCATAAGAAAGTGACAGCCAACATGACATCATTTCTTCAATTCGGGGTACAACCTCCAACACCGGCCAGAGTAGTTCCCATCTCGAAAGGGGAACTAAGGATACTCAATAAAGATCGACACCACCAGTAACAGAAAGGTCTTGTACCTATTCCTACTCCTCAGAGAGAAATCATTTGGGTTCATCCCGACCTTGTGGAAGGCCAACAATGGACTACTGTTACCAATAGGAAGGCAAAGGGCAAAGCAAAAGCCTTGCCTTGCAATGTGTTGTGTGATTCCTCTCGGAAAGTAGAAACCGATGTCCCCTCGCTAACTGACTCGGAGGAGGAGTCAATCGTCCTTGCTGTAGAGCTAAATGCACCGCTCGTGGTCGAAACTCGTTCGGGTCAGTCGTGCTTGAAGAAATACGACGAGATGGTGGTAAATCCGCTTAAACCCACCCTAGATTCAATCAAGCAATCCACGAAGTAACCTGTGGAGAAGCAAAAAAGAGCTTCGGTATTCCAAGGTTCTCCCGAAACAAAACAGAAGGATCATCAACACCTTACCTCTTTAATGTCTTAGCTCAACTGGCCAATATCCCAGCTAGGATCACCCTTTACGAGCTCCTGAGACTGTCAAAGTTAACAAGACAAGCTCTGAGAGAAGCTTTAATTGATGCTGAGGTCTTTATGGCCCGGATTTGGCTGAACCGCAAGAGGGAGATAAAGAAGACTGCCTCCACGCCTCTCAACATGCCCCTTGCATAACCTTTACTCTAGACGACATGCAGGTTAAAGGAAAACATGATAGGCCCCTGTACTTCATGGGGTATATTAGATCGTTAGAAGTGAGCCGCATTAAGGTCGATCCAGGTTCCGCATTGAGCATCATGCCCCGGCGGGTCATGCAGCACTTGGGAATTCCACTCACTGATTGAGCGCCACTCAAACTATCATTTATGGTTTCCAACGCCAATAGTGCGTGCCCAATGGGAAAGATTAAACTCAAATGTCAGATTGGGGACCTAAGACTGAGGTGACGTGCTATGTTATCGTCGCCGACACTTCGTATAATTTACTGCCGGGACGACCATGGATTCATCGCAACTCCATCATCCCCTCTACTTTCCATCAAGTCATGAAGTATATTGACGGAGATGGAAAAGTCTAAACGTTGATCGCGAAAGGCATCCGTTTAAAGGGGGTAGAGAACTACTTCGCAGACTCCCATCTATACCAGGATTCTCTGGAGACAGATAAGAATCCCCAGCCAGAGGAACTCGAAGACTCTGGTAATGAAGCTGATGTTGAGCCAGAGGCAGAAGAAGAATATCTTTGGGAGTTGAACCCACTTATAATGAGCATTAATAAGCTCGATGTCAATAACACCACCAATGATGTAGGCGAGTGGTATATTAATGAAGAGCTAGATTTGGCTTACTTTTCTGTGTTTGCTTCTAATTCTGTGCCATCAGATATTAGTACCGATATAGATGATGACCCCTAGTCGAAAATAGATGCCTAGATATCATTGCATATACCGGTGAGATCATCTCTCAAGGTATATCAAGGCGTCAGTGATGCGCAAGGATCTTTCTTCAAGGTCCCAGCAAGACGTAAAAACCAAAAACTGATCCTTTTTGAAAGAGTCGAGTCCAAATCAATGATTTATGAAGACTCAGAAGCGAGACTGAACTTCCTCAGTTCTCTCATTACGAGCAAAATGTACTCAGAATGATGGAGAACATAGGTATGACCTAACAAGTGGTCCTGGCTTGAACTTTGGCAAAGGAAGGAGAACACTGCTTCGATCCTTCGTTCCAAAAGGGAAAACCCCTGATTATTATCATCGAACTTGCAGGGGTTGGGCTATGTGTCAACTCTAATCCCGTCAGCCTCTGAGTCTGAAGAGTCATTATACCATAATCACTCGTCAGGCACGTTATTGTGGGAGTCAGATTTCAGTGTCGGCAACATCTTCAAAGACCTTTCAGTAAACATGGTTTCAATAAGCTACCCGAAAGATAGAGATGAAGAAATGATCCAGTTAGATACAGATCATTAGATCAAACACCTAAATACTCTCTGGGATATTCGCTTTGAGCAACGCGAACCACCTACAGAGGATAAGGTTACCCAGATTAATCTGGAAGATGAGACTAATCCCAAGCCCATCTTTATAAGAGAAAGCTTATCACCCCATGAGAAGGAGGATCTAATATCTCTTGTGCGGAGTATATAGATGTTTTCGCTTGAAATTACGAGGATATGTCTGGGCTTGATCCTCAAGTGGCTATGCATCGCCTTAACATCAATCCAGATGCGAAGCCGTCAAGCAACAACAACGACATTTCTGCCCGGAGATAATGGAAGCGATCCAGTCAGAAGTCAAGAAGCTTATAGACTTTGGTCTTATCAGGGAAGAACAATCCTGATTGGGTAGCCAATATCTTCCTTGTCACCAAGAAAAATGGGAAGATTCGGGTTTGCATTGATTTTCGTGATCTAAATGAGGCGTGTCCTAAAGATGAGTTTCTCCTTCCAATCACGGATGTCATGATAGACAACACGTGTGGGTTTGAACGGATGTCTTTCATGGACGGATTCCTGGGTACAATCAAATTAAAATATACCCTGATGATGAGAAGCATGCATCTTTCAGGACACCATTGGGGTATATTGCTATACTATCATGCCCTTCGTATTAAAGAATGCGGGGGCGACATACCAAAGAACTATGAATGCAATTTTTCACGAGCATATACGCAAAACAGTGGAGTGCTACGTTGACAATATTACAGTAAAAAGCCGTGCCAAAGACGATCACATAGCAGATCTGAAGACAGTATTCGATATTATGCGGGGGCATCAATTGAAGATGAATCCCACCAAATCCTTCCTGGGGGTAACCATCGGTAAATTTCTTGGGTTTGTCGTCACATCCAAAGGAATCTACCTGGACCCAGAGAAAGTCCGCGATGTCTAGGAGATGCAACCTCTAAGGAATTTTAAAGAGCTTAGAGGATTGCGAGGGCGACTAGCATATACCCGGAGGTTTATCTCAGATCTCTCAGGATGATTCCAACTCTTCACTAAATTGATGAAGAAGGGTGTTTCATTCATCTGAGATGATGCTTGCCAACAAGCGTTTAAGAAAATCAAGCGGTACCTTACGCATCCACCTGTCCTTATAGCTCCGGTGTCAGGAAAACCTTTCCTGATATACGTTTGAGGTATGGTTCATTCTCTAGGAGCTTTGTTAGCTCAGAATAATGATCATGGGTACGAGCAGGCAATCTACTACCTGAGTAGAACAATGATTGGAGCTGAACATCGATACAACCCAATCGAAAAAGAATACTTGGCGTTGGTATTCACCGTCCAGAAAATGCGACACTACTTGGTAGGCCAAACCATACAAGTCATATCAAAAGTCAATCATTTAACATTGGTTATGAAGAAGCCATCGTCACTAAATGGTCGATTGGCATAATGGGCCATATTGCTCTTCCAATATGAGATGCAATCCTGCCACAAAAAGCTGTGAAGGGACAGGCGGTGGCAGACTTCTTGGTTGAGCACCCAGATTTAAGGGCGACCAAACTTTATGAAGATCTCTCAGATGAGGTCGCCAAAGTTTACGTGACCCAGACATCTTTTGAAGGACAGATATGTCAACTCTTCTTTGACGGCGTATCGAGAACGGGTCAATGAGGAAATATTGTAGCAGGAGTGGGGTAGTACTTATTGTTGTCACTCAAAAAAGACAGGACTCCCACATTCATCTTCAACCGGTTTGAACGACGTCTAACTTATTGACGTCTACAAAAGATAAGTCGAAGACAAGCTGATGATCAGAGATGAGACAGCAATATAGACATTACTAATCCATTAAAGTAGATAGTAAGCCAAAGTTGCCTTTGAAGAGACCCAAGCAGGCCTAAGACGCCAAGCTAGCTCAATACTTAGCATGAGCATAACCCCAAGGTAAGTTTTGTAGCTCTGCATGAAACTAAAAGCTTCGCCTAAGCCTGGTAGCCTCGCTTTGAAGCTAAACTATCAGCTTTGCATGAAGCTTCCCATTTAGCCCCGCCGGAGGCTGATTCAAGATCTTCGCGCAGAGGCTCTATCCCTAGTTAAGTCCTAGCTCTGCTATGAGCTGAGTCTTAGCTTCGCACGAGGCTCCGAAAGTAACTTCGCCTAAAGCTATGAGCTAAGTCTTAGCTTCGCGTGATCTAGCTCCACAGTGGGCTTTGTCAGGTCATCAAATTGACCATTTCAAAATCTCACGAGGGATTAATGGGTGAACCCCGCTAATTTAGTGGGATTAATGCCACCTTAAGTGGGCGATTACATCCGCCCACTTCGTCCCACATTAAGTGGAGACGATTGAGCCATAACGGCAAGAGGACGTTCGCACGTACCCTCTAGCTTTGCCAGAAGCTCGCAAAAAGCTTCGCGGCAAGGCCATTTGCGAACCTCGCGCGAAGCTAATGACTAATTCAGCTTTGCTGAAGTCAAGGGGGCGGTTACTCCCCACCTTTGACTATAAATAGGTCCCTGGTTGATTCAACAAGGATACACATGGAGGCGGACAGACGGATAGAGAGGAGATTGGCTTGAAAAGAGTAGAATTCCTAACAAAATGGCTCTACTGATCTTCTATTCTCCAATTTCCCGAACCAAGTGAGAAGGGAGTCTTATTAGGAGGCAGTCTTGATCACTTGATCATTGCATTGTCAAAGGGATAAAGTGATCGCGCGCTGATCAGATTCCTACTGGCACATTTTTTCAGAAATCTCAGAGGAGATCTACTTGTAATTTTTTTGGTTAAAGAAATACTTGTAATTTCGCTCCTCGATCCTTTTTGTAAAGTTTTCCCCCCGGATACCAATTTTTTGATGGAAAACAAGATGGCGACTCCACTGGGGAAATCCGTCTTCTGGCACAACAAGGAGACAGTGTCGCAATGCAACGATCAGAGTCTTGAGCCCGTCATTTTCGAAAACTTGGTCATTCATTTCGACCAAGAAAAATTCGAAGAATTGCTCTCTGAGGGTAGTCCAGTGTTCCGTACTCTGAAGCACAGAAAAATCTCGATGGCCAAGGCTTTCGAACAGAAGCCAGCCGTAGCCGGGCAGGTAACTGGACGAACCTCGTCCCAACTCCTCTCAGCCTCTACTGCGGCTACAGGTGTCTTAAGTAAGGCTAATCAAGTTCCCTGCGAACCTAAATCTTCACTTCCCAAGCAGATGTGGAGGCCAAGGTAGAAAGCTCCGTGTGATGGTTCAGGCGAAGCTCCACCACAACTTCACCTATCACGAGAAGACAAAGGCAAACTGCCTGTCCGGTTTGGCAGCTTCGCCGAGGCTATTAGCCGTGAGGCTAAATTGGTAACTCTACCTTTGCATAATCTAGGAGCAGTGACTCCTTGCGCCAACTTCGTTCTTATGAGCGAAGATACCAATGGCTTGGCTAACTCAACGCCAGTACCTCCGGGTAAGAGCGAAGTTCTAAGCCACAAGATTGGAGCTGAAGCACTCCGTAGTGCTAGCTACCTTCGCAACAAGGCTGCGAACAAAGCACCACAGCTTATTTCGCTCTCAAAATCCTCCAGCGTGAAGTCCGCTTCAGAGCAAAGTTAAGGGATCATCCCTGGGTGCTCATAGCGGTGCTTATGCAGCTTCAGCGCCCAAGGGTGCTACCAGAGTTCTCAGCCACGAAGATAGAACTAAAGCACTATGCAGTGCTAACCGCCTTTGCAGTAATGCAAAGAATGAGGCATCGTCCCCTGTTTCGCTTCCAAAGCCCTCTGGTGCTAAGTCCACACCTGCAAATGGAACTATAAGCAAAAAGGTGATTTCAAAATCAACTGTACATATCATTGCACGATCCGCTCGAGTCTCTGAGCTGAATCGTTTAAGTTCGGTTAACACTGATCTACGAGAGTTCTTAACGAACAAGCGGATGTTGGAACTACTCTAGACTTCTCCCTCTTGTTGTGAACAAGTGGGATGTCAGTTGGTGACGGTCCATTCAGTCCATTGCCGACTAGGACCAATGCCCACCACCCTTCCAAGCTGACAGTCAGTTTTTAATCGACTATCAGTGCGAGCTTCTGTGAAGCATCACAAAAGGAGCATATCACGAAATCTACCAGATCTGCCCTCTGCATCTGTCAACATGATCGGAAGGGGACGTGAACCGCATAGGGACAGACGAGCGCCGCGTGGGGATAACTCCCCTTCCTTTCATTCTCCAGACCTGGACTATAGCCCTGGCTTAGGCCAAGTCTTGGTAGACAAAGAAGGTGTGTTCCGAAGCACCAGATCTCGGGTAGCAATACCGTACAATTATGAGCAACCATCCTCCTCGACTGGAGTAATATCACTGGAACCATTAAGAAGTTTATTCTAATGGTCTGATGATGAGGGGGAAGATAGTGGGTATGCCTCTTCGGCAACCGTCAGCTCGATACGAACGGATAGAGTGTCGGTGCATATGGCTGATAACGGTAATGGTGACCTCCGTCGACGGTTGGAAGCTCAGGAGCAAACCTCCAACGCCCAGCAAGAAGCCTTGGACAACATTCAACAGATACTTGCTCAACTCCTCACTAACCGAAATAACAATGATACCGGGAGTAATCATAATGAGGAAAAACATAATGATGAAGAGCAACCTAAGACTGAGAAGTCAAAGAAAAGTTCTTCTATGGATGCTGAAGTTCTTAAAGGCATCCAAGCTCAGATCGCATCCCTAACCCAAAGGGATGAACTGAAGAAAGTAGGGGCGGTCCGTCCTTACTCCTTGGAATGGGATTCAGTCCCATATCCTCCAAAGTTCAAGCCACCAATGCTGCACTCATATGATGGCAAGAGCTCACCAAATCAGCACATTTATTACTTTCGATCGCAGACCGGTAATGTAGTAGGTAATGATGCTATCATGGTCAGACTATTCATTGGCACCTTGAGGGGGGTAGCCTTTGATTGGTTTAGGAGCCTTCCTCCGGGCTCTGTCAATTCCTAGATCGACTTAGAAACTCGATTTCTTTCTCATTTTTATAAGGACGACACTGAGGTAACCATGGATAAACTCCTGTCCAATGTACAAAGGAAAGGAGAATCTGTTCGTGACTACATTGAGAGGTTCAGAAATTTATCTCTGATATGCCCAGTAGGGATGGCATTGCCCATGCTCTTGTAGACATGTAGGCATAACTTCCTAGACCAAGTAGAGATTCGTATGGGAGCTGTCAAAGCCCATACATGGAAGGAATTAGTCGAGGAAGCTGAAATAGCCGAAAAGTCGGCTAAAAAGTTTGAACCATCTACCCCTAAAGGCAAATGAAGTATGAATAATAAGGAGCGCGGTGACATGACATAATCTTTCCAAGTCAAAGGGAAAGAGACTATGTCCGTCGAATTATCAGGGGACGTTCCTCCTAAGACCAAGAAGAGCGGCATCAATAATCAGGAGTTGAAGTTTTCTCCAAAACAATACTCCTTCAAAGATGAGCAGGTGGTCACAATATTCCATTTACTCCACAAAGGGAATAAATTGAAACTGCCAGGGCTCGACGCCCTAATGAAGTGAGACGCACCAACGATCCTAATTATTGTCTCTTTCATAGGATGGCTCATCATCCTACTAACAAGTGCTTTGTCTTAAAGGATAAAATTCAGGCTTTGGTCGATGCCGGGGTTCTAACGCTAAAGTCAGAACAAAAGAAAGTCACTGCAAATATGGTGACCCTCGAGTTTGGCAAGACCCCAAAAGTCACAGTTCCTGATGGGTCTTTTCCAATCCCCGAGGCACGACTGAAATAAACGATCCTTCAGCTAAATATTAGGAGACTAAGGGTCTCGTCCCCTTGACATTAAAAACAAGAAAAATCATGTGATACACCCAAACCTTGCCCAAGACAAACAATGGGATTCGAAGAAGTCCAAGTTAAAGGACAAATCTTGCAATGTTATCTCTGTCCTGCCAGATGACGACAATGTGACAACAACTTCTCTTAGCGATTCTGAAAGTGAGAGGCCTGCTTGCACAACACAGGCAGATGCACCTCAGCCGATGGGTACTCGATCTGAAAACACATACTTAAAATAGTATGAGCAAATTACTGACAAGACACAACAGTAAACGACGTCGGTACAAGTACCCATACCAGCTTCGGTCCCGACCTCGGGAAAAGAGAAGCAGAAAGAAGTCTGGTTTGACCTTATCCTAAAGAAACCTTCAGGCCCGGGACTTAATATCCCTTTTTCTTTGACATATTGGCCAGTTGGCTAATATCCCTCGTATCACCATACACGAGCTGCTTCGTTTCTCGAAGGAGACAAGAGAAGCACTCAGGGATGCACTGGCTAATTCAGAATCATTTCTGACACATATGCCAGAAACCCCTAGGGATGACACTCAACCCTCATGTTCTGAATGTCATCATGTCCAGTTGAAGGTACCTGCTATTGCTTTCACAACTGAGGATATGCTCCTCAAGGATAATAAACACGATCGACCTTTGTACTATACCGGATACATCAGTTCGATATGCATTGAAAGGGTACAAATTGATCCAGGGTCTGCACTCAGTATTATCCCTAAAAGGCTCCTCTACTTCCTTGGTATACCGCTGTATTGGCTGTCCCAACCACAACAACGATATGCGATTTTAACGCAGGGAATAGTCACCCACTTGGAAATATTCAACTCCGTTACCTAATTGGAAACCTAAAATTAGAAGTGACATGTTATGTCATTGACGCTGACACTTCATATAACTTATTGTTAGGATGACCTTGGATCCACGCTAACTGGATTGTTCCCTCTACTCTGCACCAGTGCTTCAAATATGTGGAGAACGATACAATGGTACAAACGTTGTTCCTGAGAAACAACCATTCAAAGGGGTGAAAAACTACTTTACTGATGCCCTCCATATCAGGGAATCGGTAAAACATCAAAAGAACCATTGCCTGACAACGACGACAGTGGTAATGAGGCAAATTTAGAATCTGAAGGAGACATGCCAGCTACTTTGGCCGGTGAACCAATTATAGCATGTTTCAATAATCCTCAATGTAATAATCCCTCTAAGGGCGATGATGAATGGGTGATTAATGACAATGTTATCTTTGATTATCCTGTGAGTGTTAGATTGTTTGAGTCTGTTGCCAATAGCTCTCTACACATGCCCTTGCATAAATCAAGCATGTCAGACACATCTGTGGAATGTGCGGAAGGATCCGTCTTCGTAATCCCTCCATCTAAAAGAAGTCAATCCCTAATAATATTCGGTAGAGCCCAACTACGAAGGTCTGAGGTCACAGATTTGAGTTCAGACTTAGGGCCCCTGCAGTTTTTCCATTATGCACGATCAACACAGCATATGATGAGAAAAATGGGATACAGCCTGCAGTGCGGGAGTGGCCTGAATTTCAGAAAAGGACGACGTGGTTTTCTACGTAATTTCGTGCCAAAAGAAAAACCGGCAAATTACTATGATAAAATACGCAAGGAGTTGGGATATGTTACACCACCACCTTCTACATCGATTTGATCTGAAGACAACAAACCGATCCCGTCACGCTCTGCCTCTTCCTCCGAGTGGAAATCAGATGTCAGTGTGGGAGCGATGTTTGAGAATCTCTCCATTAACATGACTTCAAGTAGTCATTTGGGGCCTGCAGAAGCTATTGACATTGAACCATGGGCTCAGCAACTGGATTTTCAGTGGGAAAAGCGATTCGAACAATGCGAACCACCTACTGAAGACAAGGTGATCAGGTTAACTTGGGTAGTCAAGATCACCCTAAACCCATCTTTATAAGTGAAAGCCTATCACTTATGGAGAAAGAAGAATTGGTTGTACTCGTAAGAGAGTATATCGATGTCTTTGCATGGAACTATGAAGATATGCCTGGACTTGATCCGCAAGTAGCCATGCATCGTCTGAATATCAAGCCGACGCCAAGCCAGTCAAGTAACAACAATGACGATTTTTTCGAACATTATGGAAGCTATTAAAGCCAAAGTCCATAAACTCATCGCATGTGGTTTCATACGGGAGGAACAACATCAAGATTGGGTTGCAAATATTATTCCCGTTCTTAAGAAGAATGAAAAAATTCGGATCTATATTTACAGCCTGTCCCAAAGATGAATTCTCATTGCCCATCACCGATGTCATGATTGATAATACGTGTGGGTTTGAACGAATGTCCTTCATGGATGACTTCTCAGGATACAATCAAAATAAAGATGTACCCTGATGACGAAAAGCATACATCTTTCAGGACACCATTGGGGGTATACTGCTATACCGTGATGCCCTTCGGATTAAAGAACGCGGGAGCAACTTATCAATATGCAATGAGTACAATCTTCCGCGACCACCTCCGAAAGACGGTAGAATATTATGTCGACGATGTTGCTGTCAAAAGTCGCGATAAGAATCATCATCTTTGTGACTTGAGAACAATGTTCGATATAATGCGAGCTCATTGACTGAAAATGAATCCGACAAAATTCTTCTTGGGGGTTTCGAGTGGAAAATTCTTGGGATTCATTGTCACGTCAAAAGAGATTCACATTGACCCGGATAAAGTCAAAGCTTTCCAAAACGCGCATCCACCTAAGAATCTCAAAGAGCTTAGGGGCCTGCAAGGCAGATTGGCCTATATCAGAAGGTTCATCGCAAATCTCTCAGGCCACTGTCAACCATTCACCCGGCTCATGAAAAAGGGTGTCTCTTTTGTATGGGATCAAACCTGTCAAGAAGCTTATAAGGATATCAAAAGATACCTCGCTAAACCTCCAGTTTTGGTGGCCCCCACATCAGGAAAACCTTTCCTGCTTTATGTGAAAGCTATGGACCATTCTCTTGGTGCCCTGCTTGCTCAAAAGAACGATGACGGCCATGAATAGGCCATTTATTATCTGAGCAGGACTCTGATAGGGGCTGAATCTCGCTATAACCCCATTGAGAAGGAATGCTTAGCTCTTGTCTTTGCTATTCAAAAGACGCAACATTACTTGGTTGGCCAAACCATACATGTCATTTCCAGAGTGAATCCTTTGCGTCTCCTCATGAGGATTATTAAATTCAAGATTAGCTAAGTGGGCCCTTCTTCTGTCTCAGTACGACATGCTCTTTGTCCCTCAGAAGGCAGTTAAAGGTCAGACGTTTGCAGACTTCCTGGCTGCTCATCCAGTTCCAGAAAGCTCAAAACTTCATGAAAATATTTCAGATGAGGTTTTCAAATCTAATATAACTTCAGAGGATGAAGTATGGCAGATGTTCTTTGATAAAGCATCAAGAATAGGCACTAAAGGTAAGATCATTACGGGTGTGGGGTTGTATTTATCTCACCACAAAATCATGTCCTTCCTAGGGCATTTTCATTGACAGAACCATGTTCCAACAATGTGGCGGAATATAACACTCTACTCATTGGCCTTCAGTTCGCTTATGAAATGGGAGTATGCTACCTTGAAACTTATGGTGATTCAAAACTGATTATTTATCAGGTTAAAGGAGAATATGAGGTTCGCCACGGAGATTTGGTAGCTTATTATCATGCAGTCATCAAAATGTCTAATTTATTTGATGGCTTTTATATTGGTCATGTGTCCCGATCCAAAATACTAAGGCTGACACTTTGGCTGCACTAGAAGCAACATTAGCCTTATCGATTGACACAACATATCATCTTACATTGGCAACTCAACACCTTATTTGTCCTAAACATGTATTAAAAACCAAGGAGGTCCATATCACCTCGACGGGGTTTGAACCAAGAGACTGGCGATTTCCTCTCATTGGCTATGCTTTGCATGATATATTGCCGGATGACCCTTAAGAAGCAGCTTCTATCAGACGAAGGTCTCTTCGTTTCTACTATGATCCAATAGTAAAAATACTCTACCGTCGCTCATATGACGGTATCCTCCTCCGTTACCTTTCTAATTTAGAGGCACAAGAAGTGCTTAAAGAGGCGCACGACGGTATATGCGGAGCTCATCAACCAGGTCTGAAGCTCAAAAATCGATTACACAGGCTTGAATATTATTGGCCAACCATGATAGCCGGTGCCATCAAATATGCACAAAGGTGTAAAGCCTGTCAAATCCTTGCATACTATATACATCACCTCCGGAGCCACTTGATTCGATTGTTGCTTCGTGGTCATTCGAACGATGGGGAATTGATCATAGGGCCTATCAGCCCCTCATCAACAAAAGGTCATCGGTTTATCTTAGCAATAACTGATTATTTTTCAAAGTGGCCAGAGGTTATGCCACTTGTTGAAGTTAAAACTTTCAACATGGTTAATTTTATCAAACACCATGTCATCCATCGATTTGGTGTTCCTAAGCAGATTATCCACGATAATGGTCCCCAATTTTAAGCCAGATATTTTATCAGTTCTGTGATAAGTACCGAATTTAGAAAATGGCATCCACCGCTTATAACCCTGCTGCTAATGGCTTGGCGGAAGCATTCAACAAGATAATTATCAAGCTACTTAAAAAATTCATTTCATCACATAAGCGAGACTGGAATGAGAAGCTTGGTGAATGTCTTTGGGCTACCGAACTACAATTCAGACCCTGACAGCAATACGCCTTTTTCTCTGGTATACGGGTGCGAAACAGTCATACCGTTAGAAATTCAGATGCCATCATTACGAGTCGCCTTGATGACCAGAATGACAAAGGAGGACAATGATCGGTTACGTCTTCAAGAGCTCGAAGCCCTAGATGAGAAGCGACTACAAGCTCAACAACATATTGAGTTGTATCAAGCGCGAATCTCGAAGGCCTTAAATAAGAAGGTTAAGCAAAGGGTTTTCCAGAAAGGAGATTTGTTTTAGCCGTCAGACGACTGATGATTATGACGCATAAAACTAAACGTAAATTTCAACCCAAATGGGAAGACCATTCATGATAGAAATAGTCTATTCAAATGGAGCATATTACCTTATAACCCCAGATTGTGATATGCTCATGATGCTAGTCAACGACAGGTTCTTAAAGAAGTATTATCCTTGACATGATCCTTCTTATGATCAAGTTAACATCACATCTCTGATCAAGACCTTCAGATCTAGGATACTTAGAAAGAGCGCTCCTCTCTTTCTCTAACGGGATTATACTGCCATAAACCAGTGTCAAGCCGATCGAACACCAGTGATGTTGAAGAAGAAACAAGGTGTCAAATTGTTTTAGCCTTGTCACTCTTCTCTAAGTATATAAACATGAACCTATCTCCAACTTAGAAGAATAGGTCATATTTTGAAGTCAAGCATGTCTAAGCAACAGTTTCAGGCAGATGGTTTATGGTGGCATACCTCCCTGCTCCTATTCGATCGATCAAAGTTCGACCCAACCACAAAAGGTCCTACTAAACGAATGAGTTTATCTGATGGCTTATCAAGCCAAACTCATTGAAGAAGGTTCGTGACGCATTCTCTTATAGAACCTTTCCACTGTTTTCATGTTCATATCAAAAACATAGTGACCGATCGAATAAGAGATCAAAGGAGTTTAGCTGATACATGTCAAGCCAAACTCATTGAAGAAGGTTCATGATGCATCCTTCTGCAGAATCTTTCTAATATGGAAACGAGATCTTTAGATAAAGACCTCGCGAAATTCATCCCCAACTCACCTACAGAGTGAAAACCCAGGGGAGGCATTACGTTACTCGAAGTAACAAAATGATTCAACGCCTCTAATGGTTAAGGATAGAGGAAAATGTTGGCTCCTAAGCCCAACAAAGTCCTCGACAACTCATCATGCTGAGGGGAATAGCATGGCTAGCCCAACTCAAACAGTAGTTGATAAAGGCATATCAAATCCGTTGACAGCTAAGGATTTGCTAAAAATCCTAAGGGACCTGTTCCCATTTGATTCCTCTCCAAAATCACTTACCAATTCTCGTCCATGAAATGGTAGGACCACTTAAGAAGGTATTTATATCCCTAGTGGAATGACGAGACAAACCTATCACGTTAACATTACATCTCTGATAGTAAGTCTCTAACCTACTCCTCGGTGGATAAAACCAACATCCCTGCAAATCTGGTCAATGTCCCTGACAAATTAAAAACTCCATCCTTGCCATGTTAACATTACACCTCTGACATGCTATTTTACAAATCTCGTTCTAAATCCCCATTGAGTTCTATGACGAGATTCATATTCTTAGCTCCCCAGCGAGTCCCTAATAGACCCTCTTTAGAGTCTATTATTTTCCTCTTAGTCCCCAATGGACTTTCTTGGTTGTCACGTTAACAATACACCTCTGACAATTTCTTCCAAAAAAATATATATCCAAAGGAGATATCAATTTTCCACCTTATTTCCCCCATGGGATTATTTCTTTTACAGTTATGTCCAGCTTGTCACCTCTGAACGGTAGAAATCTTGAGCGGTGGTTTCTCAATCGGTTATGTTCATATTACCTCTGAATGACAGATAACTAAGTCTCATCTTTCAGTTCAGTAGGGACTATCCCTTTGTCATTATGTCCAGTTCGCCACCTCTTAACGACAAGATTTTGAGTCTAGCAACTCTCAATAGGTTATGTCCATATTACCTCTGAGCCGATGGAATCTAGATCTCTCTCTTATAATACTTAAACTGTCATGTCTAGTTCACCACCTCTGAACAGATGAGTCCATAACTTTGTTCTCCTTCCCTCTATCAAGGTCAGGAGCTCTTGCTGTCATGTTAACATTAAGCCTCTGAACAACAGATTGCGAATCTGAGATCCCTTAGTTGGTCATGTCCAGTCAACCACCTCTGAACCAACATGAGTCCAGATTCAATCTATCTCTGTAGTTTCTGATGGACTAGCTGCCAAGTTAATACGACTACCTCTGGCAGTGGATCCGAAGTTTAGTGTGTCTTAGTCTATCACGTCCAGTTTATCACCTTTGAATAGACTGGTCCTTAAAATTGGGTTCACCTTCATTTTGTCATCATGTCCAGGTCATCACCTCTGTATGGCAAAATTTCTCATGTCTAGTTTGTCTTAACTGGCAAATCCTAGGCCTCATTTGTCTTAGTTCAGTAGGAACTATCATAGGTTATGGTATCTAATTTATCATAACCTATTCACAAATCTGATGATCATTAATCTGTTATGTTAATATTTACCTCTGAATAGTAAAGATCGTCAAGCTCACTCTTTTCTATCCTCATCTTAACATGATTTGAGTCGAGTCATTTTTCAAATTTATAACTAATTCTATCAGTTCACCACCTCTGACTAGATTAGTTATACCATTATTTTCTTTCTTTTTGAGGATTATAGTATAACTTAAAAGTAAGAATTGTAAATTCAGAAGATAAAACAAGTTGGAAATACAACAGAGGAGTCAAATAAAATTAATTTTTATTGATTCAAAAAGGGGGACACATGAATTACAAGTTATGAGCGTGCTTCATAAGACTTGATCCGTTCTTTAAGGATGGCCAGCCTATTCTTTCTCTCCTCAGCAGCTCTGATGAATGCCTGTGATCTCAACTCGGCCTCATTAAAGTTCGCTGTCTGGGACAGACGAGCCTCAATTTCAGCTAAAGTTGTCCTCTGTGCTAGCTCCTGTTGCAGGACTTCATCATTTTGGGCTTTGAGCTGCTTTAGCCAAGCGATCTCCTCAAAACGCACCGGTTCAGCCTTAGACAGAAGAAGATTGGCTTTCTTGATCATCTCTTTGGTCTTCTCAATCTTATCCTCGGCGTCGAGAAGAGCACTATTAGAACCATCTATGACATCTTCAATTTCTACTTTCCTTATGTCCAACGATTTTAAATCTGAAGATATTTCCTTAGCTACTTCCTGTGCTACAAGATGAGCTTCACACATTTGAGCAGCAAGACGTTCAAGCCGTTCATTAACTGAGGAGTCTAAATCTGAATTGCTGAGATGATGCCATTCATCTACATCCCTCTCAAGCCTCTCCACCAGAAGCTCCAATGCAGCAACCTGGTCATCCCCTCTAAAGTCTCGAATGCTTTCTATATTTCGAGAGAGGACCACCTTTAAAGCAGAAAATGAGGTGGTTGAGCCCTTCAAGACCAGAGCAACAGATCGCTTTAGGCTTTTGTAAAAGCTATCAATCATCTCGGCCATAAATTCTTTCTCGGCTTCAACTACTCTCAGTGAGCGAGTAGTACCTGAAGACAAAGCTTCTTCCAGCTTCACTGTCATAACGGTAGAGAAAATGATAGAAGCACTGGCCGGAGAAAGACGAGGGATCACCAGTGATCTAGTAGGAGTCCTCATTGAAATTAGTACACTAGCCACGATGGAAGTAGGGCTGGTGACTATTTCAGGAAGAACTGGCTCAACAACCAGTGTCGGAGATGTAAGACTGGTGATTACCTTCAGCCCAGTGGATGTCAGGATAGGCAGCGTCAAAGAAACCACCAGCATCTCACCTACCGATCCAGCTGGGAGTGAGAATGGTTCTGTAGCCACTGTCTCCTCAGCCTCTTTAACTCCACCGACAGGCTCAGGTTGATAAGATGACAAGTCGTGATACAAGGCATCAACTCGGCAATGTCCGTTGCGGCTGAAGTACTTGCCTCACTCCTGATTCCCTCAGGAAGATCAGCTAGTCCCCTTGAAGTTGATGCACCCAATGGTGGAACACCTATGAAAAGACTTTGTTGAAACAAGTCGTAATGAATATCAGGAGAGAATTGCTTACAAGAGATCACAGTATTACCAAGAGACGATACCGCCTCAACTGCCTCAGCAACAATCTCTCTCTAGACTTCCTCGACGGTAGCGCTAATCCGTCGAGCTCCATAAAAAAGATTTTGGCAGATGAAGGAGGGACGTACAGCTTGCCTTCACTCGCTGAAGCCTCTGTGGTCCATCCTATAGAGCTTGAGGCCATTGGACTCTCTTTCAAGGTCCTAGCACCCGAAGGACCAATATCAGCCGCGTCACCTCCATAATCTTTTGAGCCGACGAAGTAGCTAGCCTCGTCACCTTCCTTATAAGTAAACATGGGATCATAATAGTCTTCCTGTTCTCCTGCAGCCTTGGCTCCCTGTTCTCCTGCAGCCTCGACTCCTGATTCTCTTGTAGTCTCGATTCTTGAACATAGGATAAACAAATGAGCTGTATGAAATATATAAGTACATGATAGGAACATGAGTGAAACTGGTCTTACCCAGGTCAGGAACAACTTTATCAGTCGTCTACCTTTGCGCCGATAGTTAATAACTAATGGGGCAGGAGGAGGAGGCACTGCGGCTGATTCGTCCTCTGCAAAAATGGTGAGAGTGTAGCGACGAGGCTTTTTCACTACCCTCTTCCTACAGGATCCACCTTGTCGCTTTCATTTGAAGTGGACATCGGGATCTTCTTCCTCTACTGATTAGTCTCTAATTTTGCATAATTTTCATCACATTCTCATATTTATTTCATATAAAATTCTACTAATAAAACCTTACTTGCTTGATCCTAGGTCCATGGTGGGCAAATGAAGAAGAAGATCTAAATCACCATTTATTTGGTGATTAAAAGGCCTAAAAGATAGTCATTGACTTAAGAGGCTGGTTTCGTTAAAACCAGAGGTATAAAACCAGAAACCAGGAATCCAGCAGACAGGAGGACAACCAGGCGGCGCGCAGCAGGCGGCGCTGCGCGCGCCGCCAAAGTACTGCCGCGGAAACGCGGCAAATGCCGCGTTTCCGCGGCCATGTGGGCGCGCTGCGCGCCACGTTTTGGGCCAGGGTTTGTCCCCTGGCCCCCTAGTCCCTGATGCCTATAAAACCCCTCCTGGGTTCTTCAGTTGGGACGAATCTAGAGAGCAAGTTGTGTAGTTTGATCTTTTGTTTGTAGTTGTTGTTGTTCTTCTTCTTCTAGTTCTAGTTCTAGCTTTAGCCATTAGAGTGAAAGAGAGAGAGTGTGTACAAGTTGTATTGGAAGGTGACAAGTTAATACAAGTAATTACTTCTCTTTCTTCTTTCCATTTACTAGTTGTTTTCATTTGCTTGCATTTGCTTTTACATTCTTGCTTTAGTGTAACTCCTTCTCTTTATCTCTTTTCTTTTGTTGTTCTTTTCTTCACCATGTGTAACTAACTCCTCCATAGCATGGCTAACTAACTACTAACCCACTAATCTTTAACTACTTAATTGATAACCCGCATGAGTCAATAGTGTCAATAAGCCTTGTGCAAATGAGAGCTATAACATCTTAAAGACGAGGGTTCTAACTCTAACTTACCTACAAGTATTTACCTTCTTATATTTTATACTTAAATAGTTTTTTGATGATCTATAAGTTTTGTATTTTGCTTGTTGTTGTAAGTTAGAGACTTTCCTTTTAACTTTGCCGATACCATTAGTGCACTCGTGTCTTCCCGTATTCTCGCCTTCTAATGGATCTTGATATGGGAATGTCCGAGTTTTTGCCGTGTAAAGCAAAGTTATAGGAAGAACTTTCACTCGATTTTCACGTGAATAGTTCCATTGCATCAGGGGTAAGCTTGCCTATGATCCATCGTGAGGCACATCTTCAAGAAGTTAGGGATTAGTGGGAGCAATTAGTAGAAAGTTAGCCATGCGTTTTTACCACTAAGAAAAACCCACTTTTACAAACTACCAAAACATTTTCCAACAATTCTTGAAACAACTTGTTTTCACTTTTCAATTCTTTATTTGGAAACAAAGAACATTCTCTTTTCTTGAACATAAAAGCCGCATCAAGCTTCCATCGCTCTCCCTCCTTGTGGATACGACCCGTATAGCCACTTCGCTACTACGGAAGAATCGCAAAAGCAGTAACTTTGACCCACTCCCTTTCTACTTTTCTTGTGCTTGCTTTTTGCCGATCAAATTTTGGCGCCGTTGCCGGGGAGGGAACGGCTTTATTATTCACTACTAAAGATTGTTCTTTGTTTTTGTGTGTAGGAGAAGAACCAAGGAGCTCACTTTCACGGGAAGCAAAAGAGGTGGCCAACGACATTGCGCGAGGATTCATTTGCCCTCAGGAAGATTCGTGTAAAAGCGAGTTTTTCCGATTGAATTACTAACAAACTCGTTTGCAGGGTTGCCGAACGCCGCTAAAAAAAAGTGCTTTCAAAATTTTTAGTTTCCTTGGATGCTTCACCATATGCATGTGTAATAAATTCAACAGAAATTCACTTGTTGTGTAATAGAAATTTGGATTAGACTCTTGCATTTAGGGCACGTGTCTATTTCAATTCATTTCAATTTCTGTTGAAGAGTGCTGGAGAAAAGGTACGTGTGCATTCATATAGAATAGGACCAACATTTTGAAGTGATTTACCGCTTTGAATGTTACCTTGTTGTGAATAAACTGTACACTTGCACAATTGACTTTAAGGGCAAAACCCAAATAAACAAGATAAGGTGGGGATTTCATCACCCTTCCTTAGCCCAAAAATCATCTCCAAGTGCACTCACACTTTCCCAAAGCCTTAACTAAAAATCAATAGACGTTGGCCTTAGGGACATCTCGGACTCACTAAGAGATTAACCGAGGTTGGAAATTGTAAGAACTATACTCCTGTAAAATCGGTGTCTAAGGAAAGTGGATTGAGAGGTAAAGCCTCGAAAGCTCCGTGGTTTGGCATAATTAGGCCCATGGCTCCGCCCGGATACCTCCCCCCGAGCTTTGCCCTTTCCTGGCCGATTAGCTTGTAGTCGAGTTTCTGCAACAACCTTCCCCGGAGAATCGACCAGTTAGGAGTCGTCTAGATCCAGGTACCTTAGATTAAGGCTTGTGGTTGTTTTTCTTTCTTTTGTTTATTTTTCACTCTTTTCGATTGTTTGTTGTTTTTGCGTTGGTTGTGGTGTGCTGCATGCAAGAGTGGGTGAGAGATCCGTCAACTTCCAGATTAACAAGAAACACTCTCTACCCTTGCATCCAGAACCGGTGATGGCGTCACTTCAGGATAGATTTTACCCGATCAGAACTTCGCTCCCATCTTGCATAAAACTTCCTGAAGCAAACGAAAATAACTTTGAGTTAAAACCCCAATTCATTAACACTCTTCCTAAATTTCATGGTTTAGAATCAGAGGACGCATACTTCTTTGTTAGGGAATTTGAAGAAGTATGCCTTATGATGCGTATCCCCAGCTAGGAGACGATGCCGTTAGGTTACGTTTCATCCCTTTTTCCCTAAAAGACCTAACTAAGAAATGGTTGTACAGTTTGGCAGCAGATTCAGTCACGACGTGGAATGATTTCGTCAAGGCTTTCTTGAAGAAATTTTACCCGATTCACAAAACTGCCCTCATTAGGAAGAACATCATGCAGTTTAAGCAAGACCCGAGCGAACCATTTTGGAGATACTTTGAGCGATTCAAAGATCTCCTAGCTCAGTGCCCTCATCATGGTGTGGAGAAATGGCGTCAGTGCCAGATTCTTTACGATGGTCTAGATTATCAGACTAAGACCCTGTTAGAAACGATGTGTCAGGGAGGATTCTTGCAGAAGGATAAGAATCAGGGTTGGGATTTATTTGAGGACTTAGCTGAGAAAACCCTACAATGGGAGCCAGCCTCGGAGAAGCCTAGGAATTCACAATCTATAGCTTCAAGAGGAGGGCTCCTATCCTTAGAATCATCCATAGCTGCCGAGGCTAAGATTGCTACCCTGATGAGAAGGATAGAGGCTCTGGAAACAAAAGAGCCTGCTAGTGTCAACCAGATCAACCCACCACCAATTCACAATCCGGGTTGTTCATATTGTCAGGCACCGAACCATGTCTTTGAAGAGTGCCCTATTTTCCATGCCCAGCAAGTGCCACCGGAACACATGAACGCGGCTTACTCACGGCCGCCTCACAACCCCTACTCACAGACCTACAATCCCGGCTGGAGGAATCACCCAAATTTCTCCTGGGCCCCAAACAATCCTCCCAGGCCTAATTTTTCCAACAACTTTCACCATCCTGCTCCTCCACCACCTTTTCCCAGTCAAGCCCCTTCTTCCTCCTCCCAAAGCTCTCCAATGGAAAAGAAAATCAGTAAATTGGAGGAGAGCATAGAGGCTTTCATTAAGTCCCAATCCGCTTTCATGCAGAATCAGGGACAAACTTTGAACAATCATTCACAGGCCATATCAAGGTTGGAAATGCAGATGAGCCAGTTAGCTAGCTCCCTAAGTGAAAAACCTAAGGGTACTTTGCCTAGTCAGCCACTAGTTAACCCAAAACCTCCAACCAAGCATATGAAGTTCACGATCCATCAATTAACCAGTGTAATGCTGTTCACACACTGAGATCTTGAAAGAGGGTAGATAACCAGGTCTACCAACAGAAAAGTCCAGTCCATCCTGATCCCACTCCAGCCTCCACCTCTGCTAGTTCCTCCCAATCTACTCCACAAACATCTGACGAAGACAAAGCTGCTGAACAAGTTCATAAGCCTGTAGCACCCTTTCCCAATAGGCTTAGGAACAACAATAAAAATATGCACATGGAGAAAATGTTAGAGATGTTCAACCAGGTCAAATTGAATGTGCCATTTCTTGACGCTATCCAACAAGTCCCGGCTTATGCCAAATTTCTGAAGGATATGTGTACTAAGAAGAGAAAGACCAATGTGCCCAAGAAAGTGTTCTTGGCCACTAATATAAGCGAAATTCTGTCTGGTCCCATTCCGGTGAAATACAAGGATCCCGGATGTCCCACCATTTCCTGCACCATAGGACAGACCGAAATCAGTAGAGCGCTTCTTGACCTGGGAGCAAGTATCAACTTGCTACCTCTCTCGGTATACCAGCAACTTGGGTTGGGTGAGCTAAGCCTAACTCGAGTCACCATTCAGCTAGCTGACCGATCTGTGAAGATCCCGAAGGGGGAAATCACAGACGTCCTCATCCGGTCGGGGATTTCATTTACCCCGTTGACTTCATTGTGCTTGAGACCCAACCTGTGTCTAATCTTAGGTCTCAAACTCCCGTCATCTTAGGGCGCCCATTCCTTGCTACAGCCAATGCTATAATTAACTGTAGGAATGGGTCCATGCGATTGACTTTTGGAGACATGACGAAGGAAGTCAATGTCTTCAATCTTGGAAGACAACCTAGGGATGTCAATGATCAGACGTTTGAGGTCAATTCTATTGAAAACCTGACCAGTGAGCATGAGGAAAGCATGGAGACTGAAACTGAGGCAGAGTTTGATCTGGAGGCTGAGGATTTTAATCTAGACCAGATCATCGATTCAGCAGTGGATTGGGCATCAAGCTCCAGTGTTCCCCATCCTAGGATTGAAAGCTCAGAAATTGCCTCCAATGAAGTAACACCTTCCCTAGAGCTAAAAGCCCTGCCTGAACACCTCAAGTACGTCTACCTAGGCGGAAAGGACACCTTGCCAGTCATCATCGCATCCCATCTGACTGAGCAACAAGAGGATAGCTTAATGTCTATTCTGAAAAGACATAGGGAAGCCATTGGATGGACAATGAAGGACATCAAGGGAATAAGTCCAGCCATAGTGCAACATAGGATTCATTTAGTCGATGAAGCAACCCCTAGGAGGGACCCACAACGCAGGCTTAACCCTCTCATGCAAGAGGCAGTGAAGGCTGAAATTCTGAAACTATTAGATAATGGGATCATTTATCCCATTTCTGATAGCCAATGGGTTAGCCCTGTTCATGCGGTCCCAAAGAAGGCTAGCTTTACGGTAGTAGAAAATGAGGAAAAAGAGTTGGTACAAACAAGACTGCCTACCAAGGTTCGTGTTTGTATCGACTACAGAAAGTTGAATGCTGCTACCCGTAAAGACCACTTCCCGCTACCCTTCATCGACCAAATGCTTGAGCGTTCGGCTGGACATGAGTACTACTGCTTTCTAGATGGGTACTTGGGATACAATCAAATCCCCATTGCCACAGAAGACCAGGAAAAGACGACGTTCACCTGCCCATTCGGAACCTTTGCTTATAGGCGCATGCTTTTTGGATTGTGCAATGCTCCTGCAACGTTCCAACGGTGCAAGCTTAGTTTGTTCTCTGATATGGTAGAATGTTTTCTTGAGATTTTCATGGATGACTTCTCCATCTACGGAGATTTCTTTGATCAATGTCTTCATCACTTAGAGTTAGTGCTACAAAGATGCATTGAGAAGAACCTAACTCTAAACTGGGAAAAATGTCACTTTATGGTGAGACAAGGGATTGTCTTGGGCCATGAGATTTCGAGGAGAGGCATAGAAGTAGATAAGGCTAAGGTAGAAGTGATTGCTAAGCTTCCACCCCCCAAAAGCATCAAGGATATTAGATCCTTTTTAGGGCATGCTGGGTTCTACCGACGGTTCATTAAGGACTTTAGCAAAATTGCGAGGCCCTTAACTAACCTGCTCGCTAAGGACGTGCCTTTTGATTTCAGCGATGAATGTTTCAAGTCATGGGGAAGCTTAAGCAAGAACTGATTTCTGCACCTATCATTTCTGCTCCTAATTGGGCCCAGCCATTCGAAATCATGTGTGATGCATCTGATTCTGCTATTGGCGCTGTTCTAGGACAGCGCATCGATAATAGGCAGCACATGATTTACTATTCGAGTAGGACCTTGAATGACACCCAACAGAATTATACAACGACTGAGAAGGAATTCTTGGCCGTTGTCTTTGCGTTAGAAAAATTCCGGCCCTACTTGTTAGGTTCGAAAACAGTGATTTTCACGGATCACTCGGCTCTGAAATACCTCATGACCAAGAAGGATGCAAAAGCCCGACTGATTCGGTGGATCCTTTTGCTGCAAGAATTTGACTTAGAAATTCGGGATAAAAGAGGTATAGAAAATGTGGTTGCTGATCATCTTTCACGAATTCCGAATGCACCAACCATCCAAGCTCCGATCAACGAGGATTTCCCAGACGAGCACATCCTAGCCATTCTTAAGGAACCATGGTATGCTGACATCGTTAATTACCTGGCCATAGGACAATTACCCGCTGACTGGACAAAGCAAGACCAATACCGCTTCTTTGCCCAAGTACGGTACTTCTTCTGAGAAGAACCGTATCTTTTTAAGTATTGTCCCGACCAAATAATTAGACGATGCATACCCGAGGAGGAACAAAGGAGTGTGCTCAGCTTTTGCCATGATCTTGCATGCGGAGGACACTTCGGTCCCCGCAAGACTGCCGAGAAGGTTCTACAAAGTGGGTTCTACTGGCCCACTTTGTTTAAAGACTCATATCATTTTTGCAAGTCATGTGCAAACTGTCAGAAGATCGGGAAAATTTCTAGGAGAGACATGATGCCCCTAAACCCAATCCTTGAAGTTGAAATTTTTGATGTTTGGGGCATCGATTTCATGGGGCCATTCCCCAACTCCTTCGGCAACCAATTCATTTTGGTTGCTGTAGATTATGTCTCTAAGTGGGTAGAAGCTGTGCCAACCAAGACGAATTACAACAAAGTAGTTGTCAAATTTCTCAAAGAGAACATCTTCTCCCGGTTTGGCACCCCGAGAGCGATAATTAGTGATAATGGATCACATTTCTGCAACAGAGTTTTTGAAGTTTTAATGCGAAAATATTCCATCAATCACAAGTTATCAACCCCGTATCATCCCCAGACAAATGGGCAGGTCGAAGTCACCAACCGACAGATCAAGCTCATTCTGGAAAAAACTGTCAGACAAAACCGAAAAGATTGGTCAGTTAAGCTCAATGATGCATTGTGGGCTTACCGCACTGCATTTAAGATAGTTTTGGGGATGTCTCCTTATAGAATCGTGTTTGGCAAAGCCTGTCATCTGCCAGTAGAGTTAGAACACCGGGCCCTCTGGGCAATTAAGCAACTCAACTTTGATTTGACCAAGGCCGGTGAACTTAGGAAACTGCAGATTTTAGAATTAGAGGAGATACAGAATGAAGCTTATGAGAATGCACGAATCACCAAGAGCAGGACCAAACTTTTTCATAACCAAATCATAACCCGGAAAACCTTTGCACCGGGAGATAGGGTTCTGCTGTACAACTCTAGGCTTCATATTTTCGCGGGGAAGCTGAAAACTCGTTGGTCGGGACCATTCATCATGCGCACTGTTTTCCCACACGGTGTTGTGCTCATTGCAGACTCTAAAAATAACACGGAATTTAAAGTGAATGGGCAAAGACTGAAGCCCTTCTTGACCACTGAGCCGATGATTCCAGATAATAGTGTGCTGACTCTTTTTGCCCCGTCATACACCTAACCCCCACAAATAAAAAAAAAAAATTGTTTATATGCTTACCCCGTGTACATTCTTTCGCTTATTCGCACTTGGCCGGCCCGAGTCCCCGAAGACGGTAACATCATTCCTTCCCCTATTTATTGCATTTGCATTACCATCTGCATTCATTGAGGACAATGCATTAGATAGGTGTGGGGGGGTGCTAACACTTTTTCTTTTTCTTTTTCTTCTTTCTTCCTTCTTTCAAAAAAAAAAAAAAATCTCAGATTGAAAAGAAATTTCATACTCTTTATAAAAATACCAAAAGACTGTAGGAATTACGGGAACCTTAGTAATAAATCTTTATTTTTGCCTAAGTAAACAAGAAAGAATGGTTTGACTAAAAGGATAGGAGGGATAAGGAAAATAACTCATACCTTTTATTTAGCCTTAGTAGAATATGCATAATTCACACACACATGCTTGGGATTAAGAGACACAACTCCTGAAAATAAAAAAAATAAAAAAAAGCTGGATAATTGTGCCTCAAGAAGCATGATTATTCACGCAAAAAAAAAGAGGAGAAAAGAAAAAGCTGGATAATTGTGTCTCAAAAAGCATAATTACTCACGCCAAAAAAAAAAATTATATATAAATAAATCTTGATTTCGTGGCCTACTTCACTTACATATTTGACCTGAAGGGTGTTTTTTTCGCCTGGTGCCCTAAGACCATCTGGTTTGGGAGTCATCGGTTTGATATGTGCTACATAAGTGAAGTAGAAAGCCTAATGGAACCAGGAATAATAAGTAAATATTAATAAAATAATATTCAAAGTTGAGTTGAAAAATCCCAAGCACATCACACTTACACATTATGCATATCTATCTAAAGCAAAATAAAAGAATGAGTTAGAAGTACAAGATCCTTTCTAAATTTAAAGAAAAAAACCATAATTTCTTCTTTTATGAAGGCTAAAGTATAAGAGGACTTATGACGGTTAAACCTAATTCCTACATCATTCGGTCATTTTTATTTAGATGATTGAAAGTATCATATATATACATACATATATACATATATATATATATATATATATATATATATATATATATATATATATATATACAGATATATATATATATATATATATACAATATATATATATATATATATATATATATATATATATATATATATATATATATACATATATATATATTTCTTTCTAAACAACTAACTTCTTTACTTACTGGATTTTGTGGGTGCAATCCGCTGAAAACCCTCAGGAGACAACACTCCTCCTCTAGGGGAAACTTAGAGGTTTAAAGGCTTGTTGCACATGCTCAGTGCAATCGCGTCACCTGCGAAAGTGGTATAATAATTTTCTTATTTTTGTTTTGCTCGGGACGAGCAAAAAGATAAGTGTGGGGGTGTGATTAGTCTCTAATTTTGCATAATTTTCATCACATTCTCATATTTATTTCATGTAAAATTCTACTAATAAAACCTTACTTGCTTGATCCTAGGTCCATGGTGGGCAAATGAAGAAGAAGATCTAAATCACCATTTATTTGGTGATTAAAAGGCCTAAAAGATAGTCATTGACTTAAGAGGCTGGTTTCGTCAAAACCAGAGGTATAAAACCAGAAACCAGGAATCCAGCAGACAGGCGGCGCGCAGCAGGCGGCGCTGCGCGCGCCGCCAAAGTACTGCCGTGGAAACGCGGCAAATGCCGCGTTTCCGCGGCCATGTGGGCGCGCGGCGCGCCACGTTTTGGGCCAGGGTTTGTCCCCTGCCCCCTAGTCCCTGATGCCTATAAAACCCCTCCTGGGTTCTTCAGTTGGGACGAATCCAGAGAGCAAGTTGTGTAGTTTGATCTTTTGTTTGTAGTTGTTGTTGTTGTTCTTTTTCTAGTTCTAGTTCTAGCTTTAGCCATTAGAGTGAAAGAGAGAGAGTGTGTACAAGTTGTATTGGAAGGTGACAAGTTAATACAAGTAATTACTTCTCTTTCTTCTTTCCATTTACTAGTTGTTTTCATTTGCTAGCATTTGCTTTTACATTCTTGCTTTAGTGTAACTCCTTCTCTTTATCTCTTTTCTTTTGTTGTTCTTTTCTTCACCATGTGTAACTAACTCCTCCATAGCATGGCTAACTAACTACTAACCCACTAATCTTTAACTACTTAATTGATAACCCGCATGAGTCAATAGTGTCAATAAGCCTTTTGCAAACGAGAGCTATGACATCTTAAAGACGAGGGTTCTAACTCTAACTTACCTACAAGTATTTACCTTCTTATATTTCATACTTAAATAGTTTTTTGATGATCTATAAGTTTTGTACTTTGCTTGTTGTTGTAAGTTAGAGACTTTCCTTTTAACTTTGCCGATACCATTAGTGCACTCGTGTCTTCCCGTATTCTCGCCTTCTAATAGATCTTGATATGGGAATGTCTGAGTTTTTGTCGTGTAAAGCAAAGTTATAGGAAGAACTTTCACTCATTTCCACGTGAATAGTTCCATTGCATCAGGGGTAAGCTTGCCTATGATCCATCGTGAGGCACATCTTCAAGAAGTTAGGGATTAGTGGGAGCAATTAGTAGAAAGTTAGCCATGCGTTTTTACCACTAAGAAAAACCCACTTTTACAAACTACCAAAACATTTTCCAATAATTCTTGAAACAACTTGTTTTCACTTTTCAATTCTTTATTTGGAAACAAAGAACATTCTCTTTTCTTGAACATAAAAGCCGCATCAAGCTTCCATCGCTCTCCCTCCTTGTGGATACGACCCGTATGCCACTTCGCTACTACGGAAGAATCGCAAAAGCAGTAACTTCGACCCACTCCCTTTCTACGTTTCTTGTGCTTGCTTTTTGCCGATCATCCACCTCTTCCACCTCCACGTCTTCCATAGGGGCTGTGCCTACCCCTCCAGGAGCATCTGGTGGAATCTCAGCACCTGCGTCTCCTTCAAAGTGGGGACTTTCCACGTCAGAAGCCTTACTATCGGCAGTGGCGACGAACTCCGAAAGGCCTAGAACACAGACCCTTTTGCCCTCACCCTTCTCAATGACTTTCCGCTTCAGCCGCTGAGAGATCAGCTTCATGCCAAAAGAGTTAACAGAAAATCTATTTGGCGTGGAGTTTGAAGTTCTATACCACTGACAAAACCCCAAAGTCGTTAGTAGGTTTGGGGTCCTCAACGGCATGCACAGCCATGCCTCAGTACAGCCAACGATGAAGAACCGCCAGGCGCGAGCACCGTCAATAAGGCTCCCCATGAAGGCCAGGCTGGTGTTCAGATTACCAACATAAAGTTTGTCATACCCGAACTAACAAGCAAATCGACTCGGGACATAAGGTTCCAAATAGCAGGTATCCCCGCTCCTGTACACCAGATGAGATGGTCAGATGCTAACCAGCCATTCGAAGATCCCCTGGCTCAGCAACGTCTTCTCATCTCCCACATCCTTGAATTCTTCACCATAGCCCGCATCGCGAATGTAGGGGAAGCACCGGAAGAGGCTATAGACGTCGTACCGACCAGCAGCTTGCGGACCGCGGCCACATAAGTCCGTAACCATAAAGATCCCTCAAATCGGTGGAGAAGTGCCATTCGAACTCCTTCTGGAGGTTCTTCACCAGCTTGAATAATAGCTGGGCAGTGAAGAGCGAACCATGCCATCAAATAGGTATATGGCAGGCCGATCCTGGAATTTGGTCCATCACGGGGCAAGATAGTACCCTTCCCCCTTTTCATCGTTGGTGGTCTGTAGAATGCCTCCGTCAATGCACGAAGGCCCCGCTGAATACAAAACACCATTGCCGGGAGAAGTCCAAGGGAACGACCATGAACTAGATGAACGGCCGGCAATAAGATAGTCGGAAGAACGACGTCGCTAGAAGGAGATGGCACCACACATCTCTTTAACCAAACCGATAAAAACCCAGCCAAAAGTGCTTTCCGGGACATCAGTCAATGAGCCTGATGATGGAAACTCCTGAGAATGTCACCCTTCTCATAGATACCATCATCTTCTTTCAAGACCATATCTCCCTGAGATGTTCTTGCAACATCCAAAAAATATCGTCATCTGCAACCCCGCGGTGAGCCGCTTCAGGAGCATCTTTCAGGTTGGGGAATAAATAATTCCCCCAGCTCTTCGAACTGCTCGAAGTCCCCTTATGGCTCCCATGCATACTCGAGCAGATATAAAAATTACACATCAATTCCCGGTAAGTCTCAAACAGGGCGGGCTCTTGCTACTCCAGAAGTGTCAATTCCGCCTCGCATGGGAAGTATTCTTCATAAGGAAGAGAGCCCATTGGCAGAGCAGAGACTTCCTACATCTCATGTAAAGCCATACCCAATTCGCCTACAGGGGTAAAGAAAGTCCCTGTAGCTGGATAATATAACTCGAAGATGACGTAAAAGTTCGCTACACTCATCTGGATGCCATAGCAAGTTGCTCGGACAACCTCGTAGAGTCCCAGCCTCTTCAAATCCTCTTCAAAATGGGCCAAGACGTATAGGGTTAAGTCCTTTCACCAGGCCTTAGGGGGATGAATCCAGCCTGGGGTCCTGAAATCAGTTGCAGGATAGTTACCGTGGACTTTGAAGAATTGATTTTCAAAAGTCTGAGCCATAGCGGGATTTCCCCCTCCGGGATGTCTTGGAGAACGTCTCCAGGGTGAAGACCTAATATACAACGAGGAGGACCTGCTCTTGTATAACCGGGAGATATAGCTATCAATTTACCCACATGAATAGAGTCAGTGGTCCAAGTCACTTGCCACTTCATCTTCTGAGGCCTCGTCACACATTGGAAGAAAGACAGTAAGAAATGACGCTTGCTAGACGGGAGGTAATACTTCTCGCCATCTAGATTGAAGATCCACTGCCCTTCCCCGGCTAGCAGCTGATAATCGGTGTCTGGCGCTGCATCCTCAAACATGAATCCGGGCTTCTTATAAATTTTTCGGTCACAATCCTCGAGGAGAGCAGTAGTTAAGATGCTCCTCATAGTACGCTGATCTCCGGTGTGGATCAAGGCATCCCGGCCGGGAGCACTCCGCTCGCTGAATAATGAGGCTTGCCCCTAAAATTGCAGGCTAACATTACCATCCAGTCCCCTAGCTGTTCCAAAGAGACTGTTCAAAGGACCCAGAGTATAGTGCAATGCAAAGCAAGAAGAAACTATATTAGTCTATTAGCTAAAGAAGAGGAAAGCTAAAACAAAAAGAAAATTGCTAAGGCAAGCGAAGCTAGCTTAGCAGTAGCTTCGCCCTGAGGCTCAACTCCACATCCTGCATGAAGGCAGAGTACAGAAAATCTCTAAATGTTAGCTTCGCTCTGGGAGCTTAGCTTCGCGTTCTGTCACTGAACAGAATGCAGAAAAACCCTAAGGGCTAACTTCACTGAAAAGGCACTTGTGCCTAAAACTGTTCAAAGGACTTTAAAGTCCTCTTCCCAGCTACGCCTCTAGAGCTAACTTCGCATCCTGTCATTTGACAGAATGTGAACCGCTCTAAGAGCTAGCTTCGCATAGAAGCTGAGAGAAGAAACCATTGGCTTTTAAATTTCAAGTTGAGAAATTTAGGGGTATTAAATCCCCTAAAAATTTGGCAAAGATAATTAAGGGAGAGCGACTCCCTGAGATCACTAGATCACGGTGAATCACTCCGGATTCATCATGAAGTAGCCAGTAAATGACTTCAAAAAGAGATGATAATCTTTGGATAAGAGAGAAAAATCCCTACCCGCAATAGGGCGTTCGATGACCGGAGGAGGAAAGGGCGCCTCCATAGTAGAGGTCGCTGCCTCTTTGCCTGCTCGTTGTTTGGGAGCCATGAAGAACTGTGAATTTCTAAAAATCTGACTGAGGAAGAAGAAGAAAGAGAGAGGGAGTTTCGCTCTCTGAAAATTTGATTTTAAGAGAAGGTAATCTTCTTCTATAGCCCATCGGGCTTTTATAGACATAAAAATGTCTAACTTCACCTCCTCAAAAGGAGCGCATGCGGTCGTTTCAAATTAATTTGAAATGGCGCCTAAGCGCCTTCGTCGAGAAGCCTTGCTTCAACCCCGCTAAGGGCTAGCTCCACTGCGAGTTCAGCATTGACTTCGCGCAACGCTTGAGTAACTTAACGAAAGTTGGGCTTTAACTTCGCTGAAAGTTCATCTTCAGCTTCACAGGAAACTTTGTGCTAGCTCCGCTGAGAGCTCATTTCTAACTTAGCTGGAGATCCATCCTCAACTTCGCTAGAAGGTTAGCTCCGCTAAGAGATTTTTACCTAAGCCAGTCCATTCCAGTTGCTTTTGAAATTCAAAGTGAAAAGAAGGGAAGCAAAGTAGACGAGCAAAAAGTAAAATTTTTATAGATTCAAAAGGGAAGATACATTGGTACATTAAGATTGTCTTTCATACAACAGAATCATTGCTCGAAAGGCAAACTAGTTGTCCTATCAACTTTTAGGGTGATAAACCATCCCAACTGGACAAAAAAAGGTCTTCCTCCCGCACAAGGTTGTAATCCTTCGCTTAATGGCAGATTTTGCCATCAAGAAACTTGATCTTCTTTGATGAAAATTAGTAAGAGATTGGTTGCCATCAAGAAGCAGAATCTTCTATAATCAAAATTGGCAAGGGATTGGTTGCCACCAGAAAGCTGGATCTTCCTTAAACAAAATTAGCAAAGGAAGTATACGAGACCTTACTGGTGACGTCCGCCTTCCCGAAGTGGATCATCTCGGATAAGCGACTACCAGCACCTTCCCGAAGTGGATCATCTCGGATAAGCAACTACCAGCCCTTTCTCGAAGTGGATCATCTCGGATAAGCGACTGCCAGCTTCTCCTTAGATTGCGCATCAGCTGCTCCAATGTGCTCCTCCTGCTTACGATCAAAGCTTCAACTTGAAAATCAAGGAACAAGTCTTTGTTCTCCATCATCAGGACAAAAAAATGGGGAGCACAACACACTGCAATACAAACATGAACAAGTTAGCATTAAATAAGGAAAAAGGGGAGGGACGAAATGCTAAGTCAAAGTTATGTCCGAGGATAAGCTTCAGATAAGCAGAGGATAGCCTCTCTTGTACGACAACGCTAGAACAATTTAGCATAATCCAAGTTTTAGCTCCGCCCTAGGCCGTTAGGTTGGAGAAGCCTCAAAAAGGACCAAGTCCTAACCTTGCCTATATAACTAGGCTAAACTAGCCCAGAAGGGCGCAACCTTAACCCCACCTATATGGCAAGACTAACTCAACCTTGAAGAGGCCAGGTCATAACCCTCGCCTATATAGCAGATTTAACAGATAAGACAGAGACTTCGCGTAGAAAGATCCTTTGCCTGATCAGGCAAAAAATGCTAGCTTCACCGAAAATAAGGTTGAGACCCTTCTCTGAAAGTCAGCCAAACGCACAGACAAAGGGAATTCAATCCCTGAGATAGCTGATAAAGCTAAGAGAATTAAGGGAGATAAACCCCTAAAGTCACTGGATGGCCGAGGCTCTCCAGATCTTGGTCGGACAATAACCAGAGTGAGAGTCCCCACTACTGCAGCGACCTCAGTCTCCTTACTTGAGCAATAGAGACGAGTCATAAAATGACCTCCAAGAAAGAGAGGAGTATATTTCTCTGAGATGGACTATATGAGTCCTATTTATAGGCCTCGTGGCCTGACCACGCCACTACCACTTCAAGCTTGGAGCACGAGCGAAGTTAAGGCATTCAAATGCTTGACCTAGAGAAAAGGAATAATCTCCCTCGGGAATGCACACGAAGTTATTTTGAACTTCGGAGAAGGCAATAATCTCCCTCGTAAATGTAAGGGAAGTTATTCAAATCTTGAAAAAGGGAGTCATTCCTCTCGTAACTCGCAAAAGCGGTTAGCCTCGAGAGCGGAACATCGCTCAATCACAACGAGCGCGAGGTTAATGCTCGTAGTCCAACCTGGTTTGAAGCGAAGCTACTTCAGGAAGTCCAAAGGCGAAGCTACCTAGAAGCACGAAGCTACCCAGAAGCGCGAAGCTACACGGGCGAACCTATTCCAGCCCGAAAGTGAAGCTAAAGGCGGAATTGAACTCAACCATCAACCACCAAGGCGACATTCACATTCACATATCGTCAATCAAAACAGTTCAAAGTATTTGAAATCTGAACCATTCCATTGCAGATTCACAAAAACTTTGAAGGGGGTCTTGTTGACACTCGAAAAAGACATGACTCCCGCATTCATCTTCAACCGGTCTGATAACTTATCGACATCTACAAAAGATAAGTCGAAGACAAGCTGATGACCAGAGATGAGGCAATAACATGGACATCACTAATCTAGTAAAGCAGATAGTAAGCCAAAGTTGCCTTTGAAGAGATCCAAGCAGGCCTAAGACACTAAGCTAGCTCAATACTTAGCCTGGGCATTACCCCAAGGTATGCTTTGTAGCTCCACATGAAACTAAAAGCTTCGTCTAAGTCTAGTAGCCTCGCTTTGAAGCTAAACTATCAACTTCACTTGAAGCTTCCCATTTAGTCCCGCCGGAGGCTGATCTAAGAACTTCGCGCCAGAGGCTCTATCCCTAGTTAAGTCATAACTCCACTATGGCTGAGTCTTAGCTTCGTACGAGGCTCTGAAAGTAACTTCGCCTGAAGTTATCAGCTAAGTCTTAGCTTCGCGTGATCTAGCTCCGCAGTGGGCTTTGCCAGGTCATCAAATTGACCGTTTTAAAATCCCACGAGGGATTAATGGGTGAACCCGACTAATTTAGTGGGATTAACGCCACTTTAAGTGGGCGGCTAACTCGCCCACTTCGTCCCACATTAAGTGGAGACGATTGAGCCATGACAGCAAGAGGACGTTCGCACGTACCCTCTAGCTTCGCCAGAAGCTCACAAAAAGCTTCGCGGTAAGGCCATTTGCCAGCCTCGCGCGAAGCTAATGACTAATTCAGCTTTGCTGAATTCAAGGGAGCGGTTACTCCCCACCTTTGGCTATAAATAGGTCCCTGGCTAATTCAACAAGAACACACACGAAGGCGGACAGACGGATAGAGAGGAGATTGGCTTGAAAAGAGTAGAATTCCTAGCAAAAGGGCTCTACTGATCTTTTGTTCTCCGATTTCCCGAACCAAGCGAGAAGGGAGTCTTATTAGGAGGTAGTCTTGATCACTTGATCAATTGCATCATCAAAGGGATAAAGTGATCACGCGCTGATCAGATTCTTACCGACACATTTTCCAGAAATATCAGAGGAGATCTACTTGTAATTTTCTTTTTTTTAAAGAAATACTTGTAATTTCACTCCTCGATCATTTTTGTAAAGTTTTTCCCCTGAATACCAATTTTTCAATGGAAAACACTTTTCTCCCCACAGAACTACGTAATCCCTCGTGCATTCTCATTAACTGAGTCATGTTCCAACAATGCAGCGGAATACAATGCTCTCTTAATCGGGATGCAAATCGTCGATGAGATTAGCGTTAAAAATCTCGAAGCATATGGTGACTCAAAGCTCATCATTAATCAGGATCGCGGGGAGTATAAAGTCAGACATGAAGACTTGGTACCCTATTATAACGCAACTATCTACATGACAGAGGGGTTCAGAAACTTCTACATCGACCATGTACCTCGCCAGCAAAATGCGCATGCAGATACACTGGCATCTCTCGCTACTTTCTTAGCTCTTCTAGCCGGAGCGGCAGAGAAAGTACTAGTCTACAGCCATGACTTGTATTGTCCAAGATTCGCTAAGCCAATAGGAGACCTTCAAGTCAAAGAAGCTTTAGAGATTTCAACAGATCCAGAGCTCAGAGATTGGCGATTTTCATACATCGACTACACACTGCAAAACATTTTGCCTGATGACCCTAAAGAGGCGGCTGTCATTAGAAGAAAAGCCTCTAAATTCTACTACAATGCGATCACAAGAACACTGTATCGCCGATCGCATGATGGAATCCTCCCCCGCTGCTTGTCACATAAAGAGGTGCATGAAATACTCAAAGAGGCTCATGATGGCATGTATGGAGTTCATCAACCTGGTCCAAAACTTGGAGATCGACTCGAAGACTGGGATATTATTGGCCAAAGATGATCTCTGACGCCATCTCTTACGCTAAGCGATGCCATGCCTGTCAGATCCATGGTGATTTCATTCACTAAGCATCAGGACATTTTCACCCTACAACTTCTTCCTGGCCATTCGAAATGTAGGGAATGGATGTGGTTGGTCCTATCAGCCCACCTTCATCCAAAGAACATCGATTTATCTTAACCATGCCCGATTACTTCTCTAAATGGGCTGAAGCTATCCCCTTGAGGGAGGTAAAGACATCTGATGTGGTTAAGTTCATTAAATATCTCGTGGTCTACCGCTTTGGTGTGCCATGACGGATTGTCCATGATAATGGGCCTCAGTTCGTCAGCCAAGCCTTTCAAAGATTCTGCAACAAGTTCAGAACTCAGAGTGTATCTTTAACGATATACTATCCAGCTGCTAATAGCCTTTCAGAAGCTCTCAACAAAACCATTGAAAAATTTCTCAAGAAATTTGTCTCGAAGAGCAAACGCGATGGGGGATAATAAGTTAGGTGAATGCTTATGGGCTTATCGCACAACAGTGAGACCCCGACAAAAACTACACCATTCTCTTTGGTATACGGGTGTGAAGCTGTACTTCCACTAGAAATCTAGATCCAATCTCTACGCGTTGCCTTGACAACAGAGATAACAAATGAGGAAAAGTATTGACGCAACTCCAGGAGCTGGAAGCTTTAGATGATAAACGCCTGTAAGCTTAACAGCAAGTCAAGCTCTATCAAGATCGAATTATCAGAGCCTTCAATAAGAAAGTCAAGGAGTGGACTTTCAAAAAAGGTGACCTTGTCTTAGCTGTCAGAAGACCCATGGTGATGACGCATAAGACCAAAGGGAAATTTCAGCCCAAATGTGAAGGACCATTTGTAGTGTAGTTGGTCTACTCGAATGGAGCATACCGCTTTATAACCCCAAACAGCGATACGCTCATGATGCCGATCAACGAAATTTTTGAAGAAGTACTATACTTGACAGGATTCTTCCTATGATCAGGTTAATATTACACCTCTGATCAAAACTTTCAGATCCAAGATATTTTTATGAACACCAAAGAAAAGCTTCTTTCTTTCTTCAATGGATCGCATTACGGTCGATCAATGTCAAGCTGACCGAACACTGATTACATCATGATCCATGATGTAAACATCGAAGAAGAAACTTCCAGATCCAAGATGTTTGGAAGAGTGCCAAAGAAAAGCTTCTTTCTTTCTTCAGTGGATCACATTACGATTGATCATTGTCGAGCTGACCGAACCTGGTTACATCATGATGCATGATGTAAACATCGAAGAAGAAACAAAATGCGAAACTTCAATTTTATCCTTGTCACTCTTCTCTAGTTTATCTATGAATATTCAACGCCTCTGACGGCTAAGGACAGGAAAATGTTAGCTTTTAAGTCCAATATAAGTCCTTGACAACTCATCATGCTAAGAGGAATAACTTGTATAGTCTAACTCAAACGGTAGTTGGTAAAACTTACCAATCTATTGATAGCTGAGGGTTTACTAAAAATTTTAAAGGACTTGGTCCCTTCCTCCCCTCCAAAATCTCTTACCACTCCTCGCTACGGAATGGTAGGATCATAAAAATACCTGTGTCCATTTTGTAACACCCCGCACCCGGAATACAACTTAGTTGCATATTCAGATTTTTTGATCATATTTTTTAATTTACTTCCTGTATTTGGTTTGTATTATGAATTATTTATATGATCGTTTTGCCCTGAATCCGGATTCGTGGACTCAGAGTCAGCCCTAGTCTGAACCGGGAACCCAATCCTAGGATATTACTCGATTTATTCTTTCTGATATTCAGATTAGACTGATTTCAGTTTCAAACATCATTTTTCAATATTTTAGATTTTATATGATTTTCTGAAATTTTTCTAAATTAAATTTGAAATCTTCAAAACCAGTGTCTACCACTACCGCTGACCGATTCTCGGATTTTTAATTTACAAACAAAGTTAAATTTCTAGAAACAGCTTTCACTTTATATCTTAAAATCATATTTTCTATCTAAATACTTTTTCTGAGAATTTTCTAAATTTATCAAAATTCCACCGGATTTGGTGTCAGTCAGTATCGCTGTTAATTTAAGAATTTTTAGTTTACAATCGAAATTGAATTTATAAATTCTGCTTTCACATTTCTTCTTAGAATCATATTTTTTTAATACATTTTTTGGGATTTTTCAAAATTTATCAAAATCCGACCAACCCCAGTGCAGACCGGTATCGACGGTTGACTTCAGAATTTTTAATTTAAAAATGGGATTCTATTTCTAAAAATCGATTTCATATTATTCTTCAGGATGATGTTTTCTACCTCTGGGTATTTTTGGGAATTTTTCTGGAACAGTCGATATTTTCTGACCTTATTATAATATTATTTTTTAGAATCTTAACTTTTCTTTCTTTCTTTCTTTCTTTTTCTTTTTCTTTCCCCATCGACTTCACCAACCAGCCCACTCCCCTTCATTTATTACAACTCCCATTCATCCCTTCCTATCAATCTCTCTCTCTTTTTCTTTTCCTTTTCTTTTCGTTTATTTTTCCTTTTCTTTCTCTTCTTTTTCCTTCTTCCCTTTTATTTTCCCTTCTCCTTCTTCTTTTTCTTCTCCCCTGGCGCCAACGACTGTCGCCTCCTCCTTTTCTTCCCCCTCTCAAATTCCCCCCTCTCTCACCTATTTTATTCTTTTTCTCTCTCTTTCTTCTCTCTTTCACTTTCTCTCTCTCTCTCTCTAACTCTCTCTAATTTCACTCTCCCTTACTCTACCTCTCCCTCTTCCTCCCTCAAGATTCGGCCAACACCACCACCACTGGCGCCTCAACCACACCTCCAGTGAGCCTCCTCCTCCTCCTCTTTTCTTTTTCTTCTTCCTTTCTTTTTCTTTTCCTCTTCTTCTTCCTTTTCTTCTTCTTTCTTTTCTTTTTTTTCCTTCCTTTCCCTCTCCTCTCCGTCTCTCTTTTGTGATGGCCGGCGCCACCCTGTAGACTGTCTAAAAATTACTAAAGACAAGTCATCAAAAAGCAAGGCCAAACTCCAGACGCAGGGCTAATCATAGTCATCACTGCAGCGCCAAGACGCGAGGGTCGAAACCAGCGTCTCAGCATCACTGCAGCGCCAAGACGCGAGGGTTGAAACCCGCGTCTCAGCATCACTGTAGTATCAAGACGCGAGGGTCAAAACCCGCGTCTCAGCATCACTGCAGCGCCAAGACGCGAGGTCAAAACCCGCGTCTCAGCATCACTGCAGCACCAAGACGTGAGGGTCGAAACCTACGTCTCAGTTATAACTGCCCTCGTTATTGTGTCAATTACTGCCCACGTAAGGAAGTTAACCCCCCATTATGGAGTATTTTTAGGGGGAATGTTCACTCCTGAAACCTCTATAAATAGCCCTGTTTGCTATGGAGAAGGGGTCGGTCGGGCAGATAATTCTTGAAAAAGAATTTCACTTGTGAGCTGTAGAAGAACCAAGACTTCCACTGAAAAGAAAGAGAGAGTTCAACTCTTCGAACAACTTGCTACATACAAGTTAATCTTTGCCTACAATCTCTTTGAGATTCCTGGTTGACAGGAGCTATGTTACTCCATCTGCTATCCAAAGAGAGGATTCCCAAGAGGTCCTGACGTTCACCCGATCAACGAAAAATAGAATCACTTTCCACCGCCACACCAAGAACTCAGCATTAAACAAAGGGGAGATTCAATTGTGAATATCTTCCCTCCCTTGTAGTCGGAGTATTAATCGTTGTAATCTTTCATTTGATTCAAGGAAACTTTACACGAATTTCTCCCACCAAACAAGAGATGGCGACTCCGCTGGGGACCACTTTCTCTACTGACGAGCAAGTTGTGGCGCAAGGTGACGTCACCTGTATGGAAAAAATGGTCGAATCACTTGTCGTGGAATTCAACCAGGCGAAATATGAAGAGTTCCTCTCTTCCGGCTCCAAGAGCCCAAAGGTGCGGGTCTACCGAAAAGTATCTTCGGGGATTTGCTCTCAAGTCCGCTCTGATATCCTCTCAGACGCGATTGGTGAGAAGGATGTCGTGGCTAATCGCATCATGCGTGACGCCCGCGTCAACGTCTCTCAGAAGGCCCGCGTGGTTAACGTTCCTGATGTTCAGCCTGTTCATCCCCTTCCTCAGCGCCAAGTTACCGGGGCTTCCCTTCAACCCACACGACGTAACCGGAATGCCGAGCGGCGACAGAGGCGGCGTATGCGTCAACTACAAGTTGGGACAACAGTTTGTCCAACAGAGGTAAGACGTGAGGTTCAGACCGGCGTCTCTTCTGAACTATGTCAGACGCGTGAAATACGCGTTTGGTAACCTAAACGTGAGATTCACCAAGCTCGCATTTCTGAAGCACCACTTCCAAGACGCCACAAACAGCAACGCGAAGTCCGTACTCTTTGTCAAAGACACGAGACTCGCGCCTCTGTACGAGGGACCTAGCAGCCCTGCGTTGCTCAAGCATCTCTATCTAGATGCGACAATCGGCAACACGAGAGCCGCGTCTCTTCTCAGCAGAGACGCCAGACTCGCGTTCCAGAGCCGCGACGCAGGAGTTGCGTTCATGAGCCTTACGTCTCAGAACCTTGCGTCTCAGCTTTGCGAAGCGAGGAGAACTCTCGCACCTGGTCCAAAACTTGGGGATCGGCTCCGAAGATTGGGGTATTATTGGCCTAAGATAATCCCTGACGCCATCACTTTTGCCAAACGATGTCACGCCTGCCAAGTTCATGGCGATTTCATCCATCAAGCGCCAGGACACCTCTACTCTACAACTTCTACCTGGCCATTTGAGATGTGGGGCATGGACGTAGTTGGCCCTATCAGCCCACCATCATCAAAAGGACATCGATTCATTTTAGCCATAACCGATTACTTCTCTAAATGGGTTGAAGTCATTCCTTTGAAGGAGGTAAAGTCATCTGATGTGATCAAATTCGTTAAACATCCATCATCTACCGTTTTGGTGTACCTCGGTGAATTGTCCATGGCAATGGACCCCAGTTTGTCAGTCAGGCTTTCCAGAGGTTCTGCACTAAGTTCAGAATCCAGAGTGCGTCCTCAACGGCATACTACCCCGCCACTCACGGCCTCGCAGAAGTTTTCAATAAGATCATTGGCAAGCTTCTTAAGAAATTCATCTCGAAAAGTCAGCGTGACTGGGACGACAAATTAGGTGAATGCTTATGGGCCTATCGCACAACTGTTCGAACCCCAACTAAAGCTACGCCATTTTCTTTAGTATATGGGTGTGAAGCCGTGCTTCCACTAGAAATCTAAATTCCATCTCTACGTGTCGCCTTGACAGCAGAGATGACAAAGGAGGAGAAGTATCGACTGCGACTATAAGAACTGGAAGCCTTAGATGATAAACGTCTGCAGGCCCACAACAAATCGAGCTCTACCAAGCTCGGATTACCAGAGCCTTCAACAAGAAAGTTAAGGCGCGAACTTTCGAGAAAGGTGGCCTTGTCTTAGCCGTCAGAAGACCTATGGTAATGACACATAAGACAAAAGGAAAATTCCAGCCCAAATGGGGAGGACCATTTGTAGTAGAGTCAGTCTACTCAAATGGAACATATCGCCTCATAACTTCAACCGGTAATACACTCATGATGCCAATCAACGATAGATTCCTGAAGAAGTACTATCCTTAATAGTATTTTTCTTCTAATCAAATTAATATAACACCTCTGATCAAAGCTCCAAATCCAAGAAAAGTTTCTTTCCTTTATTAGGTCACATCACGATAGATCAGTGACAAGCTAATCGGGCACTGACTGCAGCATGATGTATGATGTAAATATTGAGAAAGAAACAAAAGGCAAAACTTGGGTTTTAGTATTGCTCTCTTAATTAACGTCCGACGCCTCCGACGGCTAAGGACAGAAGAAAGTGTTGGCTTCTAAGCCCAACAGAAGTCTTCGACAACTCATCATGCCGAGGGGAATGGCATGGCTAGCCCAACTCAAACGGTAATTGGTAAAGACACACCAAATCCGTTAATAACTGAGAGTTGCTAAAAATCCTAAGTGGACTTGGTTCCACTCTCTCCTCCAAATCTCTTACCAATTCTCATGCACAGAATGGTAGGTCTACAAAATACAGTCATTGCTACGTTAACATTATACCTCTGGCAATGAAAAATCTCAATACTCCCTAGCAAGTACAAACCTTACCTGTCTCAACTCTATATGGAGTAGCAAACCTTCAAATTTGTCAAGTTAACACTACACCTCTGACACTTCAAACATCACTTGTCAATTCTCATCAATAGAATGATAAGTCTTCAAAATTGCTTATATCGCAAATCAATCACTGTCAAGTTAAAATTACACCTCTGATATTTCAAATTCTACTTGTCAATTCTCATCAGTAGAACGACAAGTCCCCAAATTGCTCCTATCTCGAGTCAATTTCTGTCAAGTTAATACCACACCTCTGACAAATTACTGTTAAGCTTAACATTACACTTCTAACAGTGATTATGTTGCTGTCAAGTTCAATATTAAACCTCTGACAGTCATTTTCCCTTAGACTTCCATATCGAAGCTGAGATGAGCGATACTAAGTTTAACATTACACCTCTAGCATACAGGTCATTGCTAAGTTCAACAATACACCTATGGCCATGATTTTTCCTCGGACTTCCTTGTCGAAGTCGAGATGACCAATGCCAAGTTCAAAATTACGCCTCCAGCATTACCCTCACTGCCAAGTTAAACATTACACCTATGACAGTGACCCTTTTATTTTTCCTAAATGAAGCTGGAACGCTCTTGAGTTAAGTTAATATCACGCCTCTGTCTCATACCCTTGTCAACTTAATATCACACTTCTGACAAGATTCAATTCAACCCGTTAAGTTAATATTACACCTCTAACGGTAAAGATTCTCCGCGAATCTAGTCTCACTTGTTATTCTTGTCAACAGAATAACAAGTCCACTTAAAATATTGTTAGGTTAACATTACACCGTTAACAGTGTTTTCATTAATCCCTAACTGAGTCTTAGTCAAGTTAACACCGAACCTCTGATGAAAACTCATCCTCCCTGGGGGTATAAATTCCACTTGTCATTCTCATTTATAGATTGGCAGGTCCACAAGAATTATCTTACTTCTGTCAAGTTAATATCACACCTCTGACAGCATTGATGAATTTCCTGAAACAGGATTTTTCTGCAAACTTTGGCTCGTTAGGATTATTATCATATTTTTAGCAAGTCAAAGATTCTTTACTTCTATTCATCTGATTTTCAATGCAAAAAAGGAATTCAAGACAATAGAAGAAGCCAAGGAAAAAGTGTCACTTTTATTTATATTCCAGCACATGAAATTGATACAAGACGCTCTCTTATACAATAAGATTGAGTGTTACAATAAGGGGTACAAACAAGTCCCTCTCTCCCAATAAAAGGTTGCACTCACTCCCTAAAGCAATCTCACTACTCCAAATATAAGATGTTTGGAAGAGCGCCAGAGAAGGGCTGAGCACCATTGTGACGATCGGATGCTGATTACATCATGATGCATGATGCAAACATCGAAGGAGTCCATCGTTGACCAAGAACAATGGTGTTTCTTGAGGTCGAAATGCAGCAAAGCCTTCTGATTCCACCCGACCAACTGGTATAGGTCATGATCCTTCGTTGATGAACATCTCTACCACCAGAAAGTCATCCAATGAGCATGGATTTTTCGTCGATGTCACTTCTGGGGTAAGGTTGGTGAAGGGAGAATCCGAGACCTTACAGGTGACGTCCTCTTTCCCGTGACCTGCAAGAGGACCATACCCGCCACCATACCCACTGTGACCATGACGAACCCGGGGGCATTGCCGGTGCGTCATATCCAATGAGGTCTTGACGGATGTCATCAGTCGCGCAAATCCTCGTCTCCCATAAACAGGAGCCTTGACTTCTCCTCCAGTGCTCGACCATCGAACGAGTTCGCTGGCCGATATATTCTCCCAAGGGCCCAGCGAATGTGCGAAAGACTGATTAAGGCTACCTGCAGGAAATAAAAACCAGAGGGTTAGAATTCTAAAACAGAAAGACTGAAGAACAGACGCGGCTATAGCTGTAAACTTCAGACGCAGGGATGACCCGCGCAGAAAGTCAAAATTCTGTTACGACAGAAACAGACGCGATCGAGGTTGTGGACTTCAGATACACACAGATTTGAACGCGGTCTAGTTTTAGGCCCGCGTCTAAAATATGAGACGCGAAGAGAACTAGACGCGAAAATTGCCACATCCTTGTTCGAGAAACAAGGGTTGCTACATCTAAGTCTGAAGCCCTCGGCCAGAATTAAAATCTTTTAAGTCAACAACCTCGAACGCGAGCTCTATATGCAAAGCTCGCGTCTCACAGTCCAGATACAGAGTTCATCACACTTGCGTCCAGAGGACTTTGAGTTAGAGTTCAGACTCAATCAACTCGCGCTTCATCAAGAAGTCTAAAAGGCGCGACTTTCAGATAATGGGCGCACTAGTCAGGCTTCAAGACAAGGTCAAGAGTGTGAATCTCTTTAAGGGATAGCAAAACCGAAACCCAGTTAAGCTGAGTATTTCATGGTGACAATTAATTCCTACCCGCAGAAGAACCCTCTAGAGCTTGAACTTTCTGCATCAAGGCGCGGATATAAAAGGTACTCAGAGGGACGCTTTTAGATCTTGAAATCACTTGACAGTGATAATCTTCAGGAAAGATTAAAGAAAAGCATGAAAGCTTTGAGTTTTCGCTATCCATGGGGGCACATCCCATTGAAGGAAGAAGATTAAGTCAAAATAAAGACCCTCAGAGCGCCTGCTCTTAAGGAAAACAGTCAAAGCAATGGACTGTTAAAGGGGCGAGTCCTATTTATAGGCCAGCCATAAGGCCTGTAATTAATGGCGTAAAAATCAGAGCCATCGGCTTAATTCCCGCACGAACATCGAAGCCCAATAAAGAGCTGACGCGTGGATTGCCACTTCGGGAAATATCGGAGGACACAAGTCCCCAATCGTCAATGCCGACTTGGCATTTAAAGATTTAACTCAAAGCCCAATAAAGAGCTGATGCGTGGACTGCCGCTTCGGGAAACATTAAAGGACAAAGGTCCCAATCGTCAACGCCGACTTGGCATTTAAAGGTCCAACCAGATCTTTAAGAAGGGTTGCATGTGACGCTTGGGAGGTTGCGTCAAGCGCAGACTCAAAGGTCACGTCCTGAAACCCGCGTCCCCTCATGAACTCGAAGGCTGCGTTCTTTTCATTCCTGCTAAGAGATCCGTGGTTCAGAGCCGCGTCTCCTCAGCGAATGGGGTCCATTCAGAGGTTGCGTCTTGAGTCCGAATTAACTTGAAAGTTGCATTCTAAAGCTTGCGTCTTCAATGACTAGAGAAGGCCCATGTCGTCCTCGAGGAGCCCGGAACTGCATCTCCATTGCGAAACGAAAGTCGTGCCTTCATTATAAACTCAATACAACCTGAGTTTGCGCCTTATCAAGGGTCCAAAGATGCGTCTCTACTGAGCCAGTGCCGGTCCCCATCAATTAGCTGAGATCCATGCGTCAGTTTTTGAGGAGCCTAAGACCGCGTCTCCACTGCATCCTAACAGAATCAAGGGCGCGTCAATGGATCTGCGTCCTTTCATAAATATGAAGGCCGCATCCCCCTTATTGAAGAACATAAGTTCACGTCTCAAATAACGCCCTTTTGTCCTTAAGCCGGAGCTGCGCCCTGATCGAAAAGAAAGGTTCACGTGTCTTCCTTGATAAGCCTGAACGGCGTCTTCAGTAATGAGTTAGGGCCGCGTCTCCCAGGATCGCGTCTCCACTATGAGTGAAAACCGCGTCTCGCTCAAGAACTCAGTTCAGCCTGAGTTTATTATTCATGGCCGACTAAAGATTACGACTACAGTTATGAAAATCGAGTTCATCCACACAAGTAAAGAACTTGAAAAGATGAAGATGGAGCAAAATTTCGAAGACTTTTATTATTTGATTCAAAAATTGTAAAAGTAATACAGACACTCTTGACAAATAGAGTGTTAAAAAAAAGGTGAACCATTCAAAAAGGAGAAGAAGGTTAATAATCTTGCTTCTCCAAAGAACGGATTTGTTCCCAGAGACGATGCATCTCGTGCTGACGTGCCTTTTCAGCCTCCACCAGAGCTTGGACCCGCAGCTCCTCTTCAGACAAAAATCTCTTCGCAGCTAGTTGCGCTTGAAGAGACTCCAATCTGGAGGAATGAGCAGAGAGGTTTTCTTCAACCTGTGTCTTGGCAGTTTCCAGCTCCTCCAGCCTTTTTCTAGCAGCAACAAACTTCTGCTCGTTGGTCTCGATCAAGGCTTGTGCCCTGGCGATAGTAGCTCGAGCAGTGACAATAACCTGCTCTGCACTCTGTATGACGATTTCAGATTCCTTGAAATCGCCAATCAGCCTTTGGTGGTCAGTTCGGGAATGCCGGAGATGGCGGGTCTCTTCAGCTATTTCTTCCTCCATCTCCTTTCGCTCATGTTCTTGAGCGGTGAGAAGCTTACTCAGAGTCGTCTGAGCCTCGTCCACTGAGCCAGCATTCTCCAAGGACTTGATGATTGAGATTTAAGAATAAAAAGAATTAAAGTTCAGATTTCTTAGTCTCAATGCGAATCCGCTGTAGCAAGGGCTCAAGCGGGTCGTGATCCTCAGGGAAGGATGCGATGCAAGCTTTTCGACCCGATTCCTCTTTTACTTCAAAATAAGAGAAGAAGTGATTAGATTTGAGATATATGATATGAAAGATGTGGCTTTGCTGATCTTCTACCACAACCCTATTGCAAGTTAAGGAGATTGATCATCATATTGAAGTATATGTAATTTACCCTAGGTTTTTAAGACTAATTCAAGCAAGAAAAACCAATACTAGACTCTAACAAAGTTACATTACTTAAAAACCAAACTATGGTTCATCCTAACATCTAGGTACAGCTTAATAGAAGATTAATCTTAAAGTTAGGCTGTCCTAGTTCTTAAGTTTGAAGTCATGAAGGGTCTTTTTAATATGCATCCTAGATTAAGAAGTCTAGTTATTTGTTTGATCTTCAAGAAAAGTTATTATTAAACCTAGGGTTTCTAGAGATGTCTTCAATCCGATCAAATCTTAACAGCTCTAGGGTTGCTTTAAGAATCTCAGCAAACCACTAAAGGAAATTAGTTCATCATCATTCTTTTTTTTTCTTTTCAATTTATTTTTTTATTTTATTTAATATGAAAGATTGCAAAGAAGCAAAGAAAAAGAAAACCAGAAGAGATCACAGATTAAAAAGAAAACCAGAGAGATCACAAAATAAAATTAAAAATAGCAGAAAATTAAATAGGAAAAAGGTAACCTTTATTCGATGAACGTCTCCCAAATACAAGCTCTTCTTCCACAATGTGCTTGAAATAAAATTACAACTTGCTTGAAATTTAAAGAGAAATAGCTAAAAGAAAACCCTAATACGTCTCTGGATGCCCCCTCTGCTGCGCCTGCAGGGATATTTATAGGTGCAGAAGGCCGAAGAGTCCTGGATAAACCTGCCCACAAAAATTGGAAACTGATCTCATCTAAATTGCCGCAAAATCCTGGTTTTTGCCGCAATTTTCGGCAAAACTGGCTCTTCTGGCCACGCGCTTTGGCGCGTGGTCTCTTCCGATCCGTTCATCTGGGCGTTTGCTTCTGGAAGTGTGATCCTGGCTCTTCATCTTGGGATTTCGAGATAACTTAGAAATCAAGTTACCTTGATCTCAAATATCCCAAATCTTTTATCCACGAATTTCCTTCTTATCTTTGGCTTTTATGCTCATCCTGCAAGAGTTTAGGGTTGGGTAGAATTCTATCCTTCCCTCATCTTTAATAATTGCAACTTTAGCCCTTGTATATTTGCACTTTGACAATTGATATTTGCGCTTTTGCACCTGGGATTCAAACATGGGCTTGGATCTGGGCTTTTGGGCTCTTTTAAGCTTTATTTATTATTAAAATAATAATTCGAGGCCTGCACACATTAAATAACAAAATATTAATAAATGTGCATTATAATATGAATAAATGTGCAAATGTGATGGTAAATATGATGACAATTATGCATTTTTTTACTACTAATCACACCCCCACACTTATCTTTTTGCTCGTCCTCGAGTAAAAATCAAAAAGAAAAAGAAAATCTAATCTAACTAACTCACTTTCGTAGGAATCACGGTTGCACTTAGTGTGTGCAACAAGCCGTTAAACCCCTAGGTTACTGTAACACCCCATCCTCAGTATACGTGCACAGTTACGTATCCTGATTTTTGGTGCATTTTATTATTATTATTTTATTTTATTTCCTGCTATTTAAATACTTACTCATATAGCAGTACTGCATGATTTGATCTGTTTGGTATTCAGATTTGACTAATTTTAGTTTCAAATATTATTTTTTAATATTCTAGATTTTCATGATTTTCTGGAATTTTTCGGAATTAAATTGTAAATCTTCAAAACCGGTGTCGGCCAGTATCACTGGTTGATTCCAGGAATTTTAATTCACAATTGGAATCAAATTTTTGGATTCCGCTTTCACATTCCTTCTTAAAATTATATTTTTTCCTTCAGGCATTTTCTGGGATTTTTCAGATTTTATCAAAATCCAGCCTACCCGGTGTAGACACCGTTCATAGTGGATTCCAAGATTTTTATTTTGAAAATGGAATAGAATTTCTGAAAACTGATTCCACCAAAAATCTTTATATAATATTTATTATTTTTAAGAATTGTTGGGGAGCTTTCCGAGATACTTCGATTTTTGGACCTTTCCGGAGTTCTCGGTATTTTCCCAGATACCGGGAAATCATTCAACTGCTTCACTCTTCTCTTTTTCCATTTTTCTCTCTCCTTCCTCAAACGCGAGTTTTGCCACTGGACTCAGCAAATTAATGCGGAGACCCTCCCTTGCTGCATTTAATGCTTATGGGCCAATCAACTCAAGTCCAACCACCCATGTCCTTTTGTCTTTTCTTTGAAACGCACCTTTGCGTTTTCTATTGGACGCAGCTTGAATCTCGCGTTTGGCTCATTTTTGCCTAGACGCAGCTTTGAGAACGCACCATTCTTTGGGGGAAAGTGAAAGTGGCTCATATTTATTATTTTCCCCCTTCTATATATATAACTCCCATCTTCTCTCTCTTTCATTTTCCTTCACCTTCTTGGTTCCAGCAAGCTCCAACAGCCAACAAGACCACCAAGCTCCCTTGGCCGGCCATTACCACCACCTGCACCACCGTAGCCTCCACCAAGCATACCACCTTCACCTCCTCGTCGACCTCTTTCTAACGGACTATACATTCGTCCCCCGCAACAACGTTTGCAAAATCCCGATTTGGCGTGGTGAACTAGACTTGCACCTCCATCTCCTCCAAACAACCACAACCCCTCTCCATCAACTTGTGAGGACCGGTACCCTCCTTTGGATTGGGACCGCGTTTCTCTGCGTCGGACGCATTATAGGCGAGTAATTCTACTCGCCAAGACTTGGATATTATTTCATGTTTGTAAATAAAACGCAGCCTTCAAATGACAGGACCTACTCTCAGTTTTGCACTTCATTAGTCGACTTGACCAACTCATAAGTCGACTAATCCCCTTGAAACGTAGCCTGATTTCTTGTGACGCAGTTCTATTAGTCGACTACCCTATTGACCCAGTCGACTAACTCTTCTCTTGAGACGCAGTCCTTGAAACGCAGACTCCTTTAGTCGACTTGCCCCTTGCGTCCAGTCGACTAACTTTTCTTCTGGAACGCGGTTCTCTGAAACGCGGACTTCTCTAAGTCGACTACCCACTGTTCCAAGTCGACTAACGCAGCTCTCTTGAAACGCGGCTCTTTGAGATGCAGCCTTGACCAGTCGACTAACCCAAACGCCCTAGTCGACTAACTTTCTTCTGAAAACGCAGCTCTCCCAACGCAGCCTTCCTAGTCGACTTGTCCCCTTTCTATAGTCGACTAACTCTTTCATAAGTCGACTACTTGTTCTCCCTAGTCGACTAATCTTGACTATTTGCTATGCTTAATTACTTCTTTGATTATGAACATTATCTTTGGGTCATGTATTTTATATTGCTATTTGCAAGACTTGTTACTTGGCAAATATCACCTCTTATCATGCTATCTATTACACAAGGCATGATACACCTGACTTCTATGATTATCACTATAACGGGAATGATAACCGGACTTCATGATTTTCCAACTTGATTTTACATGATAGTACAAATTGTACTCCTGATACTCCTGTTTTTACAATATTCCTGACTTGCTCCTGTTCATTCCCGAAACCTGATAATTATCTAAAGAATTCATAAAATAAGACAACTTGCATCGGGTCGGGGGAAATATGCGGCTATCAATACATGTTCATGTTTACAGTGGTATTAGGTATGTTGTGCAACTAAATTTCCGGTCTGACCTGTGGGCCTCCAGGCGACCGAGGGGAGTGCTGGCTCCCTCCTTCTTGGTACCATCTTGATAAGGGCATCCTATAAGACCCTCCTGATCGCCTTGCGGCAGGTTCCGTCCACCAAGCAACGGAACATCCTGGGCCGTGGTCCCGGGTATGCACGGGACCCACTGTAAACATAGTTCGTTGGTACCCCCGCTGGTTTCCAATAACAATCTTGCTTTACTCGGATATGGATCTATGTGTGCTGGGACGCTAGTTCACATAGCTAGATATCAGGGTAAGACGAGTAATAATAATAATAATAAAAGACGTTAATTGTGGGTGTTGTATGCGCTTGGATTACGGTGACATGAGATAAAGGTATATAGATGAGGGTTTCCTTGTTGGATTATTCCCTCGAAGTACTAGTCTCATGAGGTCGTAACTTGAGCTTATACAATGCCTTTCGTTTATAACATGTCATACTTCTTTTACTTGCTGAATGATTATCCATGATATTGTACCAACTCTCATACTCTTATCCTTATGCCGCTCGGCTGTAACCTGTTCACTTGTTTGGGAGGTCCTGACTCCCTTGAATTTGTATGTTCAGGTTCCGAACCTTGGATCGAGGTGGAGCCTTCTGTGGAAGATCAAGCTTTCCTTTCCGAGCAGGCTGACTAGTCTCGGCTTCTGTTGTGCCAGACTCTCCTTTTAGCTCGCGGGATCTTCCATCAGCTCGTGAGCATCTTGTAATTATATTGTAAATCGTACTTTTGTGCTTGGTTGTGATATATAATGCATGTGATATGTAAAAGTATGTCACAACTTGTGATAACCTTGTACTTTGTACTTCTTATGTTGGCATGTGAATGGACGCTACGTTTGTCGTACTCTGATTCTTGCTTGTACTGATGCTTAACGTATATACGTGAGGGTATCTCTGACCTGCGTATGTACGTCGCAGTGACGTCCCGGTACCCTCCGGATCGGGGCGTTACAGGTTGGTATCAGAGCCTAGGCTCTCACACCTATAGTACAATCAAGCAGCAAATTAATGGAATTTGCCATTGCCAACTACAATGTACAAAGTTATCTAGTCCTTCTTGATTCCTTTCCTTGTGTCCTAAAATCCTTCCATCTTTTCAGTTTCCAGTCTCCTTTTTACCAACATAAGTATGGATAGAAGGACGGGTCGTAACAACTCCGGGCAAGCATCAAATGGACCCGCGGGAGAGAATGCTGGTATTCTTAGGGTTATCCAGAATATGGTGGAGAATCAACAAAGGCAGACCGAACTCCTCCGGCAAGGATTGATAGCAGCTCCTCAAGAACGGAGGCCAGGCAACGTGTCAGACTTCAGGCGGTTGCAGCCGGCAATATTTACGGGGGAAGAAAGACCACTAGATGCCGAGCAGTGGCTAATTGACACAACAGATCTCTTGAAGGCAGCCCAGATCCCAGAAGAAGATAAGGTGGAAGTCGCCAAGATTCAATTAAAGGACGTGGCTAGAAACTGGTGGTTAGCTGAAGAAGCGAGACTGGACAGACCCATCACTTGGGACCAGTTCTCTAAGAGCTTTTATGATAGATTCTTCCCTACCACAGCTCAGAAGGAGATGGAAGAACAATTCATCCGACTTCAACAATGGACCCAGTCTGTTGACGAATATGCTGCTGAGTTCTTAAGGCTGAGTCGTTTCGCTCCGTATATGATAGCTGACGAGGAGAAACGGGCAAGCAGATTTCAGCAGGGCTTACGAATGGATATTCAAGTCCTTTTGATTCCCCAGCAGCTGAAAACATATTCCCAGGTCCTTACTGTAGCTCGGGAAGTAGAGCGAGGATTGGAGAAAAAGAATCTTGATCAGATGAGGAAACAGGCCATGAATAGGCCATTCCAACAACTGGGCAGAGGAGGTCCAGTCAGAGCTGTAAGGGCCCCAATGGTTAGAAGACCATATCGACCAGCCCCTCCTCAGACAACTCAAATAGTTCCTGTTTGTAATTATTGCCAGAGGCCAGGTCATTTGCAAAAGGACTGTCGCAGGGCTAATGGGTTGTGCCTGGCATGTGGATCTGGTGATCACACAATAGAAGGCTGTCCCCTTAAGAGAACTGGGACGATGAATAGGACCCTACCGGCACTTCCTGCACCTATGGGACAGAGGAACCAAGGACAAATGGTTAGGAGGGCCCTTCCCCCTCCCCCACAACAAGTTATCGCCCAGCTCCAAGGGGAGGAAGAACAACTGCAGGTCGTGGAAGAGGACGAGCCTACAACTTGACGGCGGAAGAGGCCCAAACTTCTGGAGAAGTGGTGACAGGTAAGATCATGGTGCACTCTAAACCTGTCTTAGCCCTCTTTGATTCTGGCGCTTCTCATTGTTACATATCAGATAGCTTCATTGCTTTGAACTCTATACCTGTTGAATATTTAGACCACCAGTGGGAGATAAGTACCGGTAACGGAGTAGTCATCTCTAATAGAGTTTGTGTAAATTGTCCGGTGGAACTGTGTGACAGGACATTAACGGTGGATATGCTCGTACTAGATACTAAAGGTACGACGTAATCTTAGGCATGACCTGGCTCAGTAAATACCATGCAGTCATTGATTGTCGAAACAAGAAAGTTATTTTCAGAATACCACTTCAGCCTGAATTCCAATTTGAGGGAGAACACAAACCTACCAAGGAAAAAGCACAGATGACTACTGGTGAGATCTAGAAGAAGAGAGTACCAGTTTGGAATGAGTTTCCAGAAGTATTTAAGGAGATCTCAGGACTTCCACCCGATAGGGTAATTGAGTTTTCCATTGATACCCTTCCAGGCACAGTTCCGATATCCAAAGCTCCATACAGAATGGCACCCACTGAGTTAGAAATTCTAAAGAAGCAGCTACAAGAATATTCTGACAAGGGATTGATTAGACCAAGTGCTTCACCATGGGGAGCTCCAGTGCTCTTAGCAAACAAAAAGGACGGTGGTAAGCGGTTGTGTATAGATTACAGAGAGTTAAACAAGGTTACCATCAAAAATAAGTACCCCTTACCAAGAATTGATGATCTGTTTGATCAGCTTCATGGAGCTCGAGTATTTTCTAAGTTGGATTTACAATCAGGTTATCATCAGCTAAAGGTAAAGAAAGAAGACGTTCCAAAGACAGCGTTCAGAACTCGTTATGGCCATTATGAGTTTCTAGTTATGCCTTTCGGAGTCACCAATGCCCCTGCAGTTTTCATGGATTTGATGAATAGAGTGTTCTCATCATATTTGGATCAGTTTGTGGTTGTTTTTATAGATGACATCTTAATCTATTCGAAGAACGACAGAGAGCATGCAGACCACTTGAGAATAGTGTTACAGACTCTCCAACAGGAACAACTTCATGCTAAGCAAAGCAAGTGTGAGTTCTGGTTAAATAGTATGGCCTTCCTTGGGCACATAATTTCAGAAGAAGGAATTTCAGTAGACCCCAGTAAAATTCAGGCAATGAAGGACTGGCCTATTCCAAGGACAGTAACAGAAATTAAGAGTTTTATTGGATTAGCCGGATATTACAGGCGCTTTGTCCAAGATTTTTCTAAGATTGCAGCCCCGTTAACGAAGCTCACCCGGAAAGGAGAAAAATATATATGGACGGAGGAATGTACCGCAGCATTTGAACAATTAAAGGAAAGACTCATTACAGCTCCAATTTTGAGGACTCCCTCAGGAAGAGGAGGGATGGTTATATACAGTGATGCATCCGGGAAAGGCCTAGGGTGTGTATTAATGCAGCATGATCATGTCATAGCGTATGCATCCAGGCAACTGAAACCACATGAGAGAAATTACCCAACTCATGACTTAGAGCTGGCAGCTATAATATTCGCATTGAAGATCTGGAGACATTATCTTCTGGGAGAGAAGGTGCTAATCTACACTGATCACAAGAGTCTAAAGTATATTTTCACGCAGAAAGAATTAAACATGAGACAGAGACGGTGGCTTGAATTAATGGCAGATTATGATATAGATTTACAGTATCATCCAGGCAGAGTCAATACAGTACCAGATGCATTGAGCAGGAAGCCAGAGAATAAAATGCTAGTACAACTTACGCAACAGAAGGAGTTGATTCAGGATATCATAAAATTGGACTTAATGATAGTACAAGGGATTGATAAACGGGACAGTTGATGACCTTTCAGATTCAATCAACCTTGATAGATGAGATTAAAGAAGCTCAAAAAGAAGACCCCAGATTGCAGAAATTCAGAGCTCAAATAGAAGCTGGATTGAGAACTGACCTCCGTATTCATTCAGATAACGCATTATATTTTTGGTAACAGGATTTGTGTTCCCCAAGGAGAAGTGCGACAGAAAATTTTGGCAGAGGCACATAGTTCGGCCTATTCCATACACCCGGGAGGAAATAAAATGTATCAAGACTTGAAACAGAAGTTCTGGTGGAATGCCATGAAAAGGAGATAGCCCAACATGTGGCCAAGTGCTTAGTTTGCCAGCAGGTAAAGATAGAACACCAGAGGACAGCTGGACTTCTTCAGCCCTTGCCAATACCCGAGTGGAAGTGGGAACATATCACCATGGATTTTGTCACAGCACTACCTCGCAGTCCTAAGGGTAATAATGCAGTATGGGTAATCATTGACCGCCTCACAAAAGCAGCTCACTTCCTACCTTTCAGAGTAGGTCAGTCAACAGAAGTTCTTGCAGAAAAATATATGAAAGAAATTGTTCGTCTACATGGAGTTCCAGTTAGTATCGTTTCAGATAGAGACACGAGATTCCTATCACATTTCTGGGAAAGTCTTCAAGAAAATTTAGGAACTCGTCTGAAATTCAGTACTTCATATCACCCCCAGACAGACGGACAATCTGAACGGACTATCCAGATCCTTGAAGACATGTTACGAGCCTGCATGATAGAATTTAGAGGGTCATGGGAAGACTATCTTCACTTGGTAGAATTCTCTTATAATAACAGCTATCAGGCTAGTATCAAAATGGCCCCATTTGAGGCATTGTATGGCAGGAAATGCAGGTCACCGATATGTTGGGACGAAGTCGGCGAAGGAAGACTTATGGGACCAGACATTCTAGTCCAAACAACAGACAAAGTCCGAATCATCAGAGATCATCTCCGGGCAGCACAGAGCCGACAAAAGAGTTGGGCAGACACAAACAGAAGGCCATTGGAATTCAGAACCGGTGAGCATGTATTTTTAAAGATATCACCCACAAAAGGGTAATCCGGTTCGGTACTCGTGGAAACTTAGTCCGAGATACATCGGCCCATTCGAAATTTTGGATCGTGTGGGAGATGTGTCTTACTGATTGGCATTACCTCCATCTTTAGAAGGAGTACACAATGTATTCCATGTATCACAGTTGAGGAGGTATGTCAAGGATGAGAGTCACATTCTAGATCACTCCGAACTGGAACTACAGTCAGATCTGTCTTATAAAGAGCAACCGATGGCCATTCTAGACAAAAGTATCAAAACATTGAAGAATAAGACAATACCATTAGTATTGGTTTCTTGGAATAGACATGTGCCCGGAGAAGCCACATGGGAACGAGAGGACGTTATTCGTGAGCGTTACCCTCAACTATTTTCAACTTAGTTGGTAAAATCCTTTCTTCCTATTCTTCTCTACCGTCATCTTCCCTTCCTGAAATTTCGAGGACGAAATTTTTGTAAGGTGGATAGGTTGTAACACCCCATCCTCAGTATACGTGCACAGTTACGTATCCTGATTTTTGGTGCATTTATTATTATTATTTTATTTTATTTCCTGCTATTTAAATACTTACTCATATAGCAGTACTGCATGATTAGATCTGTTGGTATTTAGATTTGACTAATTTTAGTTTCAAATATTATTTTTTAATATTCTAGATTTTTCATGATTTTCTGGAATTTTTCGGAATTAAATTGTAAATCTTCAAAACCGGTGTCGGCCAGTATCACTGATTGATTCCAGGAATTTTAATTCACAATTGGAATCAAATTTTTGGATTCCGCTTTCACATTCCTTCTTAAAATTATATTTTTTTCCTTCAGGCATTTTCTGGGATTTTTCAGATTTTATCAAAAATCCAGCCTACCCGGTGTAGACACCGTTCATAGTGGATTCCAAGATTTTTATTTTGAAAATGGAATAGAATTTCTGAAAACCGATTCCATCAAAAATCTTTATATAATATTTATTATTTTTAAGAATTGTTGGGGAGCTTTCCGAGATACTTCGATTTTTAGACCTTTCTGGAGTTCTCGGTATTTTCCCAGATACCGGGAAATCATTCAACTGCTTCACTCTTCTCTTTTTCCATTTTTCTCTCTCCTTCCTCAAACGCGAGTTTTGCCACTGGACTCAGCAAATTAATGCGGAGACCCTTCCCTTGCTGCATTTAATGCTTATGGGCCAATCAACTCAAGTCCAACCACCCATGTCCTTTTGTCTTTTCTTTGAAACGCACCTTTGCGTTTTCTATTGGACGCAGCCTTGAATCTCGCGTTTGGCTCATTTTTGCCTAGACGCAGCTTTGAGAACGCACCATTCTTTGGGGGAAGTGAAAGTGGCTCATATTATATTATTTTCCCCCTTCTATATATATAACTCCCATCTTCTCTCTCTTTCATTTTCCTTCACCTTCTTGGTTCCAGCAAGCTCCAACAGCCAACAAGACCACCAAGCTCCCTTGGCCGGCCATTACCACCACCTGCACCACCGTAGCCTCCACCAAGCATACCACCTTCACCTCCTCGTCGACCTCTTTCTAACGGACTATACATTCGTCCCCCGCAAAAACGTTTGCAAAATCCCGATTTGGCGTGGTGAACTAGACTTGCACCTCCATCTCCTCCAAACAACCACAACCCCTCTCCATCAACTTGTGAGGACCGGTACCCTCCTTTGGATTGGGACCGCGTTTCTCTGCGTCGGACGCATTATAGGCGAGTAATTCTACTCGCCAAGACTTGGATATTATTTCATGTTTGTAAATAAAACGCAGCCCTCAAATGACAGGACCTACTCTCAGTTTTGCACTTCATTAGTCGACTTGACCAACTCATAAGTCGACTAATCCCCTTGAAACGCAGCCTGATTTCTTGTGACGCAGTTCTATTAGTCGACTACCCTATTGACCCAGTCGACTAACTCTTCTCTTGAGACGCAGTCCTTGAAACGCAGACTCCTTTAGTCGACTTGCCCCTTGCGTCCAGTCGACTAACTTTTCTTCTGGAAACGCGGTTCTCTGAAACGCGGACTTCTCTAAGTCGACTACCCACTGTTCCAAGTCGACTAACGCAGCTCTCTTGAAACGCGGCTCTTTGAGACGCAGCCTTGACCAGTCGACTAACCCAACGCCCTAGTCGACTAACTTTCTTCTGAAAACGCAGCTCTCCCAAACGCAGCCTTCCTAGTCGACTTGTCCCCTTTCTATAGTCGACTAACTCTTTCATAAGTCGACTACTTGTTCTCCCTAGTCGACTAATCTTGACTATTTGCTATGCTTAATTACTTCTTTGATTATGAACATTATCTTTGGGTCATGTATTTTATATTGCTATTTGCAAGACTTGTTACTTGGCAAATATCACCTCTTATCATGCTATCTATTAACACAAGGCATGATACACCTGACTTCTATGATTATCACTATAACGGGAATGATAACCGGACTTCATGATTTTCCAACTTGATTTTACATGATAGTACAAATTGTACTCCTGATACTCCTGTTTTTACAATATTCCTGACTTGCTCCTGTTCATTCCCGAAACCTGATAATTATCTAAAGAATTCATAAAATAAGACAACTTGCATCGGGTCGGGGGAAATATGCGGCTATCAATACATGTTCATGTTTACAGTGGTATTAGGTATGTTGTGCAACTAAATTTCCGGTCTGACCTGTGGGCCTCCAGGCGACCGAGGGGAGTGCTGGCTCCCTCCTTCTTGGTACCATCTTGATAAGGGCATCCTATAAGACCCTCCTGATCGCCTTGCGGCAGGTTCCGTCCACCAAGCAACGGAACATCCTGGGCCGTGGTCCCGGGTATGCACGGGACCCACTGTAACATAGTTCGTTGGTACCCCCGCTGGTTTCCAATAACAATCTTGCTTTACTCGGATATGGATCTATGTGTGCTGGGACGCTAGTTCACATAGCTAGATATCAGGGTAAGACGAGTAATAATAATAATAAAAGACGTTAATTGTGGGTGTTGTATGCGCTTGGATTACGGTGACATGAGATAAAGGTATATAGATGAGGGTTTTCTTATTTGGATTATTCCCTCGAAGTACTAGTCTCATGAGGTCGTAACTTGAGCTTATACAATGCCTTTCGTTTATAACATGTCATACTTCTTTTACTTGCTGAATGATTATCCATGATATTGTACCAACTCTCATACTCTTATCCTTATGCCGCTCGGCTGTAACCTGTTCACTTGTTTGGGAGGTCCTGACTCCCTTGAATTTGTATGTTCAGGTTCCGAACCTTGGATCGAGGTGGAGCCTTCTGTGGAAGATCAAGCTTTCCTTTCCGAGCAGGCTGACTAGTCTCGGCTTCTGTTGTGCCAGACTCTCCTTTTAGCTCGCGGGATCTTCCTTCAGCTCGTGAGCATCTTGTAATTATATTGTAAATCGTACTTTTGTGCTTGGTTGTGATATATAATGCATGTGATATGTAAAAGTATGTCACAACTTGTGATAACCTTGTACTTTGTACTTCTTATGTTGGCATGTGAATGGACGCTACGTTTGTCGTACTCTGATTCTTGCTTGTACTGATGCTTAACGTATATACGTGAGGGTATCTCTGACCTGCGTATGTACGTCGCAGTGACGTCCCGGTACCCTCCGGATCGGGGCGTTACAGTTACCCTAGAGGACGAGTGTTGTCTCGTGAGGGTTTTCAGCGGACTGCACCCACAAAATCTATAAAAGGAAAATATTTGACTTATATTTGAAGAGACTAAGTAGTCTATAAGTTTTAGGATTATCATTTTTATTCATTCTTAAACTTAGTCTTAATAAAGTGAATTGTTATTCATTTTAGGTAAGGATTAAAATTGAATGTTTGTATAGTCTTTTTCGTTACCAAAAGTCATACGCACCCTTGTGAATCTAGGAATTCCTTAACTTGGACTCTCATGCCTCTTTAGTATTTTTATAGATCATCTAATTTTCTTTCGTATAAGTATCAAGGCTTCTTGAGGCCCTCATACCTAACTAATTGATTATTAGATGTGTTATTTTTTTTTTTTTTTTGCATATATAACTCATCTAATTTTCTTTCGTATAAGTATCAAGGCTTCTTGAGGCCCTCATACCTAACTAATTGATTATTAGATGTGTTAGTACATATATAATATTCCTTAGTTTAGGCTTTCTAATCCACCCATGTAGCGAACTTAAAGTCGATGACTCCCAAACCGGTCGGTCTTAGGGCACCAGGTGAGAAGACACCCCGCGGACTCAAATTCGAGTGAACTAGGCCACAAAACTAAGGATTTTATTTATTAACTCACCTTTAGGCGTGAATACTTATGCTTCATGAGGCACATGTATCCAGCTTAATTAGTGATTAAATTTTTTTCTTTATTTTTATATATATATATATGAGGCACAAGGGTCTTTGTCTTAGAATCCTAGATATGTACTAGAAATGCACATTTCATTAAGGTAAAAATTAAGACTAACTAATTATTCAATTTCTCCTCCTATACCTAAAATTTAAACAATTTATTTATTTTGACCAAGTTTTTAGAAATCCTAATCATGATTTTCCTAATCCTTAAAACTAACTTAGATTTCTTTCAAAAAAAATAAGTCAAAGTATTATCCTTTTTATAAGTTTTTTTTTTTAAATTTTTTTTTAAAAATTTTTTTTTTGAAATGTTAGAACAAATAAAGAGAAAAATATTTTTTTTTATTTTATTAATTAATCTTTTCTATGTTGGTAAACCCTCCCCCACACTTATCTCATGCATTGTCCTCAATGTATGAAATGCATGAATGCATGAAGAAAAATGTAAAGGGAGGCAAAAAATAATAGTATACCATAATATGTACAACACATGTATCACTCTCACCTAGAGCTGCTTAGGATTCATCCCTCTAGCTCGTTTCCCATCATTCCAATGGGTTCTCTTATAAGGCACAATGGGGAGACCAACATTTTTGTTTTAACTTTCTCTCCCCCCAGTTTCATCTTCTTTAGGCTCTTCCTCATCATATGTCCACCTCCATTATTTAAAAATTCATCACACCTTTCAGTTGGAACTTCCTTGCCGAGAATTCTAGCTCAGTTCCGTACATCTCCTCAAAACTTAAATCAACACTTTTCCCTGGAAGTGAATAATTAACCAACATCTCCTTAATCGGTGTATCTAAACACAGGAGTTCTTCTTCAAAGAGACTTTCGAAAGTTAAGTCAATCGGAGTTTCTTGAACTATATTCTCATGCGATATTTCAGTGCTTGGCTCTTTGAAGATACTTAGATCAAATCTTCATTTTTAAAGGGAACTTTAAAATTATAATCCTCAACATGTGTCATCTTATCACTAAAATCGCACTTATCCTCAAATAACTTGTCAAGAATAGAGACTCATTTTCACTTTCTTTTTCACAAATGTTCTCGATGAAGTTCACCTCAAATGTTTGGTCTTTTATCTTACGAGATGGTTTTCCAGGTTGAAGACATTGACCTCTTTAGTCATGTTTCCAAAGGTCAACCTCATGGATCCATTCCTACAATTTATGATCGCATTTGCAGTTGCAAGGAACGGACGCCCTAGGATAACGAGAGTTTGAGACCGAAGAGTGGATACAGGTTCGGTCTCCAGAACAACAAAATCTACTGGGTAGATAAACTCCCCAACTCGGATGAGCACATCGGTAATTTCTCCTTTGGGAACTTTTATGGATCGGTCAGCTAATTGGATTGTAACCTTAGTCGGACTAAGTTCGCCCAACCCAAGTTGTTGGTAGACTGAGAAGGGGAGTAAGTTGATACTTGCTCCCAAATCAAGAAGTGCATGCTTAATGCAGTTTGACCTATTGTGCAAGAGATGGTGGGGCAACCAGGGTCCTTATACTTGACAGGGATCTGGTTGGACAATAGCTCACTAATGTTAGTGGCTAGAAAAACCTTCTTGGGCACATTAGTCTTTCTCTTCTTTGTGCACATGTCCTTAATAAACTTGGCATACTTAAGGACTTGTTGAATTGCATCAAGAAGAGGTATATTGATCTTGACTTGATTAAAAATCTCGCGTACCTTATCCATTTGTGCACATTGCTTATCTTTAAGCCTATTTGGGTAGGGTGCGATGGGCTTGTGCATATCTTCGGCTGACTTGTCTTTTTTCGTGTTGTTGGCATCAAGTTGAGATGGAGTGGGATCAGGCAAGCTGAATGCTTGTTTTGAACTTGATGGTGTTGATACTTGGTTATCAACTTGTTTTCCCGACCACAATGTATGAATCGCATTGCACTGACTCATATGATTCTCTTCAGCCAAGTGAGCTTGACTAGAGTTCCTAGGGTTTGGGAGTGGTTGACTAGGTAGAGTACCCTTTTGCCTTTCTTGCTGATTCATTTGCATCTCTATCCTAGTCAAGACTTGAGCCAGTGTGTCATTGCTTTTAACGAGAGTGTCCACCTTCCTTTTCATATTGGAGAGCCTTGTTTCCATTTGTGAATATTGGAAAGAGGGTGGAGGATTTTGATAGGGCGGATTTTGAAAATTGTTGGAGAATTTGGGCCTAATTTGATCATTGTTACTTGGCCCCATGACAAATTGGGATGGTTTCTCCAACCGGGATTGTAGGTGGGCGAATATGGATTGTTGGCGGGCGGATTGTTGGTGGGCCTTGTGAAGGCCGCACTCATATGTTCGGGCAAGCTTTGATGCGCGATAAAGACGGGACATTCCTCGAACACATGGTTTATATTTTGACAATAAGTACAGCCCACCGAAGATGTTGGGCTGACTTGGTTCACAGAGACTGGTTCTTTAGTTTCAAGAGCCTCAAGTCTTCGCATAACAGCAGCTAACTTAGCATCGGTTGCTATGTTGGCCTCAATGGAATGGATACCTCCTTTAGAAGAAGTAGGGTCATTAGTCCTAAGTTTTTCCGGAGTAGGTTCCCATTGGATGGTATTTTCAGCTAATTGCTCATACAATAACCATCCATCAGTTTCGTCTTTTTTCAGAAATCCTCCTTGGCACATGGATTCTAACAATGTCTTAGTTTGATATTCTAATCCATCATATAGAACTTGGCAAAGTCGCCATTTCTCTATCCCATGGTGAGGGCATTGGCAAGGAGGTCCTTGAAACGTTCGAAATATTTCCAAAAAGGTTCATTGGCTGTTTGCTTAAACTGTAAGATGTTCTCCTAATCAGTGCAGTCTTGTGGACGGGATAAATTTTTTTTAAGAATGTCTTAACAAAATTATCCCACGAAGATATTGAACCGGCCTCTAGACTGTAGAGCCATTTCTTTGCTAAATCCTTCAAAGCAAAGGGGACAAACCTAAGTTTGATGTCATCTTTTCCTAACTTAGGAATATTCATCATGAGACATACTTCCTCAAATTCTCTTATGAAGAAGTATGCATCCTCGGAGTCAAGTCCATGAAATTTCGGAAGGGTGTTGATGTATTGTGGCTTAAGCTCAAATGGGTCAACACCTTCATCGTTAAGCTTGATGCAAGAAGGAAGAGAGGTCCTAATAGGATAGAACCTATCTTGGAGTGATATTGGTTGTGCCATGTGTGGGTCGGGCTTTTGCTCGGGTGGTGAACTAGTTCTAGTTAGCCTGGATGTAAGTGGGTCTCTCGACCAAGCGGACATGCACAATCAGCAAACAAGTTCACCCAATCAATCAATAAAAAAAAAGAAAAACAATCAAAAATCCTAATCTAGGGTAAGCCTTGACCTAGACGACTCCTAACTTTAGACTGTCCTTAGGAGGTCTATTGTCGACGTTAACCACAAGCTAATCGGCCAGGTAGTGGCAAGACCGGTGGGAGGTTTTCCGTCAGAGACGTTCCTTAATTAAATAACCACCGTTCTTCGGGCTTTCGGCCCTCAATCCCCTGCCTAGACACCGATTTGACAAGAGTTAATTTCGAACAATTTTCCTCCTTCGGTCAATCTCCTATTGAGTCCGATTTAACCTAGGGCTAACGTCTAGTCAAATTTACTTAAGGTTAGGGTTGTGAGTGTGACGGATATGATTTGTGGGCCAGGAAGGGTGATGAAATCCCCACCTTAACTTGTTTATGGGTTATGCCCTTAAGATGTTTTTGTGTACGTGTAAAGCTGTAGAAAAGTAATCACTCAAGAAAGCAGTAAATCAACCAAGAGCGTTTCCTAATCTATATGCTATGCAAACGTACCTTGTCGCCAGCACTCTTCAACAGAATTAAAAAAATTAAAATAGACACGTGCCCTAAATGCAAGAGTCTAGTTTTTTTTTTATTATCAACAAATGGTTAATGTTATTAATTAGCAGTTGCAGAGTGATCACAGAGAAATATAATCAAAGCAGTAAGCTATTTTTGCAATTCAGAGCAACCTGCAGAAAACCAGATTAGTAGTCAACTACTATTGCCGCAGAATTGCGGCCCTGGCCGCGGATCTGCGGCAAATATGTAGGCCCTGGTGCTCTGCCTTCGAGGGCAGAGGCACTGGGTTGCTGTATGTCCTTGCTACTGCTCTGTTTTCCTATTCTCTGTATCTGCAAACAGAAAGAATAAAGAATGATTAGAACGAGGAAATCGTGCCGTTCCTTCCCCGGCAACGGCGCCAAAATTTTGATTGAGATTTTAAGAATAAAAAGAATTAAAGTTCAGATTTCTTAGTCTCAATGCGAATCCGCTGTAGCAAGGGCTCAAGCGGGTCGTGATCCTCAGGGAAGGATGCGATGCAAGCTTTTCGACCCGATTCCTTTTAACTTCAAAATAAGAGAAGAAGTGATTAGATTTGAGATATATGATATGAAAGATGTGGCTTTGCTGATCTTCTACCACAACCCTATTGCAAGTTAAGGAGATTGATCATCATATTGAAGTATATGTAATTTACCCTAGATTTTTAAGACTAATTCAAGCAAGAAAAACCAATACTAGACTCTAACAAAGTTACATTACTTAAAAACCAAACTATGGTTCATCCAAACATCTAGGTACAACTTAATAGAAGATTAATCTTAAAGTTAGGCTGTCCTAGTTCTTAAGTTTGAAGTCATGAAGGGTCTTTTTAATATGCATCCTAGATTAAGAAGTCTAGTTATTTGTTTGATCTTCAAGAAAAGTTATTATTAAACCTAGGGTTTCTAGAGATGTCCTCAATCCGATCAATCTTAACAGCTCTAGGGTTGCTTTAAGAATCTCAGCAAACCACTAAAGGAAATTAGTTCATCATCATTCTTTTTTTTTTTCTTTTCAATTATTTATTTTTTTTATTTATTTAATATGAAAGATTGCAAAGAAGCAAAGAAAAAGAAAACCAGAAGAGATCACAGATTAAAAAGAAAACCAGAGAGATCACAAAATAAAATTAAAAATAGCAGAAACATAAATAGGAAAAAGGTAACCTTTATTCGATGAACGTCTCCCAAATACAAGCTCCTTCTTCCACAATGTGCTTGAAATAAAAATTACAACTTGCTTGAAATTTAAAGAGAAATAGCTAAAAGAAAACCCTAATACGTCTCTGGATGCCCCCTCTGCTGCGCCTGCAGGGTTATTTATAGGTGCAGAAGGCCGAAGAGTCCTGGATAAACCTGCCCACAAAACTGGAAACTGATCTCATCTAAATTGCCGCAAAATCCTAGTTTTTGCCGCAATTTTGCGGCAAAACTGGCTCTTCTGGCCACGCTCTTTGGCGCGTGGTCTCTCCCGATCCGTTCATCTGGGCGTTTGCTTCTGGAAGTGTGATCCTGGCTCTTCATCTTGGGATTTCGAGATAACTTAGAAATCAAGTTACCTTGATCTCAAATATCCCAAATCTTTTATCCACGAATTTCCTTCTTATCTTTGGCTTTATGCTCATCCTGCAAGAGTTAGGGTTGGGTAGAATTCTATCCTTCCCTCATCTTTAATAATTGCAACTTTAGCCCTTGTATATTTGCACTTTGACAATTGATATTTGCGCTTTTGCACCTGGGATTCAAACATGGGCTTGGATCTGGGCTTTTGGGCTCTTTTAAGCTTTATTTATTATTAAAATAATAATTCGAGGCCTGCACACATTAAATAACAAAATATTAATAAATGTGCATTATAATATGAATAAATGTGCAAATGTGATGGTAAATATGATGACAATTATGCATTTTTTTACTACTAATCACTTGAGCTCCCTCATATGGCTTCCCAGCTTCTCCACCAGCATCAGGCATGCCCTAGCCTGCAAAGGACTCCCAGTATGACTAATGTTCTCGATCTGATTTTCGAGAAGCATTCAGGCAAACTCGAAAGAGCTGCCCTTAGAAAGGATGAGGTCAATACAAGATCTCATGGAAGTAAAAATTGCTGCACCAGCTCTTCTATCATGTCGTTAGCTGGAGATAACCCTGCTAATGTACTCCCGGACCCCCTTTCCATAACAGGGTGAGAGACGGGAATCAGTTCATCTTGCGCAGGAGTGAGGCCGACGATAGGTTCGTCAGGTACTGAGGTAGTCACTGATACCTCCGGGACGGTTATTATTGTAGCAGCCTCCACTACAACAGAAGCAACAGCAAACCTTGCGGCATCGGGTTCCCTAGCCGAAGCTTGAATTGTACTATCTTCTGCACCAATGCTTGCTGCGGGATCCTCTACTTGAGCTATCCCAGTGCTCTCTGCAAACCACTAAAATGTCAGTGATGATAATAAAAAGGAGAATATTTAATACGTCTGTATTCTCTTACCAAGTTGAGGATCTGAAGATGGCGAATTCCTGGACAGGTCGTGTGGGGTTGAGGCCTCCCTGACCTCGACAGTTGCACTCTCTTGAGGCATTCCGGTAACAGGAGCCTCAAGGCCCTCCTGCTGGGCCAGCTCTTGAATCATCTCCTCAATATGAGAGGAGGTTGTGGCTTCACTGTCGACAGCCAGCCCTGAAAATCAAAAGTAAATGTCAGAACCCTTCCCTAACTTGAGGAGGAGACGGTTCAAGAAGACAAAGAAAGTACCTTCGGTAGCAGCAATTATTACTATCGGCGAAGCCATCACAGGGTCGCATCCTTGTATCTCTTCCTCTGAAATATGCGAAAATTTGCTCGTATCAGGAAGAGCGGGTTCGTCGCCGAAATCAACTTCTTCGCCAGAATAATACCCATGTTCTTCGGACGATGAAGATGACAGCTCAACACAAGCGGGCTCAGCAATCGAGACTTTACTACTGAGTACCCCAGTAGTAGGGCTGGGATCGACAACCCGTGAAGTGGGCATCAATACACTGGGAGACCCAGGCTGTTGCATCTCAACCCTTCTCTCATAAATTGAAGAAGGCCCAGGCTGAGTTGAGACCCATGGGATCTCACCGTCATCCCTCCCTACCAAGTCAACTTCGGGTCGCTCAGCCTCTTCAGCCATGATGGGTTCACCTACAAATTCCCCTTCTTCCAGGATCATGGGGCCCCTGCTGCGTAGACCACGAGGACGAAAAGGGGGGATCTCCTCTTCCTCTTCCTCTTCCTCTCTCTGCTCCTCAACACCAGAAGGAACTACCTCGGGCATTGAAGCTTCAGCCTCCGATTCTCTCCTAGCTTTCTTCGGGATAGGCTCACCTTTGGAAGTCGAGCCGTGGGAACGTTTGGACACAGCCTGCCGACTCTTTTTAATGTGCTGCTCCTTGGTTGCTGCTACCCTTGGTCCCGTCCTTGTTTCCCCTCCTGTTTCTTTCTCGGCTGCCTGATATTCGTCCATACCTCGCACGCGTTTGTTGGACTCCAATTTGTCCTTATAAGTCGCTTTGATGCTCTTAATGCATGAGGAATTTATTTCGAAACCAGGCATCTTGCTAGCCAGGGAGTACCTAGTACAGAAGCAGAGGCTAGTGTAACATTGGGCGTCTTGTGAGGCAAACTGAAAACAGCTTTTGTCCCTCCAGCTACGCTGTAGTATCATGCCTGAGCACCCTCAAATAAATTCCTACTGAAGGAGAGATTAGCATTGGGGTTGCCGATATATAATTGATCATAGCCGAACTGTTGAGCAAAATGACTCGTCATATAAGGCTCGATCATACACGAGTTCCCTTGCCGAAAGAGCAGATACCCAGGCCGAATATTAATCAGCCACCAGAAGACTCCCGATGGCAGCCTTGTGAAATCATCTGGTCCCGCAAGGTCAGAAAATTTATCCCTATAAGATGCGTCAGCATTCTCAGGGAAGCAACGGTCGAGCTGATAGTTTAAAGCTTCAGAATACATTTCCGAACGTAGAACATATAGTAGTTGGACCAGCTCGAATTCTCCAGCTTCTGCACAAAAGGGACAAACCCCGCAGACAGAGGCACTGCCGTCATCAGCGAAGGGCAGTGCATAACGTACCAAGCTATCAAGTACGTATATGGAAGCTCGATCCTGGGGTTAGGGGTCTTTACTCTCGGCCTTCCCTCTGAGTCAACCTCTGGTCTACCCTTGGAGTTGATAATGGCCTCCACTTGGCACAGGCTTTTAACCAGAGCCCGTAATCCGCTTTGAATTCCAGCCACCATTGCTGGAAGAAGGGTGATAGACTTTTCGTAAGCCAGCAAAATAGCCGGGTACACCACATCGGCGACAATTACTTCATGTGGCAATGTTGGCACCACACAACGCTTCAGCCATAGCATAAGAAAGTCCGCCAATAGTCCCCGGTCAGAAATGAAACCTCGGGCCTGACGATAAAAACTTTCAAAGACCGTATCAGGTTTGAAAGTATTCTCATTTGACTCCGTGGTGTAAGAGCTCGTAGAGGCGTTGATCCTCTCAGCAATTTCTTCATCAGTGCAAGGAGCCAGACTGGTCACTGGGCTATCCTTCTCATTTATACCGTTGAATAGGTAGCTCGCCCAGGACATCTGCTTGACACCCCTATTCCTCCAGGAGGTTATTTGGCCACAGATATGGAAGTGACACAACACTTCCCAGTATGTCTCGTATACTTGAGGGTTCTCTTTTTTCAAGAGATGAAGTTCTTCAGAAGTCGGAACGTATTCTTCATAAGGGGCATCTCCCATAACAAGCCCCGAGACTTCATACAGCTCATGAAGAGCGAGCCCCATCTCTCCGACTGGAGTAAAAAATGTGCCCGTCAAAGGATTATAGTGCTCCAGGATGCCATAGAAATTATGGGAACTTTGCGGGAGGCCATACTACACAGCCCTGACCGAGTGGTATAGCCCCACCTGTTACAGCAGAGCTCCAAGTTCGACAAACACAAATCCAACCATCCTACCCCACCAGGATCTGTTGGAAGAATGAACCCACCCGAGCGGACGGAAGTCGACGGGAAAATCACCCCACTTTCATGAACTAGTTGATGAAAGTGGTGCCCAGCTGTGGGGTCTGTCCTCTCAGATATTCAAATCTGACCAATCCGGGGAATAAACCAAAGACCTCTTTCCCATGGCCGGCAGAGTGTATTTTTTTGGTACCTAGTCTGCCAAGAGAGACACCGGAGATAAATCGGGAAAGATCTCAATCCATCGCACGGTGAACAGACATGTGCTGAAGATAAGACAGGGGATACATCCTCTCCATATTGGGAAGAAAGAACTTCCTATCCCCTATCTGACGGAGCCACTTATAATCCCCGTCATGTAAAATCCTATTATCCTTGTCAATGTCGTCACCAAAGAAGAGACAGGCTTCCGTAATGGAGTGCGAGAATCCGTCTCAAACAGTCCATCAGAGATAATCTCCCAGAGGGTCACCATACTGGCCTTGGAGATCCTCTCCTTTCGCTCCTTCGACTTACCAGTAGTCACAGGAGCAGTTTCTCTGAAGCACGAAGGTTAGATTACGATCAGCGCCACCTACGTGCCCAAAATGGCACTTTTTGGACAAAGGGTTGGAGGAGTATCGTACTGCAAAGAGAACAACACTTGGTCAGAAATCTGAAAGAAAATGGCTAAGTGTTTGAAATTCAAACGCAGGAATGAATCCAGACGCGGAGATCATGAAAATCTGCGTCCAGAGTCAAAGAACGCGAGGCTTGAATGAAGCCCGCATTTCAAAATCCAGGACTTAGAAAAATTTCTAAGTATTAGACTCAGACGCGAGATTCATTAAAACTTGCATCTGATCTTATAAGACGCAAGAATTGCAGGAAGTCTGCGTCTGAACTCCCCACACTTAGAAATATTCTGAGCATTGATTCTCAAATGCAAGGTTCAATGAGGCCCTGCGTTCAACAAACAGATACGGAACCAAGTTGATAAAGGAAAGATGCAGAGGTCGTCAAACCTGCATCTTGTCTATTAACTCAAGAACCGCGCCTGAAGATCAAACACGGGCATGTTCCCGCGTTGGTGGTTCACATTCAAAAGGGACTTAAGAGGTGAAAGAACTCTATAAGCCCCTTCAATGGCGGAAACCAATCAGATGGTTTTACTACCTCAAATAGGGGCCTCCTGCATGGAAGAACCACCCATTTGAATTTTCGGAGCGACAGCGCTCGAAGATGAAGAAGTGGGTTTGGTCTTGGGTGCCATTTCGACGTGAAATTACTGTTGAAGGTGGTGAAAATGGGAGAAAGTTTTGAGCTTTTTCTTAACCCTAAAAGAACTCGACGAAGAAGAAGAGTCTAAAGATGACTCTTGAAAGACTGTTGTCTTTTATAGGCATAGAAATCCCCAGAGATATGCGGCGCTTGGCTCGAGGCCTAATCCCCGTTCGACGCGTGGCGTGCATATTAAATGCAGCGCAAATTCACGCGCCAAAGGAAAGATGCCCCTTCAATTCTACCGGACATGTGGCAACGCGCCCACAACATGGATTCGTGTTCAAACGGAAAACCGCGTTCCTCCAAAAGTCGCGCCTTTTTAGCAAGGCTAAAGTCGCGCTTAGTTCACAGAGCGAGAGCTACGTCTTCATCTCAAAGGACGCGTCCCTACAAGAGTCGAGTCTTTAAAGCAACATGACCCCTGCGTCTACAGGACTTGAATTCAGTCTTTTCAGTTCAATAGTACACTGGCACAAGCAGATGACTGTTTACCCCTGGTTCAAAGTACACCAACAACAAACTCAGAGCACTGGGGAGGTCTAGACTGCGTATCTAGATGCTTACCACGATCATTTCTGGCGGCTTCAAAGGGTTTCACAGTACACTCACGAAGACCATATTCCAGACAGGATCAAGCTCAGAGCATCTTGAATGATTGTCAGTCCAATCATGAGAAGTATGAATTCAATCAGAGTCCGAAGTATTTCAAAATTCGTCCCAGTCAACCACGGAATATCGAAAACTTTGGAGGGGGTTCTGTAAACTGTCTAAAAATGACTAAATACAAGTCATCAAAAAGCAGAGGCCAAACTCCAGACGCAGGGCTAATCATAGCCATCACTACAGCGCCAAGACGCGAGGGTCGAAACCCGCGTCTCAGCATCACTACAGCGCCAAGACGCGAGGGTCAAAACCCGCGTCTCAGCATCACTGCAGCGCCAAGATGCGAGTGTCAAAACCTGCGTCTCAGTTATAACTGCCCTCGTTATTGGGTCAATTACTGCCCACGTAATGAGAAAGCTAACCCCCCCCCCCATTATGGAACGTTTTTAGGGGGCACGTTCACCCATGAAACCTCTATAAATAGCCCCGTTTGCTATGGAGAAGGGGTCGGTCGGGCAGATAATTCTTGGAAAAGAATTTCGCTTGTGAGCTATAGAAGCACCAAGACTTCCACTGAAAAGAAAGAGAGAGTTCAACACTTCGAACAACTTGCTGCGTACAAGTTAATCTTTGCCTACAATCTTTTTGAGATTCCTGGTTGACAGGAGCTGTGTTACTCCATCTGCTATTCAAAGAGAGGATTCCCAAGAGGTCTTAACGTTCACCCGGTCAACGGAAAACAAGATTTACTTTCCACCTTCACACCAAGAACCCAGCATTAAACAAAGGGGAGATTCAATTGTGAATATCTTTCCTCCCTTGTAGTCAGAGTATTAATCCGTTGTAAACTTTCATTTGATTCAAGGAAACTTTACACGAATTTCTCCCACCAAACACACCCCTGGCCGCCGGTGGCCGGCGCCGCCCTTGTGCCGTCACCGGGCCGGCGGTGGCCCGGCCCTGTGCCCCCCTCTAGGGGCGCTGTACGTGAGCAGGGAGGGCAACAACCCCCCTGTGTTCTTTCTCTCTTTCTCCCCCCATCTCTCTCTCTCTCTCTCTATATCACTCTTCTCTCTTTAACCGTCCTCTCTTTCTAACCCTACCTCTCTCTCTCTCTCTCTCTCTCTCTCTCTCTCTCTCTCTCCAGATTCTGTCTCTTCTCTCCCTCATTTCTTTCTCTCTTTAGCCCTTTTCCTTCTCTATCTAGATTCCCCTATCTAACTCTCTCTAGGCTTTCTCGCCTAGCTTCCTTTCTCTCTCTAGGCTTTCTCTCTCTAGATCTCCCTCTTTCTCTCTCTAGATCTTCCCTCTCTAAAATATCTCTTTCTCTCTCTTCTCTCTCCTCTTCTCTTTCCTCTCTAAAATAATTATATATATTTTTTATGGCGCACGCTTGAGTTCCTGAGATTTCAGAGTTTTTGGCTTTTTCAGAGATTTAGGCGAGTGTCCTCGCCTCCATTTGGTTTTTCCCGCTTCGTCGGGTCGACATGTATTTTATTCTATATTTAAATGTATTTTGTATTAGGCAGTGCCCCCTGTATTGTATGTGGCCAAGTGCCCGTGATTGTACATGTATATGCTTGTGTTGAATGCTTGTACTAGGGTAGTTTACTTCTTGCATGTATATCATGCTTGTGATGTACTATTTTTACTGCTTATTACCATGCGTGGCCGACCCTTCATGGTCGTTAGCCACCAGGCTCCCTACTTGGCCTCCGGGCCTGTAACGCCCCGATCCTGGCGGATACGGAGATATTACTGCAACGTATATACGCAAGTCAGAAGTACCTTCACGTATATACGCTAAGCATCAGTACAGGCGAGAATCAGAGTACGAAAGCAGTGGTGCATTATACATTCCAACACATGAGTACAATTACAGAGTTATCACCAGAGGTGATCCGATATTACAATAATATTACATCACCTGATAGGCGCAAATGCGAGAATACAAGGAGCATACAGAAGTAAACAATGAAAGGCACTCACGAGTTCACTATAAGGAAACTCGAGAGGCACACAGGGGCCTGGGAGGACGTGGCTCTGGACGGTAGGCTGGAGATCCACGCTACCGCTGCGCCACTCTGATCAGCAACAGGAGGATCCACACGCTCCAAGCTCCAAAACCTGGACATGAGAATCCAGGGGAGTCAGATGAAACTCCCCAGGCGAGTGTAATGCAAAAGCCAGGTGGCGAGCCAGGATGAGCACAAGTGTGAATACAACAATGGATATCAAGTACAAAGGATATCAAGTTCAGAAAACAGGGGTTAGAACACAAATATAGCAGGCACGAACAAGTATATCATAATCATCATAAAACAGGAAATCCGATTACGAGTAAAACCGATTGTACGAGCTTAGGTCACGCCTCCACGAGACTAGTACGTCGAAGGAATAATCCAAACAAGGAAACCCTCATTTATATACCTTTATCTCATATCATCGTAATCCAAGCACATACAATCACAAGTCACAAAGTGGTCATAACAGAAGTATATAACAGGCATGACAGGAGTACATAACGGGAGTCATAACAAGAATCATAACAGGCATCATAACAGGAGTCCATACAGGTGTCATAACGGGAATCATAACAAGAGTCATATCAGGAATCATAACAGGCATAACAGGGATCATAACAAGAATCATGACAGGCACTTATTATTACTCGTCTGACCCATATATCTGGGTATGTGTCCGGGTGTACACCCCAACACACACACATCCATATATAAGCAAGGCGAGGGTTGTTAACGGAAGCAGATGGAGAACTGATAACACTTCTTATAGTAGTTCCCATACACCTGGGACCAGTTTGGAGGCCCAAAGTCCCCCTAACACGAATCTCCTGTGGGCCCTAAGTCCCACTAACACGTACCGCCAATATTTTATTCCATTACTATAAGCAAGGTATCATTCCGGCATCCATCACTTCCTCCCATTCCCCGTGCAAGTGGTCCTTTTTATGGCTTATCACGATTATCAGATTACGGGAATAACAGGTCATAACAGGAATAGCCCTACAGATTCAAGAGGTGGCCCCCACAGATTCAAGAGGTGGCCCCCACCGAGTATGGTGTGGCACTTTGTTCCATGTGGCACTTTGTTCTGAGGGGATGGATTCTAGAGGTGGCCCCCACAGATTCAAGAGGTGGCCCCCACCGAGTAGTGTGGCACTTTGCTCTGTGTGGCACTTAGTTCCATACACAATAACAAGGCAAGATTCCCGTAAACATGATAATCACAAGTCAAGTAGATCATGCTGGGTGTTGAGTGATAGCATGACAGGATGGTGATATTAGGCAGGTGACAAGCCATGAAAATATCATAACAAATAATACAAGTCCCGAGGATAAAGTCCATATTCAAGGAAGTGATCAATCACAGCAGTTAGTTAAAGATAGTCGACTAGGGATTCATGGGTAGTCGACTAAGCAAGGAGTTAGTCGACTATAACAAAGAGACAAGTCGACTAGCTAGGCTGCGTTTGGGAAAGCTGCGTTTCAGAGAACCGCGTTTCAAAAAAGGGTCAGTCGACTAGACGCAAGGGGTAGTCGACTAGCATGCTGCGTTTCGCAAAACTGCGTCTCACGAAGTCGCGTTCCACAAGCCCGCGTCTTGCCACAAGTCTGCGTCTCATGAATCCGCGTTTCACAAGCCCGCGTCTCACAAGAAAGAATTAGTCAATAAGGGATGAAAGAGTAGGCCGCGTTTCATGGAAAGGGTGCGTCTCTCAAGGTCGCGTCTCACATGGTCGCGTCTCACAAGGCCGCGTTTCCAAGAGCCGCGTTTCCCAGAGCTGCGTTTCCAAGATTCGCGTCTCAGGAAGGTTAGTCGACTAGGAAGAATGATTAGTCGACTAATAGGGTGCGTTCCAGAATAACCAGGCTGCGTTTCAAGGGTTTAGTCGACTTATGATTTGGGCAAGTCGACTAATACTGGGGAACAGTGAGCAGTAACAGCTTTTAAGAGTTATAGTTTGTTGATAAAAATACAAGTTCTTGGCGAGGAAAAGCACTCGCCGAAATAGGAAAATCAAGCGAGAACACTCGCATAGCCAATAAAATACGAAGGCAAACGGATAGCGAGATTACTCGCCTAACAAGATCTTTGCTGCGTTCAACGAAGGGAAGCTCGGTCCCAATCCAAAAGGAGGGCACCGACCCTAAGTTTTGCCGCCGGAGAAGAAACACGGCCCCAATCCAAAAGGAGTGGCCGGTTCCAAGTTTGTCAACGGAGAAGAACGCGGCCAAAATCCCAAGGAGTGCCGGTCTCACAAAGTGATGGAAAGAGGTTGAAGGTGGTGTACTTGGTGGTGGTTAAAGTGGTGTATATGGAGGTGGAGATGGTGGACAAAGGAAGCAAGAGGAGGAGCTCACTCTCTTGGTGGCTTCTCTGTTGGAGGCTGCAGGAATCAAGGAAGAAGAAGAGAAGTAAAATGAAGAGAAAGAGAAGGAGAGGGGGTATTTATAGGAGTTGAGTTTGTAAAGTGATGTAAATAAATAAAGGGAAGGGTGTTTTTGCAAAATTGAGGGGGATTTGATGTCTCTTGGCCACATGGCCGGTTGTGATGAAGAAAAAGGAGTGGGGGTATCTTGGAAATGATGTTTTGGAAGAGAAGTATTAAATGAAGAGAGAGAAAAGAATGTATCATGATGTTGTACTCCATATAAGACAAAAGAAGCAAAAGGTGAGACTTGCGTTTCACCCACACAAAACGCAGCCCTCACCTGTGTTTGGGCAAAAATGGTTTAAACGCATGGATTAAGCCGCGTTTAGGGAAAAGCCAAAAGCTGCGTTTTCAACAGAGGAGAGAGAAAGTCATGATAATTGATGGGATTTGATCTGAAGTGCATTAAATGCGGAATGGGAAGGATCTTCACAATAAATGCGGAATCCCAGGTAGGTGAGATCCGCGTTTGAGGAAGGAGAGAGAAAATGAAAAAGACAAAGTGGAATATATGGAACAATCTTCTCGGTATCTAGGAAAATACCGGAAAAGCCCAAAAATAAAGTAATCCGGAAAGCTTCCCAAAAATCCTCAAAAATCATAAATATTATAAAATGATTTTTGGTGAAATCGGTTTTCAGAAATTCAATCTCCTTTTCAAGATAAAAATCATAAGGTCAACCGTCAATCTCGGTATACGCCGGATTGGCCGGGTTTTCAATAATTTCAGAAAATTCTTAGAAAAAGTATTTAGATGGGAAATGTGATTTTAAGAAATAATGTCTAAAGGCACTTCTGGAGATTCCAACCGTTTGTAATTAAAAATCCGGGAGTCGGTCAACGATACTGGCCGATACCGGTTTTGAAGATTTTCAACTTATTTCTGAAAAATTCCAGAAAATCATATAAAATCTAGAATATTGGAAAATGATGTTTAAAACTAAAATCGGTCAAATCGGAATACCAGAATGTCCAAACCGAGCAATACTCTGGGATCGGGCCTTCGGTTTAAACTAAGGTTGACTCCGAATCCACGAATCCAAATCCAAGACAAAACGTTCATGTAAATAATTCATAATACAAAACAATTACAGGAAGCAAATCGAAAATACGATCGAGAAATCTGAATACGCAACTAAGCACGTATTCCAGGAACGGGGTATTACAATCCATCCACCTTACAAAAAATTGCGTCCTCGCAATTTCGTTAAGGGGTAAATTGAACACAAGGAGGACAAAGGTTGGAATAAAGGCTTCATAAAATCAAAACAGGGTTAAGATGAACACAGGAAGGACCAGGATGGACAATGAGAACAGGATAAGGAGGAATATCCACGAAGGATTACCAACTCAAAATACAAAAGGTCAGGGGGTGCTGTCACAGTGACTTCCTCAAGGTTCCTGCTCCAGATACTGAGCTTCATACTCCGCTGCTGCTTCGTCTGATACCTCTGCCGCCATGTTGTGAACTTGGCCTCTGCCATAATCTGCTCTGGGTCTTGCTCCTCTCTGTACTTGATCATACTGCTGGGGTGGAAATGGAGCTCTTCGATCAACGGGTTCTGGGTTCCTCCTTAGTGGTGGGACTGGAAGTGCTGGGGCTGGAAGTGCTGGTCTAACTGGTGCCATAAGTCCAAACTTTTTGTGCGGGCAATCCCTTAGCGCATGTCTCCCTGTCCCGCATGCCAAACATAGTCCATTGGCCATTCGACAATCTCTCCTATAATGTCCAGGCTTGTGGCAGAAATTGCATATGATCTGAGGGAGAGGAGGTTGGAATGGTCGCTTGACCATCGGACCATGGGTTGTCCTAGCTGCATCTTCCTCATTCATCAATTGAAAAGGCCTCTTCACTGACTTGTTCGGCACTTGGTTCTCACTCTTCTTCTCCAGTCCTCGTTCTACTTCGCGGGCAATGGAGAGAACTTGGGAGTAAGTCTTCAGCTGTTGAGGAATAAGAAACATCTGGACATCCATCTTCAGCCCTTGCTGAAATCGGCTAGCCCGTTTTTCTTCGTCTGTCACCATGTAGGGTGCAAACCTGCTAAGCCTCAAGAATTCGGCAGCATATTCATCCACTGTCCGATTGCGTTGCTGCAGGCGGATAAATTGTTCTTCCATTTCCTTCTGAGCTGTTGCAGGGAAGAATCTCTCATAGAACCCCTTTGAAAATTGGTCCCACGTGATGGGTTTCTCCAGTGTTGCTTCTTCTGCCAACCACCAGGTTCTGGCCACATCTCTCAGTTGTATCTTGGCCACTTCAACTTGGTTCTCATCAGGAACTCGGGCCGCCTTCAAAAGATCTGTTGTGTCTATCAGCCACTGTTCTGCATCCAAGGGCTTCTCTGTACCTGAAAATACGGCCGGCTGTAATCTCCTGAAATCTGACACACTGCCTGGCCTCTGTCCTCGGGGTGCAACCATCAGTCCCTGACGTAGAAGCTCCGTCTGCTGCTGTTGACTCTGCATCATTCCTTGGAGTACCCTCATCATACCATCACTGTCCCTGTTGGGTCCATCTTGAGAAGTACCAGCACCATTACGTGTACTCCGTCTTTCCATATCTGAGTTGGTTGAAAGAGTGACAAGAAGAAACTGGAGGGTAGAAGATTGAAGGTTCTCAGGATTCAAGAAATAGATTAGAAGGAAGGAATAGATAACCCTGTACTTGTAGTTGGAATGTATAACCAAGACTCATGCATTCCAGTTGCAAATTCCTTTACCATTAATTTGCCATCTGGACGTACTGAGGAAGTAAGAGCCTAAGCTCTGATACCAACCTGTAACGCCCCGATCCTGGCGGATACGGAGACATTACTGCAACGTATATACGCAAGTCAGAAGTACCTTCACGTATATACGCTAAGCATCAGTACAGGCGAGAATCAGAGTACGAAAGCAGTGGTGCATTATACATTCCAACACATGAGTACAATTACAGAGTTATCACCAGAGGTGATCCGATATTACAATAATATTACATCACCTGATAGGCGCAAATGCGAGAATACAAGGAGCATACAGAAGTAAACAATGAAAGGCACTCACGAGTTCACTATAAGGAAACTCGAGAGGCACACAGGGGCCTGGGAGGACGTGGCTCTGGACGGTAGGCTGGAGATCCACGCTACCGCTGCGCCACTCTGATCAGCAACAGGAGGATCCACACGCTCCAAGCTCCAAAACCTGGACATGAGAATCCAGGAGAGTCAGATGAAACTCCCCAGGCGAGTGTAATGCAAAAGCCAGGTGGCGAGCCAGGATGAGCACAAGTGTGAATACAACAATGGATATCAAGTACAAAGGATATCAAGTTCAGAAAATAGGGGTTAGAACACAAATATAGCAGGCACGAACAAGTATATCATAATCATCATAAAACAGGAAATCCGATTACGAGCAAAACCGATTGTACGAGCTTAGGTCACGCCTCCACGAGACTAGTACGTCGAAGGAATAATCCAAACAAGGAAACCCTCATTTATATACCTTTATCTCATATCATCGTAATCCAAGCACATACAATCACAAGTCACAAAGTGGTCATAACAGAAGTATATAACAGGCATGACAGGAGTACATAACGGGAGTCATAACAAGAATCATAACAGGCATCATAACAGGAGTCCAATACAGGTGTCATAACGGGAATCATAACAAGAGTCATATCAGGAATCATAACAGGCATAACAGGGATCATAACAAGAATCATGACAGGCACTTATTATTACTCGTCTGACCCATATATCTGGGTATGTGTCCGGGTGTACACCCCAACACACACACATCCATATATAAGCAAGGCGAGGGTTGTTAACGGAAGCAGATGGAGAACTGATAACACTTCTTATAGTAGTTCCCATACACCTGGGACCAGTTTGGAGGCTCAAAGTCCCCCTAACACGAATCTCCTGTGGGCCCTAAGTCCCACTAACACGTACCGCCAATATTTTATTCCATTACTATAAGCAAGGTATCATTCCGGCATCCATCACTTCCTCCCATTCCCCGTGCAAGTGGTCCTTTTTATGGCTTATCACGATTATCAGATTACGGGAATAACAGGTCATAACAGGAATAGCCCTACAGATTCAAGAGGTGGCCCCCACAGATTCAAGAGGTGGCCCCCACCGAGTATGGTGTGGCACTTTGTTCCATGTGGCACTTTGTTCTGAGGGGATGGATTCTAGAGGTGGCCCCCACAGATTCAAGAGGTGGCCCCCACCGAGTAGTGTGGCACTTTGCTCTGTGTGGCACTTAGTTCCATACACAATAACAAGGCAAGATTCCCGTAAACATGATAATCACAAGTCAAGTAGATCATGCTGGGTGTTGAGTGATAGCATGACAGGATGGTGATATTAGGCAGGTGACAAGCCATGAAAATATCATAACAAATAATACAAGTCCCGAGGATAAAGTCCATATTCAAGGAAGTGATCAATCACAGCAGTTAGTTAAAGATAGTCGACTAGGGATTCATGGGTAGTCGACTAAGCAAGGAGTTAGTCGACTATAACAAAGAGACAAGTCGACTAGCTAGGCTGCGTTTGGGAAAGCTGCGTTTCAGAGAACCGCGTTTCAAAAAAGGGTCAGTCGACTAGACGCAAGGGGTAGTCGACTAGCATGCTGCGTTTCGCAAAACTGCGTCTCACGAAGTCGCGTTCCACAAGCCCGCGTCTTGCCACAAGTCTGCGTCTCATGAATCCGCGTTTCACAAGCCCGCGTCTCACAAGAAAGAATTAGTCAATAAGGGATGAAAGAGTAGGCCGCGTTTCATGGAAAGGGTGCGTCTCTCAAGGTCGCGTCTCACATGGTCGCGTCTCACAAGGCCGCGTTTCCAAGAGCCGCGTTTCCCAGAGCTGCGTTTCCAAGATTCGCGTCTCAGGAAGGTTAGTCGACTAGGAAGAATGATTAGTCGACTAATAGGGTGCGTTCCAGAATAACCAGGCTGCGTTTCAAGGGTTTAGTCGACTTATGATTTGGGCAAGTCGACTAATACTGGGGAACAGTGAGCAGTAACAGCTTTTAAGAGTTATAGTTTGTTGATAAAAATACAAGTTCTTGGCGAGGAAAAGCACTCGCTGAAATAGGAAAATCAAGCGAGAACACTCGCATCGCCAATAAAATACGAAGGCAAACGGATAGCGAGATTACTCGCCTAACAAGATCTTTGCTGCGTTCAACGAAGGGAAGCTCGGTCCCAATCCAAAAGGAGGGCACCGACCCTAAGTTTTGCCGCCGGAGAAGAAACACGCCCCAATCCAAAAGGAGTGGCCGGTTCCAAGTTTGTCAACGGAGAAGAACGCGGCCAAAATCCCAAGGAGTGGCCGGTCTCACAAAGTGATGGAAAGAGGTTGAAGGTGGTGTACTTGGTGGTGGTTAAAGTGGTGTATATGGAGGTGGAGATGGTGGACAAAGGAAGCAAGAGGAGGAGCTCACTCTCTTGGTGGCTTCTCTGTTGGAGGCTGCAGGAATCAAGGAAGAAGAAGAGAAGTAAAATGAAGAGAAAGAGAAGGAGAGGGGGTATTTATAGGAGTTGAGTTTGTAAAGTGATGTAAATAAATAAAGGGAAGGGTGTTTTTGCAAAATTGAGGGGGATTTGATGTCTCTTGGCCACATGGCCGGTTGTGATGAAGAAAAAGGAGTGGGGGTATCTTGGAAATGATGTTTTGGAAGAGAAGTATTAAATGAAGAGAGAGAAAAGAATGTATCATGATGTTGTACTCCATATAAGACAAAAGAAGCAAAAGGTGAGACTTGCGTTTCACCCACACAAACGCAGCCCTCACCTGCGTTTGGGCAAAAATGGTTTAAACGCATGGATTAAGCCGCGTTTAGGGAAAAGCCAAAAGCTGCGTTTTCAACAGAGGAGAGAGAAAGTCATGATAATTGATGGGATTTGATCTGAAGTGCATTAAATGCGGAATGGGAAGGATCTTCACAATAAATGCGGAATCCCAGGTAGGTGAGATCCGCGTTTGAGGAAGGAGAGAGAAAATAAAAAAAGACAAAGTGGAATATATGGAACAATCTTCTCGGTATCTAGGAAAATACCGGAAAAGCCCAAAAATAAAGTAATCCGGAAAGCTTCCCAAAAATGCTCAAAATCATAAATATTATAAAATGATTTTTGGTGAAATCGGTTTTTAGAATTCAATCTCCTTTTCAAGATAAAAATCATAAGGTCAACCATCAATCTCGGTATACGCCGGATTGGCCGGGTTTTCAATAATTTCAGAAAATTCTTAGAAAAAGTATTTAGATGGGAAATGTGATTTTAAGAAATAATGTCTAAAGGCACTTCTGGAGATTCCAAACCGTTTGTAAATTAAAAATCCGGGAGTCGGTCAACGATACTGGCCGATACCGGTTTTGAAGATTTTCAACTTATTTCTGAAAAATTCCAGAAAATCATATAAAATCTAGAATATTGGAAAACGATGTTTAAAACTGAAATCGGTCAAATCGGAATACCAGAATGTCCAAACCGAGCAATACTCTGGGATCGGGCCTTCGGTTCAAACTAAGGTTGACTCCGAATCCACGAATCCAAATCCAAGACAAAACGTTCATGTAAATAATTCATAATACAAAACAATTACAGGAAGCAAATCGAAAAATACGATCGAGAAATCTGAATACGCAACTAAGCACGTATTCCAGGAACGGGGTATTACAGGGCCCTTTCAGCTTTCGGGCTTTCTACTCGGCCTTCAGGCCCTATCAGCCTCCGGGTTTCTCCACTCCACGGTAGTGTAGATATTATCACGCTTGTATATATATATGCTCTATGATAATAACATCTCGTGCAGATACTCTCGTACCGACTCTGGATTTCTGCCCACTCTTGGGCTGGCTACCCAATGGTTTTAGGCCTGTACCCTAATGGGTTTCGTTGTAGCTACTGAGAGTACGCTTATACCCCGAGCGTATTTTAGCCTCTGGGCTCTCGCCCACTACCTCGAAAGAGAAGTGCGTTCAGGCCATCAGGTCTTTCAGCTCCACTGGGTAGACATGCTTAGCACTCAATATTTTATTCACTAAATTTGCCTAGGCGAGATGCTGCCGGAACTTTTACTCGCACTTTAAGCCGAGTCGTCCCGGTAACCTTGCCAAGCGCTTTAGTGACTAAACATTGTTCGCTGTTTGTACCTCCAGCTTGCAAAGCTCTGCTTGATTGTGCTCAGCTATTAATCTATTACTTACTATGTACATGCTCGATATATCAACACTTAACATGTTGTTAATTGATACCTGTCATCTACTTGTTAACATCTGACACCTGTTTATATCACTTGACAACTGATGTATCCTGACACCTGACATGCTACTACTTAACACTTGCTTCATGTTATGACACGACTATCACCTGCCTACTTGACCGTGATTATCATAATTACGGGAATCCTGCCCTGTTATCTTGTATTATATACAGTGACCTGTACTCTTGTTATACATGCACTAATCTACTCCTGAATTCCTTATCATGTCCTGCTCCTGCTATTCCTATAAATTGATAATTACCTAATAAATTCTAATAAGATAACTTGCACCCGGTTTGGGAAAAACTGATGGGTCCTGAATAGTCATGTTTCTGGTGGTCTTATCGAGTTACGCGTGGCCACATACTTCAGGGATCACCTGACAGCCACTAGGGATTCCGTGGGGTGTGCTGGCACCCCTACTCCTGATTATTCCTGCCGAGTATGCACACGCCCTAAGCCTATTTTTATGGGATCTGCGATACTCTATTCCTGTTCGGGCGTACATAAGTCCCGGTACTTAGCGGTACGTTCTGGCTCAGCACCGGATACTCCTGGACCGTTGTTCCGGGCATGTACGGGGCCCATCCTAAATATGGTTCGTTGAACTTCATCAGTTTTCAAATAACTTGCTCTATAAGTTGTAAGTGAAAGTATGTGGAATGGGACGCATACTGAAGCCTACAACTTAGATGGCCCCAATTATAATAAGATGCTAATATAAAAATTATTGTGTTATTTTGTAACTCCGGTTGTATGCGTTCGGATTACGATGACATGGGATAAAGGTATATAAATGAGGGTTTCCTTATTTAGATTATTCCTTCGAGGTACTAGTCTCATGGAGCCGTGACCTAAGCCTGTACGATCTATTTTGCTGGTAATCAATTTTATTCGATTTTATCGGTTTTATGTTAGTTTAGGAGATATCTGGTGTTGCCCTATCTACTTTACTTCTCATCTCTTTACCTGCTCTTATCTTATTACACCATGCGTATTCTCTGCTGGATATCACCAGCTATATCTCTCTTGTTCCTTTATGCATGTTTGTGATTTGGATTTATCAATATACATGTGCTTATCTACGCACGCCACTTGGCATTCGCATCACCACTCGCTGGGAAGTTCTGACTCCTCTGGATCCTCATGTCCAGGTCTCAGAGCTTGCAGCGTGTGGATTCTCCCGGTTGCTGACCTGAGAAACGCAGCGGTAGCGTGGATCTCCGGCAGACCGTCCAGAGCCCCATCCTTCCAGGCCCCCTTACTCGGCTCTAGAGTTTTTCCTATTATGACTCTGAGCCTCTTTTGTACTATTCATACTTATACATCTCCTTATATTCTTGCATTTGCGCCTATCAGTGATGTAATATTCTTGTAATATTATGTCACATCTGGTGATAACTTTGTAACTGTACTCATATGTTAGAATGTATAATGCACCACTTATTTTCGTACTCTGATTCTTACTTGTATTGATGCTTAACGTATATACGTGACGGTATTTCTGACCTACGTATATACGTCGCAGTAATGTCTCCGTATTCGCGGGATCGGGGCGTTACGGGATGGTATCAGAGCCTACGCTCTCACATTCTCAGTACGTCCAGATGACAAATTAATTGTAAAGAAATTTGCAACTGGAATGCATGAGTCCTGATTATACAGTCCAACTACAAGTACAGAGTTATCTATTCTTTCTTGATCATCCTTCCTTTGATTCCTAATCCCTTCTATCTTTCCACTGTTTTGATTTTTCGTAGCCTTTATACCAACTTAAGATATTGATAGACTAGAGAGGTAACGACTGGTTCCGAATGAAGCTATTATGTTATCTCTTCGGCCAACTCTATGATGATCAGGTATTCTCAGGATTGATCCACGATCGGGTTATCTTTTAGAAGTTGATATTCTGGTTTTCTACAGTTATTCTATATTCCTGGCTATATCTTTCAGAGTGATCGACGCCCGGTATTCTGAATTCCTAATTATCGGTCTTCCTTATTATACTAAGTATTATCAGAGTTTCCTTTATCTTTGGTACTCTGACTTATTCTTAGAGAGCTATTAAGTATGTAGTACAGCGGAAATTCTATTGCGAAGCTGTGTTATCAGTTAATATTATTCGGCATCGTTCAAGGATTTATACAGCAGGAAGTGCAAAAGATGTCTATATTCTGATTATTGTTCAGTCGACTTGAGAGCCCTACCTACAGTAATTCATATCTTGATTGGTATAATTCCTGTCCCTGTCCCTTTTGTGTTCAGTTTACCCCTTATCGAAATTGTGAGGACGCAATTTTTGTAAGGTGGATGGAATGTACACCCCGCTCCCGGAATACGTACTTAGTTGCATATTTATATTTTTTGATCGTATTTTTTGATTTACTTTCTGTATTTGTTTTGTATTATGAATTATTTATATGATCGTTTTGCCCTGAATCCAGATTCGTGGACTCGGAGTCAGCCCTAGTCTGAACCGGGGACCCGATCCTAGGGTATTACTCGATTTGATCTTTCTGATATTTAGTTTAGACCAATTTCAGTTTCAAATATCATTTTCTAATATTTTAGATTTTTTATGTTTTTCTAGAATTTTCCTGAATTAAATTGGAAATCTTCAAACCGGCGTCGACCAGTGCCGCTGACCGATTCTCAGATTTTTAATTTACAAATAAAATTGAATTTCTAGAAACCACTTTCACTTTATTTCTTAAAATCATATTTTCTATTTAAATACTTTTTCTGAGAATTTTCTAAATTTATCAAAATTTCACAGGATTTAGTATTGGCCAGTATCGCTGATTGATTCGAGAATTTTTAGTTTACAACTGAAATTGAATTTCTGTGTTCCGCTTTCACATTTCTTCTTAGAAACATATTTTCTTTTTAATACATTTTCTGAGATTTTTCAGAATTTATTAAAATCCGGCCGATCCCGGTGTAGACCGGTATCGACGGTTGACTTCAGGATTTTTAATTTGAAAATGTGATTTTATTTCTAAAACCAATTTCGTATTATTTCTTAGGATGATGTTTTCTACCTCTGAGTATTTTTGGGGATTTTTCTGGAACAGTCAATATTTTTTGACCTTATTATAATATTATTATTTTTAGAATCTTACCTTTTCTTTCTTTCTTTCTTTCTTTCTTTTTCTTTTCCCCACCGACTTCACAACCAGCCCACTCCCCTTCATTTATTACAACTCCCATCCATCACTCCCTATCAATCTCTCTCTCTTTTTCTTTTTTCCTTTTCTTTTTCCTTTTCTTTCTCTTCTTTTTCCTTCTTCCCTTTTCTTTTCCCTTCTCCTTCCTTCTTTTTCTTCTCCCCTGGCGCCAACGACCGCCTCCTCCTTTTCTTCCCCCTTTCAAATTCTCCCCCCTCTCTCACCTATTTTCTTCTTTCTCTCTCTTTTTCTTCTCTCTTTCACTTTCTCTCTCTAACTCTCTCTAAGTTCAGTTTCTCTCACTCTACCTCTCCCTCTTCCTCCCTCAAGATCCGGCCAACACCACCACCACTGGCGCCTCAGCCACACCTCCGGTTAGCCTCCTCCTCCTCCTCTTTTCTTTTTCTTCTTCCTTTCTTTTACTTTTCCTCTTCTTCTTCCTTTTCTTCTTCTTTCTTTTCTTTCTTTTCCTTCCTTTCCCTCTCCTCTCCGTCTCTCTTTTGGGGTGGCCAGTGCCACCCCAGGCCGCCGGTGGCCGGCGCCGCCCTGGCGCTGCCACCGGGCGTGGCCTGGCCGGTGGCCAGGCCGTGCACCCCTCTGGGGGCACTGTGCGTGAGTAGGGGCAACACCCCCTGTGTTCTCTCTCTCTCTATCATCTCTCTCTCTATATCACTCTTCTCTCTCTATCTGCCCTCTCTCTAACCATAACCTCTCTCTCTATATCACTCTTCTCTCTCTATCTGCCCTCTCTCTAACCATAACCTCTCTCTCTCTCTCTCCAGATTCTTTTTCTCTCCTCTCTCTCTCATTTCTTTCTCTCTCTAGCCTTTTCCTTTTCTCTCTAGATTTTCCCTCTCTAACTCTCTCCAGGCTTTCTCTCTAGCTTCCTTTCTCTCTCTAGCCTTTCTCTCTCTAGATCTCCCTCTTTCTCTCTAGATCTTCCCTCTCTAAAAATCTCTCTCTTCTCTCTCTTCTCTTCTCTTTTTCTCTCTAAATTAATTATATATATATTTTTATGGCGCATGCGCGAGTTCCCAGGATTTCAGTGTTTTCGGCTTTTTCGGAGATTTAGGCGAGTGTCCTCGCCTCCATTTGGTTTTTCCCACTTCATTGGGTCGACATGTATTTTATTCTATATTTAAATGTATTTTGTATTAGGCAGTGCCCCCTATATTTATATGTGGCCAAGTGCCTGTAATTGTACATGTATATGCTTGTGTTGAATGCTTGTACTAGGGTAGTTTACTTCTTGCATATATACCTTGCATGTAATGTACTATTTTTACTACTTATTAACATGCGTGGCCGACCCTTTCGTGGTCATTAGCCTCCAGGCTCCCTACTTGGCCTTTGGGCCCTTTCAGCTTTCGGGCTTTCTACTCGGCCTCCAGGCCCTATCAGCCTCCGGACTTCTCCACTCCACGGTAGTGTAGATATTATCACGCTTGTATTTATGCTCGTGTGATACTAACATCTCATGCAGGTACTCTCGTACCGACTCTGGGTTTCTGCCCACTCTTGGGCTGGCTACTAATGGTTTCAGGCCTGTACCCTTATGGGTTTTATGGTAGATACTGAGAGTGCGCTTAGACCCTGAGCGTACTTTAGCCTCCGAGCTCTCGCCCACTACCTCGAAAGAGAAGTGCATTCAGACTATCAGGTCTTTCAGCTCCGCCTGGTAGGCATGCTTAGCGCTCAGCGTTTTATTCACTAAATTCGCCTAGGCGAGATGCTGCCGGATTTTTTACTCACACTTTAAGCCGAGTAGTCCCCGTAACCTCGCCAAGCGCTTTAGTAACTAAACACTGTTCGTTGTTTATACCTCTACCTTACTTAGCTCTGTTTGATTGTGCTCAGCTATTAATCTATTACTTGCTATGTACATGCTCGATATATCAACACTTAACATGCTATTAATTGATACCTGTCATCTACTTGTTAATATCTGACACCTTTTTATATCACTTGACAACTAATGTGTCCTGACACCTGACATGCTACTACTTAACACTTGCTTCATAATATGACATGACTATCACCTGCCTCCTGTCATATTAGTACTTGACCGTGATTATCACATTTACGGGAATCCTGCCCTGTTATCATGTATTATATACAGTGACCTGTACTCTTATTATACATGTACTCATCTACTCCTGAATTCCCGATCATGTCCTGCTCCTGCTATTCCCGTAAATTGATAATTACCTTATAAATTCTAATAAGATAACTTGCACCCGATTTGGGAAAAACTGATGGGTCCTGAATAGTCATGTTTATGGTGGTCTTATCGAGTCATGCGTGGCCACATAATTGAGGGATCACCTGGCAGCCACCAGGGATTCTGTGGGGTGTGCTGACACCCCTACTCCTGATTATTCCTGTCAAGTATGCACACGCCCTAAGCCTACTTCTATGGGATCTGCGATACTCTATTCCTGTTCGGACGTACATAAGTCTCGGTACCTAACGGTACGTTCTGGCTCAGCACCGGATACTCCTAGACCGTTGTCCCAGGCATGTACGGGGCCCATCCTAAACATGGTTCGTCGAACTTCATCAGTTTTCGAATAACTTACTCTATAAGTTGTAAGTGAAAGTATGTAGAATGGGACGCATACTGAAGCCTACAATTTAGACGGCCCCAATTATAATAAGAAGCTAATATACAAATTGTTGTGTTGTTTTGTAACTCGGGTTGTATGCGCAAGAATTACGGTGACATAGGATAAAGGTATATAGATGAGGGTTTCCTTATTTGGATTATTCCTTCGAGGTACTAGTCTCATGAAGTCGTGACCTAAGCCTGTACGATCTGTTTTGCTCGTTATCAGTTTTATTCGATTTTATCAGTTTTATAGATTTTATGTTAGTTTAGGAGATATCTGGTGTTGCCCTATCTGCTTTACTTGTCGTATCTTTACCTGCTCTTATCTTATTACACCATGCGTATTCTTTGCTGGATGTCACCGGCTATATCTCTCTTGTTCCTATATGCATGTTTATGATTTGAATTTATCGATACACATGTGCTTTCTATGCACGCCATTTGGCATTCGCATCACCACTCGTTGGGGAGTTCTGACTCCTCTGGATCATCATGTCCAGGTCTCAGAGCTTGCAGCATGTGGATTCTCCCGATTGCTGACCTGAGAAGCGCAGCGGTAGCATGGATCCCCGGCAGACCATCTAGAGCCCCATCCTTCCAGGCCCCCTAGCTCGGCTCTAGAGTTTTTCCTGTTATGACTCTGAGCCTCTTTTGTACTGTTCATACTTGTACATCTCCTTATATTCTCGCATTTGCGCCTATCGGTGATGTAATATTCTTGTAATATTATGTCACATCTAGTGATAACTTTGTAACTGTACTCATATGTTGGAATGTATAATGCACCACTTGCTTCCGTACTCTGATTCTTCCTTATACTGATGCTTAGCGTATATATGTGAGGGTATTTCCGGCCTACGTATATACATCGCAGTAACGTCTCCGTACTCGCGGGATCGGGGCGTTACACATTTCCTCGGCAAAATGAGCATAGACTTGTCACGTTAACAGTAAGCCTCTGACAAGTCATTTTTCTCGATCTTCAGTGGAGTCAGTCAAGTTAATATTAAATCTCTGAAGTTAAAATTTCACCAAAGACCCACTCAAAATTTATCCGCTGTTAAGTTTAACATTACGCCTCTAACAGTAAACCTCTCCTACCCCTAGAAAATCAATGTTTATCACGTTAACATTACACCTCTGACAATTCATTCTATTTTCCACCAAAGTCCCCTACTAATTCCCTCCCATGGAGTGGTAGGTCCACAAGCTCAATCACTGTTATGTTAACACTACACCTGTAACGCCCCGATCCCGCAGGTACGGGGACGTTATGGTGACGTACATACGCAGGGCGGAAAACCCTCACGTACGTACGCTAAGCCTTAGTACAGGAAATCACCTTCGTATTTATAAGAGTTCCAGCAGCAAATAAGTACAAGAATACCTGCAGAAAGATGTTAGTGATCATATCAGATAGGAAAACAGGGATAAATAAGATAACAGAAACAAATCACAAAGATACCTATGAATGGTCTCGATGATGAGTCTCTTGTGAACCCAATGGACTATCGGACAATACGATAACTCGGATCTCTAACCTGGGCACGCAAACCCAGGGTCGTCAGAAAGCGACCTAGTGAGTGGTAAAATGAAGGAGGCAGTAATATGTACTATAGTAATACAAGTATGATAATAATATATAATACATGTTTATGTACTAGTGATACCATATAATAGAACTTTAATAATATGTAGAAATATAACAATGACATATTTTAATACCATCACCTCCTAGCATATTATCATCAGGTCATGTCTATAATAGTAGTATCCAGCTTGATATAATAAATATGTTGTCTAGTGGTGACGTGATAGAAATGAACATGCAGATGGGCATATGCAATATAACCATCATACGGTGTGGTGCATAGACAGTAGTGATGTCTGCAAGGTATACAGAAAACAAAATATATGCAATGCAGAGTATACATATACATGAATAGTATACCACCACAGAAAGTGTAACATGTACCAGGTAGAGTAACAAATAATACAGGTAACATGATAGAGGATAAATGATCAGGAATAGGAACAAGTACAACTACATTAAGGATACAGGTATCAGGAAAGTCATGCTATTTAGACAATAGTAGCAATCAGTACCACCTGGTATTTTAATTAATCTCTTCCAGTGTCCCATACCACTGGCAGTTCATACTAGAGCCCGCACTCCAGTCGAACCCATCCGGACATGGCCTACGGGTACCATTATCCAAACGAGAGAGTGACCAAATAACAAGTGTTCCCGATATCACTATTGTGCATACTATTTTATTATGTTAATTGGAAACCCATGGTCGAGGAGCTCTTATCGGGTGAGTGTATCCCGTGCATACCGGGACAACGGCCTTACCAGATCCCTGGCTGCTGAGACCAGGGCCAGCCCGCTAGGGCTGTAACATGTAACGGGAATCTCAATGAGCTAAAACATTATGGGAAACGGGAGCTCATGAGTAACATATGGTAGCTAGCACTACCCCGTCCCCTGCAGTGGGACAAACAATATGGATCCATGACATCCACCCGATATGATCTAATCAACCATCAAGTCTCCCCCATCCCCAAGTTATCTTTATGATCTGATATTTAAAGTATACAGTGTAACAAGAACAACTACAGTGCATGATACACGTAACATGAGAACAGGACCTGAGCTCTGTTGATAGCATATAACAATATAACGGGAAACAGGAACAATAGATGTGGGATTCCACATATTGCATATCAATAGCTCTCATGTCCAGTAACGGGAATATCAATAACAAGAATATCAATAGATGTAAAGGGAAACAATCATGTAACAGGAATACATGAGTATGACATGCAATATGAACGGTGATCCATATGACAAGAATAGAGAAACCATGTATGCATGTGTAACAGGGATGCCGAGAATCCATGTAACGATGATAACAATATATATATATATATATATATATATATATATATATATATATATATATATATATATATATATATATATATATATATATATATATATATATATATATATATATATATATATATATATATGCACATGAATACGAAATAATAGTGTGACGTATCATAGTAACTGTGCAACGGTGATACTAGCACATGAACTATCAGTGTCGCGTATCCATGGCAGAGTGACAATATGCATGTAGCAGTAATGAAATGACAACGTCTAGTGATTCGGTGTATCTATATACCGGTGGGACATAGTGTTGCGTGTAAGAGGATCTGTGTAACGGTGTTACATGTACATGAGATAACAGTGTCCCGTGTGATAGGATATCCAAGTCATAGTGTGAATACTAATGTTAGCGTCTGGGGTAATAGCATCTACTTGAGTGTCAACTACTGCTAATAAGAATAACGATTCCTATATTCTGAATACGGTAGGTGCCACCAAATTATAAAACAGAATAATCTATTTTAATTATCAATTTAGAGACTAGGTTTACTTAGGAACATTATTAACTTCGAAAATCTCGTTAATTAGCCAATCATCCAGATCAGGTATCATCTATCTATCAGTATGTTTTACTTACAGGGACTACAGGGATTTCCCAACAATGACATTTAGTGTTTAATAATTATAATGATTTACCGATAATCACGTTTTATTAATTAGGCAACCAACCAAGATACTAAACATGATAAAATATAATTTATAAAAGGAAAACACTCACAAACTAGCCATGGGAAGGTAGCTCTCTTTCCCACGATCGCAACGGATCCAGAATCGTCCAAATCGGAATCCGGATGCTCCCGTTATCGCCCGAAGACTAGATCATAACAAAAAGGGTTAAATATGTAATAAAAATATCTTAAATGCAAATAATAAAAAGTAACAGGGGGTTTTCTGCAATTTTACCTTTAATGGGTTTCGGATGCGGGTTTGGGTCGCTCGCGGGTCGGGTTTGGATCCACTACCAAACCCATTACTTAAATGAAATGGGTACTGGGTTATTGGGTTTCAAGTTATCCCAATAGGGTTAACGGGTTTGGGTTCTACCCAAACCCAACAAAGGGAACAACAGCAGCAGCGACAGCAGCTACTGCTGCCGCTGCGCTCTGCCGCGGCAAGGCCGGCGGCGAGGGAGGCCCGCCGGCGGTGCGGCCGTATGTCAGGCCGGGAGAGAGAGGATGAGGAGAGAGAGAGAAAAAGAAAGACAGAGAGAGAGAGAGAAGAAAAACATGAAGAAGAAGAAGAAGAAAAAGGAAAAGAAGAAAAGGAGGGGTGGCGGTGGCGCCGGCCGGGCTGGGGCGCGGCCTGGGGGTCGCGGCCGGCGGCGGCGGCCGGTGGCCTGGCCGCTGGCGACGATTCGGGCCTCTCCCCTGGGGGCTACACGGAGAGAGGGGGAGAGTGTGGGGGAAAGAGAGAGAAATTAGAGAGAGAGAGTTAGGGGAGAGAGAGAGGAAATTGTTTTGAAAGAGAGAGAGGGAGGTAGTATGTAAACGAGAGAGAGAGTCGGTTGGGTTAGGCGGTGGGAAGTTTGGAGAAGGGTGGAGAAAAAGAAAGAAGAAAAGAAATAGAAAAGAATTAGAAAAAGTAATTTAAATATTATTTTAATAGGGTCAAATTTTGACTAGCTCCGAACGATGCCCAAAAATTACAAAAAATAGGGAATATTATCCTGAGACGTAATATGAAAATGGTTTGAAGAAATTCTATCTGGTTTGCAAATTAAAAATCCTGGAAGATGTCGTCGGTATTGGGCGACACCGGTTTAGCCCGATTTTTCATAAATTCAGAAAAATCCTTAAAAATACCAAAACGTAGAAAATATGATTTTAAGATACAAGGTGAAAGCAGATTTTTAAAATTCTACTCCGTTTGTGAATTAAAAATCGTAGAGCCAATTCTCGGTATCGGTCGATACCGACTATGGAGATTTTCCAAAATAATCCAGAAAAATTCCAAAAAATTATGAAAAATCTAAAATAATGGAAAATCATATCTAAAACTGAAATTGGCTCCATCTGACTACCAGAAAGGTCAAATCAACATTATACGTCGTATCGCAAACTGATACTGTGATACGTACATCAGGGATCAGGGGGTTACAACACCTCTAACTGTGAAATTCAATACTCCTTAGCGAGTACGGACTTCCACTTGTCGCTCCCTTACATGGAGTTACAAGTCCTCTAAGTTGCTTATATCGCAAATCAACTCTTGTCAAGTTAACACTACACCTCTGATATTTCAAACTTCACTTGTCAATTCTTCTCAATAGAATGACAAGTCCTCAAAATTTCTCATATCGCAAATCAACTCTTGTTGTCATGTTAACACTACACCTCTAACAAATTACTATTATGTTTAATATCGTACCTCTAACAGTGATTAAGTTGTTGCCAAATTCAACATAAAACCTCTGATAGTCACTTTCCTCAGGCTTCCATATCGAAGCTGAGATGAGCTATGCTAAGTTTAACATCACACCTCTAGCATCCAGTCATTGTTAAGTTCAATAATGTACCTATTACAATGACTTTCCCTCGAGCTTCCGTATTGAAGTCGAGATGACTAATGCTAAGTTCAAAATTATACCTCTAATATTACCTCCACTGTCAAGTTTAACACTACACATATGCCAGTGGTATTTTCAGTTTTTTCAAATGAACTGAAATTCCTGTGGAGCTAAGTTAACACCACACCTCTACCTCACATCCTTGTCAAGTTAATATCACACCTCTGACAAGATTCAATCCAATCCGTTAAGTTAATATCACACCTCTGACGGTAAAGCAATGCTTAGATCCCCGACGGATCTAGTCTTACTTGTTATCTTTGTCAATAGAATGACAGGTCTACTTAAAATCACTATTATGTTAATATCACATCTTTAACAGTGTTCTCATCAATCCCTAACTGAGTTTTAATTACGTTAATACTAAACCTCTGATGAAGACTAAGTCACAATTCTCTACGGAGTGAAAACTTTACTTGTTATCCTTATCCATAGAATGGCAAGTCCATAAAGAACTATTCCACCCCTTTCAAGTTAATATCACACCTCTGACAGTAATCTTTGTAAATTCTTTAAATGAAATTTTTCTACTTTGAGTTGCTAAGTTTAATATTACACCTCTAACAAACCAAAAGTAATCATTTGTCTGATTTACAATGCAAAAAAGAAGTCAAGACAAATAAGAAGACAGGAAAAAATGTCACTTTTATTGATATTCAAAATATGAAAGTGATACAAAATGCTCTCTTATACAATAAGATTGAGTGTTACAACAAAGGAGTACAAAGAAGTCCCTCTTGCTCAGTGAAAGGTTGCACTCACCCCTTGAAACATTGATGATACACAAAATTTGTCTTCTTGAATGTGGCAGGGAATAGCAGATCAACTTCCTCTCCTCTTGAGAACAATGGTGTTTCTCGAGGTCGAAATGTAGGGGAGCATTCGGATATCACCCAACCAACTGGTGCGAAGGTCTTCACAAGGCCATAATCTTTAGCTTAATGGGAAGCTCCACCACCAGAAAGTCATCTAATGAGCATAAGTTTTTTGTTGCTATCACTTTTTTGAACAAGATTGGTGAAGGGTCTGAGACCTTACTGGTGACGTCCTCTTTCTCGTGACCTTCAAGTGCGCCATGCTCATTGTGATCAGGAAGGATCCGAGACATTACTGGTGCATCATATCCAATAATGTCTTGATGTGTATCAACAACTGTGGATCTTTCTCATCCTTGGACAGAAGTTCTGACTTCTCAAACGGTCACCAATCGAACAAGCTAGTCATTCCAAATATCCTCTAATAGACGCGGCAAAGACACTGGAACCAGCACCATCGATATGGCCAAGACCTGCAAGAAATAAAAAAAAATCAAGGGTTAAAATTCTGGAAAGACAGAAAACATGAAGTCGGAGCACAAACGCAGAGCTGAAGTCATGAAATCCAGATGCGAATCTCGTGGACGCAGAGATAGAAAATATAAATCCGAATGCAAGTTGACGTGAGGCATACATCAAAGACAGACGCGAGTCTTAAAACTTTCTAAAGTTACTCCAGATGCAGACAATGTGGATCCACGTCTAAGACTTCAAGACGGAGAGTTCAAAACATTCGCGTTTAAGATTTTAAAAGAGTGTCTAAGGCTTCAAGATATGGAATTTACCACATTCGTGTCCAGAGATCTCAAAAGAGCAGACTTGAAATTTTCTAAGTCATGAACTCCAAACGCGAGCCTCGTATACAAAACCCGCATTTCAAGTCTCAAAACGCGGAGTTCACCACGTTCGCATCTGAAGAACTTGAGACTTAGGAGTCAACACGCTCGCGTTTCATCAAATTAACTCGATGATCACATTTACAGAGAATGGACACATTGATCTCAAGTTGACTGTTTAAACTTCAAGAAAGATGTTTTTCAGGAATTTCAGGAAGCGATTAAGAGACAAAGTCTTTTCATAACTGGCGATGATGGAGCTTCAAGGAAATAGAGCCTTATCTTGGCAAAGGCCATTTCCTACCTGAAAAAAGTTCTCTGAAGGTTGGACATCATTCATCAAGGCACAACCATGAAAGCACCTGAAGGGGTGCTTATTGATTTTGAAATCACTTAACAGTGATAATCTTCGAAGAAGATTGCAAGAAAGTATTGAAACTTTGGGTTCTTTTAAAGAACTCTGAAAGTTCTTCAGAGCACATGTCCTTGAAGGAGAACAATCAAGACGGTGTTCTTCAGAGCACATGCCTACAAAGGAAAACAGTCAAGATGAATGACTGTTAAGAGGCTACTATTTATAGGCTCACTAATGGCCATTAATTAACGGCATAAAAATCAAAGTCGTTCTTAAAAGCCAACTAATAGCCTTAATTCGCTACGCAAATATCAAATCCAGTCGTGAGACACGTGGATTTTCGCTCCAGGAAATCCCAACGACATGCGTCCCCAGCTATCACCGCCGACTTTGCATTGAAAGATCCAGCGAGATCTTCGCGTCTCTGTAAACTGCATGCGACGCTTCAAGGGCCGCCTTTTGAAGTCCGCGTCACTTCACAAATCTAAGGCTGCGTTCTCTCAACGAAAAGAGAACTGCGTCCTTAGCAATTCAAGGCCGCGTCTTAAGCCCGTGACCTTCCACTACCCGAGGGCTGCGTCCCCTCTAGCAAATTGAAAAGCGCAGGCCTGCATCTCTAGACAATTCATAGCCACGTCTTTAGACAATTCAGAGTCGCATCCTCTCAACAAATCAGAGCCGCGTCTCTCAATAATTCAGAGCCGCGTTTCCAGACAATTCAGAGCCGTGTCATTTCAATAAATTAGAGTCACGTCTCCCCTACAATTCAGGACTGCGTCTCACCCACAACTCAGTGCTGTCTAAGTTTCTTCTCTATAACACACAACCGCGTCTCAGTAAATGGCTAAGGACTGCATCTCCACAATGCTCAAGGGTCGCGTCTGTGAAAGCTGCGTTCTCCCATACAACAAAGATTCCGTCTGAATCGCAAATTCAAAGAAAGAATAAAGACGAGACAAAAATACAATAACTCTTATTATTTATATCAAAATGTTAAAAGTGATACAAACACTCTTATTTGATAAGTGGAGTGTTACAAAAAAAGAGAGAGATGCAAAAGGAGGAGGGCTAATCTCACTCAGCTAAAGAATAAATCCGGTCCCGGAGGCGTTGCATCTCGCGTTGGCGTGCCTTCCCAACTTCTGCCCAAGTTTGAACCCTCAATTCTTCCTCTGATAAGAATCTCTTCGTGGCTAGCTATGCTTGAAGAGATTCCAACTTGGAAGAACGAACAATAAGTTCTTCTTGAACCCGCTTCTTGGCAGCTTCCAGTTCTTCCAGCCTTTTTCTGGCAGCAACAAACTTCTGCTCATTTACTTGAATCAAGGCTTATGCCTTGGCAATAGCTGCCCGAGTAGTGGTTATGATTTGTTCTGCATTCTTGGTGATGACCTCGGATTCTCTAGAGTCATCAACCAATCTTTGGTAGCTGGCTTGGAAGTCATGGAGGTGACGAGCCTCCTCAGCCATCTGCTTCTCCATCTCTTTCTCTCGCATTCTTGAGCGGTGAGGAGTTTATTCAGCATCAGGCGAGCCTCGTCCACTGAACTAGTCTTCTCCAAGGTCCTTAGCTCCTTCAAGCATATCCCCAGCTGTTCGACCAGCGTTAGATACGCCATAGCTTGCTCTGAGCTTCCAGTATGACGGATGTTCTCAATCTGATTTTCAAGAAGCATCCGGGCAAACTCGAAGAAACTTCTCCCGGAGAGAAACAGTTCAATGCAGGACCTCATGGAGGTGAAGAATTGTTGTACCATTTGATGCGCCAATTCTTTCATGATGTCCATGGCTGGAGCCAGCTTTGTTGGTGCACTCCCGAATCCCCTTTCTATGATGATGCGTATAATGTCCACAGAGGTGGAAGCCAACTCACTAGGCGCAGAGACAAGGCTGTCGGCAGGTTTCGTCAATGCTGAGGTCGTGGCCGACACCTCCAGGACCGTTGTTATGGTAGCCTCTGAAGCAATAGGTGCAATGACAAACTCCACAACACCCATTTCAACGGTTGAAGTGTGAAGTGTGTTGTCCTCTGTGCCAGTGCTTGCCACGGGCTCTTCCACTTGAGCCAGCCCAGTACTCTCTAAAATCATAACATCGATATTAGCAATAACGATGAGAATGGAAGTATATGGAGAATCCTTGTTCCCTTATCAAGTTGAGGATCCGAAGACGGTAAATCCTTTGGCAGGCTGCTCTGGGATGAGGGTTCCCCGGTCACGGTGGTTATACCCTCAAGAAGCATCCCAGTAGCAGGAACTTTAAGGCCCTCCGGCTGGGCCAGCTCCTGGATCATCTCCTTAATATGGGAGGAGGTCGCAACCTCAACACCGGTAGCCACTCCTGTAGAAGAGATTCAAATGAATGTTAAAATATCTTCCCAACTCAATGGGAAAATAATTAAGGGGGATAGAAGAAATACCCTCGGCGGTGGTGACCTCTCCCGATGGCGAAACCATCATAAGAACATACGCCTACATCTCTTCCTATGAAATACGCAAAATCTTGCTGGTATCAGGAAGAACGGGTTCATCGCCGAAGTCAGCTTCATCGCCCGAATAGTAGCCGTGCTCTTCCGACGATGATGATGATACCTAAAGCCATGAGGTCTTAGTGATCGGGGCTTTGCCACTAAGAATCCCGGTGGTAGGGTTTGGCTCCATAACCCGGGAAATAGGCATCAAAACGCTGGGAGAACCCAGTTTTGCGCCTCCATCCCTCTTTCCTGAGCCGAAGAAGTTGCAGGCCGAATTGAAATTCCCAGTTGTGACAAAATTTCAACTTTGACCCTCTTCTCACTTCTTCAGGCCGTTCAGCCTCTTCGGCCATAGTGGATTGGCTGCAGACTCTCCCTCTACAAAGATTGCAGGACCCCTGCTGCGTAAACCTCAGGGATGAAGAGCCGGGATTGCCTCCTCCTCTTCTTCTTCCTCTTCCTGCTCCTCAGTACCAGGAGGAATGATTTCAGGCGTCTGGCCTGAAACTTCAGCCTCAGATCCTTTTCTGGCCTTCTTCGGGCTGGGCTCACCTTAGGAAGCAGAGGCTCGAGGACGCTTGGGTACGACACATCGAGACCTCCGAATGGGGTGTTCCTCTGCAGCTCCTGCTCCAGACTCTGACCCCGAAGCTGCTCCTGCTCTGCTGGCCTCTCCCTGGCCTCTCTTTCCGCTTCCTTCTCGGCCTCCTGATACTCAGTCATCCCTCGCATCCGATAACCCTTGGACCCTACCTTGGCTTTATATGTGGATTTGATGCCCTTAATTCATGAGGTGTTTATCCTAAATATAGGCACCTTATTCGCCATAAAATACCATGTACAAATACTAAGACTGGCATAAGAGTTGAACGTCTTGTGAGGGAGGAAAAGACAACTCCAGTTCCTCTTACTATGCTATAATACCATGCCCGGGCACATTCGAATAGATTCTCAAGAAGCGAAGGTTTGGGTTGGGGTTGCCAACATACAGTTTGTTATAACCAAACTACCGGGGAACTGACAAGGCATATAAGGCTCCATTGTACTGGAGTTCCCTTGCTGAAAAACCAAGTACCTGGGCTGGATGTTTATTAGCCACTAGCAGATGCCGGAAGATAATTGGGTGAAGCCATCCAGGCCAACAAGGTCTGTAAATTTGTCCCCATAAGTCGTGTCATGAATCTCGGGGAAGCACCTGTCCAATTGGTAGTTGACCCCATTAAGAATAGTCTTTCGGATGTAGAACATGCAGTATTGCAGCCAGCTCGAACTCTCCAACCGCTGCATGAAAGTTGTAAAACCTTCAGAGGCAGATACCGCCTTTATCAATAACGGGCAATGCATGACGTACCAGGCCATCAGGTACGTGTATGGAAGCTCGATCCTGGGACTGAGAGTCTTAACCAAGGGATGACCATTAGAATCTGTGACTGGATTGCCCTCTGCGTTCACGATTGCTTCCACCTGACAGAAGCTCTTCGTTAGAGCACGTAACCCGCTCTGGATTCCGGCCACCATTGCTGGAAGGAGGGCAATGGACTTTCCTGTTGGAACCTGTTTCGATGAAGACGTTTGCGATGCATGACATTTGAAGCTCTAAACAAATGAAGAATCAAGAGTTCTACATGATCAAGATGAGCCAAGGAGAGTGGATATGTTGTGGTTTTTAAAGTTGAAATAGCATGTAAAAGCCTTGACACAAACACACACTTCATTGGTCCATTAGTCGACTTGATGTCCATTATAAGTCGACTAACCAATGTATAGTCGACTAACCCAGTTACCCAAGTCGACTATATTGTGTCCAATATCTGACCCAACTCTCTGTTTCTTTATTAGTCGACCAGCAGTAAAACCAAGTCGACTAATGGTGGAAATTTTGCCTAGTCTAGTCGACTAACTCAGAACCCAAGTCGACTATAAACAGTTTCTGACTGTTGAACAGTTTTCATTATCTGGTCTTTTGTGCAACGAATTTCAACGTTCCTTTGATTCAAATTGCACCAATAACTCCCTAACTAACCCTAGTCTTCAGCTATAAATAGGGAAGTTATACCAAAGGCCATTTACTAAGAGATTTTATCAGTTTTTCAAAGCCAAAAATCTGCAAACCTGAAAACTGTTTTTCCCACTTCAGTTCTTCACCAAAAGACATTTCCATTGTGAAGATTCTCTGAAGTTCTTGTTTCCTATACTGAACCTTGTCCACATACACATTCAGTACCAAGGCTATAGGAAAAGTAGTGTAATTCTCAAAGCAAATCATTGTACACAGGAGGCTTCTTGGTTGTAGAGGTAGTTGTACAAGGTGAAGGTATTCTCTGGTGGAAGAGAAGGTGTATACATTTGGCGAAGGGGATTTGTCAAGTGGTGTACATGGTGTATTGATTTTTGGTTGCAAAATCAAGGTTAAAGGAAAATCTCAAGCGGGTGGCTTGGGGACTGGATGTAGGTCACAATGACCGAACCAGGATAAATCTCTTTATTTGCGTTTGTCAATTTCTGAGATTTGATTTCCTTTAATTGCAAGTTATTTATTTGCTTAACGATTAATCCTTCTTGTCTAGTGTTTGTGTTGACTTAATTATAGATCCTACATTTCCATGAGCAAGCAAGACAGCCGGATACACCACGTTGGCAATGCTCACCTCATGCGGTAGCGTCGGCACCACGCATCGCTTCAGCCACAACATGAGAAACCCGTCAATAAAGCCTAGTCAGACATCAGTACTTTGGCTTGATGGTGGAAGCTCTCAAAAATCATGTCTGGTTTGAAGGTATCCTCATTAGACTCGGTGGTGTAGGAGCTGGTGGATGCACTAATCCTTTCAAAAATTTCTTCATCAGTGCTGGAAGCTAGCCGGGTCATCGGGTTAGCCTTATTTACCCCGAGGAACAGATAATTTGCCCACAACATCTGCTTGATTCCCCCGCTCCTCCATCCGGTCACCTGCCCACAGATGTGAAAGTAGCACAACACCTCTCAATAAGTCTCGTACATCACAGAATCGCTCTTCTTCAGCAAATGTAGCTTCTCTGTTGACGGGAGGTATTCCTCGTAAGGAGCATCTCAAATCATCTTGAGACTTCATACATTTCATGAAGGGCAAGGCCCATTTCCCCGATGGGAGTGAAGAACATGCAAGTCGCTGGATTATACCACTCTAGGATAGCGTAGAAATGTTAGGTGCTCTACGGAATGCCGTACTGGACAACCCTCATGACCCCTACAGTCCGGCCTGCAACAAAAGATCTTTAAATTCGGCTAGAGCAGACCTACCATTCTGCCCCACCATATTTTATCAGTAGAGTGGACCCACCCAGTAGCACGAAACTTTGGAGGAAAGTTACCCCACACATTCAGGAATTGTCTGATGAAAGTGGCTACAAGTTGGGGAGTCTCTCCTGTTGGGTATTCAGCTCTGACCAAGCCAGGCTGCAATCCCAGCACATCCCTCCCATGACTAATGGTGAAGGCTTCACGGGCGCCTATCTTGCCCAGAGTAACTCTGGAGAATAGCCTGACCATCTCCCAATCTATCGTCCGACACACGAACATATACTGCAGATAGGCCAGGGGATACATCCACTCCATGTTTGGGAGGAAGAGCCTCCTATTGCCAATCTGGCGAAGCCATTTGTAATCCCCATCATAAAGAGCAGCCTCATCTTCCTCGATCGAGTCACCAAAGAAGAAGTCAGGCTTCCTCAATAGAGCACGGGAATCTGACTTGAACCGACCATCAGAAATGATTTCCCAGAGAGTCAGCATACTGGCCTTGCTGATCTGACTCCGACGCTCCTTTAATTTACCGATGGTCACAGGAGCAGTCTTCTGGAGAACGAAGATCATGCTCGGGTCAACACCACCTACATGTCCAAAGTACTTTTTGGACAGAGGATTCGAGGAGTATCGCACTGCAAAAAGGACAACACAAGTGTTAGCAACCTAAAATTTTTTTTTGTCTAAGTGTTGAAGCTCAGATGCAAGTTTCACCTCAGAACCACATCTAATAATTGAGATGTGAGACTCAGTGAAACCTGCATCTAAACACAAAAGATGTGAGGCTCACATGAAGTTCGCATTTGAAATGCCACAACTTAAGAAATTTCTCTAAATGTAGGAGTCAGACGCGAAACTCAGTGAAACCCACGTCAAACCTCAGAGACGCGAGGTTCACATGAAGTCTGCATTTAAACTCCCCCACTTAGAAGTATTCTTGAAGTGTTGGCATCAAACGCAAGGCTCAACGAAGCCCGCATTCACCAAACAGACACAGACTCAAGCTAATGAAGCGAAGACGCGAAGGTCATCAAACCCGTCTCTTGCCTATCAGTGTAAGAGTTGCATCTGAAAATCAAACACAGGCGTGAGCGTCGCGTTGGCAGTTAAAGTCAGAAGAGACTTAACAGTTAAGATAACTCTTCAAGTTTCTTAATGGTGGAAACCAATTCGAATGATTTTATTACCTGAAATGGGGGCCTCCTGTGTAGAGGAACCGCCCATTTGAGCCTCTGGAGTGACAGCGATCGAGGATGAAGCTACAGGTTAGGTCTTTGGGACAATTTTGACTGTGAATTCTATGTAGAAGATGAGAGAAAGAAGAAGAAGCTCAGAGCTTTTCTTAAGTCTTGAAAACTCTTAACGCGGAGTTCAAACGGAGAAGAATAGAGTCTAAAGATGACTCTTGAAAGACTGCAATCTTTTTATAGACACAATATTCCACGAGATACGCGGCCCGTATCTCGAGACCAATTGTCACTGGACGCGTGCAACGTGCCTTGAACGCGAACTTCGCGTATTAAGAAAATGGCATTCTTCAAGCTCTGCCAGACACGTGGCAACGCACCCAGAACGCGAGTCTCACGTTTGACAGAGCCGCGTCTCTCCAGCAAAAAGAGGTCTATATCTCCACCTTGAAATCTGTGTTACTTCAACAAAGTGAGAGCTGTATCTCTACTTCAAAGACCATGTCTCTTCAGTATTCTATGCCTCACGTCTTGGCAAAACAAGAGAGTTGTGCCTTCTATTTCTAGCAAGAGCTGCATCTCTATTATGAAGCAAGCCCGCGTTTGGTAACGCTGAAAGCCGCATCTCTACATTAAGTGAAAGGTGCGTCTTCACTCTGAAGGAAACTCGCACCTTGGTAAAATAGCAGAACCGTATTTCTTTAACGATGAAAAGTCTGCGTCTCTACCTCAAAGTCTGCGTCACTTCAACAAAATGAGAGCCGCATCTTCACTTCGATGTCGCATCTCTCCAATAAGTGAGAGTCGCGTTTCTACTTCAGAAGAGGTCCACGTCTGCAAGGCAACATGACCTTTGTGCCTACAAAATCTGTGTTCAGTCTTTACTTCTGCAATCAGTTCAACAGTACACTGATAAAAGTAGATGACTATTCTCCTAGTTCAACAGTATACCAACAATCAACTCAGAGCACCAAGAAGGTCTAGACTGCGTATCCAGATACTCACGACGATCATCTCTGGTGGCTTCAAAGAGTTTAACAGTATACTCACGAAGATAAAGATCCAGACAAGATCGAGCTCAAGGAAGAAAAATCCAAAGTATTTCAAAACCTGTCCCAGTCAACTGCGAAGTTTTAAAAATTTTGGAGGGGATTCTATAGACTTTTTAAAAATCACTTAAGACAAGTCATCAGATAGCAGAGTCTATACTTTAGATGCGAGGCTAATTAAAGCCATTCACTACAATGCCAAGACACAGAGCTCTAAGTTCGCGTCTTAACACCACTGCAATGCCAAAATGCAGGGCTCAAAACCCGCGTCCCAGCATTATAGCAGTGTCAAACGCGAGGCTCAAAGTACGCGTCTCAACATCATCGCAGTGTCAAAACGCGAGGCACTCGCGTCTCAGCGTCACTACAATCCCAAGACACAGGGTTCGAAGCCCGTGTCTAGAAAAGCTCAAAGCCCACGTCTAGCAAAAGCTCGAAGCCCGCGTCCAACAGTATTTTAATGGCTAAATGCAGAGTTTAAGCCCGCGTTTTAACTGCAAGTGAGCCCCGCGTCTCAGTTGTAACTGCCCTCATTACCGGGTCAATTAGTGCCCACGTAATGAGGGGAGTTAACCCCCCATTATGGAGTTTTAGGGGACAGCTTTGCCCCTGAAAACCCCTATAAATAGTTCAGTTTGCTATTGAAGGTGGGTGGAATTTGGTAAGAGAATTTGGTCAATCAAACTGGGTTGAATTTGATCAGAATTTTCAACTGAGGAATATTGAAAAGTGTTAATTCTTATACCAACTTACTGAGTCCAATTTTTTGCCCAAGTCTTTTTGAGATTCTATTGGATAAGAGTTGTGCTACTCCGTTCGTGATCTGAAGAGAAGATTCCTAGAAGAGCTTAACGTTCACCTGGTCAACAAAAAATAAGATTCACTTTCCACCACTATATAAAGAACCCAGCTTTAAACAAAGGGGATATCCAATCATTCTCCCCTTTTTTATAATCAGATTATTGATCCATTATAATTTTTTTACAATCAAACAAAGAATTTACACGCTTTAATTTTTTCTGAGAAACAGCTGCAGCAGGCACACCTCCCCTTAGACCTCCCTGTGTGCCTGCATCCAAAGCTCAGCCCACGTCTAACACCTTACCACCGGAGATGATCGCTGTGCTCCACAGCCCTTGGCTGAGTGCAGCTGCCCCTTGCCGTGAGCCACAACACATGGCAGACCCCCACTCCTTTGTCACAACCGAGCCCATCTCCTTCCTGTGTATCACCCCTGGCCATGGCAACTTCTCCCTCCTTTGGCTGACAACTTCTCCCCTGGGCTTCCCCTTTTCCTATGGTCTGCGTGCCAAATCACCACACACTCACCCAAAATCCACCCATCACTACTAGGTTGTGACCACCTGCCACCAAGCACAGTCCATGGCAACACTATGCCCCCATCTCCAAGCCATAACACAATATCAACAGCCCCCACACTCCTCTTCACCAGCATTCTCCCCCTCCGTCGGCTCGCCGTGGCCATGGATTTCATTGTTATGAGCTTCTTCCTCTCCCTCTCAGGTTCTTAATATCTCTCTATTATTTTAGTGAGAGTGGGTGTTAATATGTATATGTATACATTATATGAGTTAATGGGTAGTGTGTAAAGTCAAGTGTGAGTGTGTGTGTGTGTGTGTGTGTGTGTGTGTGTGTGTGTGTTGGTACACATTATGTGTGTGTGCGCGTGTGCGCGCGCATGTACGCGTGTGGGAGGGTATTGGGTGCGTGAGTGTAGGCAACATGAATAAGTATGTGTTGGTATGTATGTTGTGTGCATTGCTTTGTTTTAATAATTGTGTATGTTTATATTAATATATAATTAGGTATGTGTTGTATTTTAATTTTGTATGTGTATACATATAAGGTGTAATTATATTTTCGTGTGTGCATACATGTGTATATTTGTGTACGTGTGTTTGTATATTATCGTGTGTGTCCAGTTGCGTGTTGCAGCGATCTGGACCCTCATGAGATACGAACCTGGTAACAGGGGACCCGGACCCGATTCAGATTGTGTCGTTATGGACCCAATATACTGGCAATTCGAAAACCGATGCATGGGATAATCCGGAGATTCGTACCAGTTCGTGCAGTGAAGACTAAATGATTATACGAATGCAAAACTGTGTCATTTCATGTGAGTGTTCGCTTTTGTATTTTTGCTCCTCAACCGTTATCAGTGATTGTTTACTTTGTTTTCAATAAATTATATTATGTTTCATTCTGATCATGTTCCGGTATTGATTATACATGTTAATTACTGTTCATGACCATGTTCACTTCGGTGATACCTATATACTGAGTAGTAGTGTTTGAGACTGGACTGTACCCAATAGAATGTCGACTGGATATTGAGTTAATTATTCCACAGATGATACTTGAACCATTAGTGGACTTAATTGGAATAAAGTTGACTCGAGGTTGGGGCAGATCGAACTAGTGGAATAATAAACCTTAAAGATGTATAATGGATTACTAGACTCGTATTGTCACACTGAGGGAGAGTATAGATGGACTACAGATGGTAAATCAGAGGTATCTTGATATTCATGTGTTTATGAATTTGTTGTCTTATCACTGAGATATTCTTGTCTTATCACATTATGTATAGATTATTTACCACTTCAGTTTTAGGATTATTTGTAGCATATCTTAGACTGACTTTTGGACTGTAAGGAGATATTATTCTGGATTCTCCTATTGGTGAGTGTGACTGAGATATTATTACCTTATCAATTCATGTCAACTCATTTTTACCATTTCGGATCTGGGACTATCTATGATATAGCTTAGACGGTGATTGGATTTGAATATCGGATTTTGATTGGTTCATGATTATGGTTATAGGTGCGAATACTTAGGTGAATTGACTAGTAGAGTTGGACTGATAGAACAGAGTGAACCTTGAATACTGGTCTACTTTAATTACCCGAGGTTGGAAGATAGCTGTACATTGGATTTGCTTGAGGTCGTGAATTTCATATTTATTACAGTTGATGTTACCCTGGTATATGGATTTGTGATTGAATTTGACTGAAGTGGGAGTGTATTGATTGAATTATTTAATGAGCTACTAATTTGAGGTAAGTGAGTAGTTAGTTTATTATTTTAAGATCGGGATGAATTGATTAGAGGTGGCTGATTGTTATGTTGGGACTATGATATATTGATGACGAAAGAATAGACATGCAACTAATATAAAGGATTGGAGTAGATCGACATGATTGAGGTAACTGATTATTGATTTATTGAGGTGGTTACTGTATCAAATATTGATTTTGGATTCATCGATGGATGAGATTTTGATTGATACTTGATGTTCACAATGATTATTTTGAGACTATGGGTTGATCTTGGTTACTGATATCGCTTTAGGACAGGTGAATGAGATTTGACTGATTTTAGCTAGGATTTTATTGTAAGGTATCAGTGTTTAGACCTGTTACTGTAATTATTCTTGTTACTAAAAGTATTGAGAAAGTATCGTTAGATCGTAACAGTCAGTATAACTATTCATCGTATACACGGTTACTGATACTGTCCACTATTATTGTTATTATTCGCCATGTACACAATTACCTTTTACTATTATTGTATTGTTATTGTCACTGTATTGTCCCAGTATTCTAGGTAACATGGATATTGACCGATTTAACTGAATTAAATAATAATATAAAAAGACAACTTACACTGAAATTGAAAAAATTGATGGAGGAGATAACGTCTGTATTTTGGGTGAACGTAGGATACCGGTTGCGCAGCCGAAATAAGGGTTCTACTGCAGGGTTCCCATGGATGACTAGCATCCATTTAATATTACTACTGTTATTATTACTGTTACTGAGTACCTAGCGGTACAGGCCTGGTTCAGCGCCAGGCATCTGAGGCCATGGTCCCGCGTATATAATGGACCCACCTAAAGCATGAACAATATCTCCACCCAATCAGTTCAATAACTTAGGACCCTGATTGACACGTGTGACAGGCGTAGTATGAGATGCATCTACTGCATGTGGTATTGGTGTTCGCTGATATAATTAATAACAAAGCCGAAATCTTTCATTAACATTGTAGACTGAACTTGATATATATGACTGATTGTAGACATCTGATTATACCAATTACCTGATGTATATCTGACTATAGCACTGACTGACTTTATCCATCTGATTTATAGACTGTGATAGACACCTGATTTTACACCTGACACCTAATTGGACATCTGATTTTATACTAACTGACTTAATTAATTTTTATTCATGTTTTATATGTTATTTCTGTTTTATTCTAGTATATATGTTTCATTGTCTGCTCACATTTATATGCACATGCACTTTTCCTTTTATTCTTACACATTCACTACGAGTTCTGATTCCCTGGATCTGCATATCCAGATCTGGGGCTATTTTTGTTGATCAGGTATTTGGAGAGGATCACAAGCATCCTGAGGAGCATTGAGTTCTCTTTGTTCGATACTAGTATTCTCACTTTATTTTATTCCTGTCGTTTCTTGTGATTCCCGATATATAAGACTTATTGCTTATTCTTTTCCTTTGTTTGTCCGTTATTATGTGCGGTTATTCATATGTTATATTACAGTGTTATCATGTCATCATAGTGACTATATAGCTTGTTCAGTTTACTTTAGGCTTAGCGTATATGCGCGGGGTATTTTCCTCATGAATATACATCAACAACTCTCGTCGCAACACTATTTCCACGTATTTAGGAAAGCGGGGTGTGACAGGATTTTCTTGGTATCATAGTCAGGTTTGAAATAAAATGGACCTGATTCTTACTGGTGACCTGAGATAAGCTATAATTTCACTACATTATAAATATACTTTTCACATGATGATATTGACTGCATTTGAAATTGATCGCCCCCCTCTTGGAATCCATCTCTTGAATCTTTTATATCCTTGGTTACATCTCTTACTCTAGAATAATCTGAATTCCATCTTGATTTCTATCCTTCTCCTCTATTTAATTCTCCTATTTTATCTCTTGGAACTGGTTACTCAATGTTGAATTTGGTAGCAGATATTAGAGCGCGCAGCGAAAGTATGGTGTCTTGAGAGGTGACTTGGAAGCTTGTTTTCTTTTCCATTATTTTAATTCTTCTTACCATTCTCTGCCTTATCGAAATTTCGAGGACGAAATTTTTATAAGGTGGGTAGGATTGTAACCCTCGATTTTTAATGTACATGTGTCAATACTGGTATCTGATACCTGATTTAATCATCCTGGTAGCTGGGTTGAGGCTATACAAGATATTATTTTCCATTATTTTAAATTTTTCTAAATTTTTTGAAATTTTTTGAATTTTTTGAGAATTATTGGAGAAGAATCTTAATTCAGAATCGACTATTATTACGGATTGACTCTGAGATTTTTAATTAGCAGTTGGAGATAAATTTTGGAGATCCGACTTCACAGTAGTATTCAGGATGACATCTTCTATTGTGAATTGTTGAGATTTTTCTGAATTAATAGGAGTTTAAATCCAATAAAATAATTATTAAATACTTGTTTTAAAAAAATAAAATTAAAAAACAAAAAAATAAAAATAAAATAGAAACAATAATTTAAGGCTATAGGTTTTGAACCCGGGAATACCCCAGCATGGCATTGAATGGACCAACCATCATGCCTTGTTGGCATTTGTTAAAAAAGAGGAACCTTAATTATTTAAGCATCTTATACTTTCACCCTCCCCCCCCCCATTTTCACCCATGTCTTTCTCCATCCTACACCCCATTTCTTCCCCCATATCTCCACCTGCTTCCCTTTCCTCTCACTCACGTCCTCCCTCTCTCCCTCTATCTCTCTCGCGTTTCTCTCTCTCTCTCTCTCTCTCTTTCATATATTACTTTCTCCATCTCTCTTCTCTCCCCCTCCTCGGCCAAGCAACAACCCCCCTTTTGCAACCAACTGCAGCAGCCGCAGCTCCCCTTAGACTTCCCCGTGTGCGCGCATCTATAGCTCAGCCCACGTCCAGCACCTTACCGATGGAGATGATCGCCGTGCTCCGCAACCCTTGGCTGAGTTCAGCTGCCCCTTACCGTGAGCCACAACACATGGCAGACCCCCACTCCTTTGTCACAACCAAGCCCATCTCCTTCCTGTGCATCACCCCTGGCCACGACAACTTCTTCCTCCTTTGCCCGGGAGACTTCTCTTTCAGGTTTCCTTTTTCCCCATGGTCTACGCGCCAAGCCACCACACACTCACCCGGAATCCACCCATCACTACTAGGCCGTGACCACCTGTCGCCAAGCACAGTCCATGGCAGTACCGTGCCCCCATCTCCAAGCCACAACACAACAGCGACAGCCCTACACTCCTCTTCACCAGCATTCTCCCCCTTCTCCTTGCCGTGTCCCTCCCTCGACGAGCTTCGCGAGCTCCGCGGTGACCCGATCCCCTCCACGAGCACTCCATCGAGTCACCAATGTTGATCGCGGCCTCTCTAATCCTCCACCACTCTCCATCGGTGCGCCGTGGCCGTGGAGTTCACTGTCTTGAGCTTCTTCCTCTCCTTCTCAGGTTCTTAATATCTCTCTCTCTTTCTCTGTTACTTTAGTGAGTGTATGCGTTAATATGTATATGTATACATTATATGAGTTAATGGGTAGCATGTAAAGTCATGTGTGTGTTGGTAGTCATTGTATTTATATATAGAGATAGACTTGTATCCTTTCAAAAGGATTTGATCCCGGATCCTTCCCACTCAAATTCAACCCTCCAACATTCGAATACAAGATCCACTCCGTTGAAGTTGATCTATACTATTTCAAGTATCTATAAACCAAAAATCAAGTGTTTTAAATACTTTTTGCCCATCCATCAAGTAGGGGAAAAACGGACGGCCTAAATAGTGAGTTGGTTAGTTTAACGATGTAGAACATTTGAAATCTAACAAAAATTAGTTTATAGGGGTTTTTAAATGTTTAGATCATAATGAAATGGCCGGATCGAGAATTTGTATGTCTAAAGACATAGATCTAACCAACTCACTACTTTCGGCCGTCCATTTTGCGTCGCTTGATGGATGGGCAAAAAGTATTTAAAACACTTGATTTTTGGTTTATAGATACTTGAAATAGTATAGATCAACTTCAACGGAGTGGATCTTGTATTCGAATGTTGGAGGGTTGATTTTGAGTGGGAAGGATCCGGGATCAAATCCTTTTGAAAGGATACAAGTCTATCTCTTTATATATATGAAAGATGGAGGCTCGCCCATGTTAGATGCTCGATGCCAGCCTATAATAAGATATACCCTGATGGCCACTCGAGCAGGTCAACCGCCTATACGGGTCTTCACCCTAATGGTGACCCTTCAGGGGGGCCTCCTGAAAGACAGAGGCTCGTCCATGTTGGATGTTCGGAGCCAGCCTATAATAGGATATACCCTGATGGTCGCCAAACAGGTCAACCGAGTCTTCACCCTGACCGTGACCCTTCGAGGGTCCTCCTGAAAAAAGGAGACTCGCATATATTGGATGCTTAGAGCTAGTCTATAATAAGATATACTCTAATGGCCACCCGAGCAGGTAAATCGCTTACACAGGACTTCATCTGATGGTGACCCTTCGGGGGGCCTCCTGAAAGATGAAGGCTTACCCATATTGGATGCCTAGAGCCAGCCTATTATGGGATATACTCTAATGGCCGCCCGAGCAGGTCAACTACGTATATGGGTCTTCACCCTGACGGCGACCCCTCGGGAGCCTCCTGAAAGATGGAGACTCGCCCATGTTGGATGCTCGAGCCAGCCTATAATGGGATATACCCTGATAGACAGCTGAGCAGGTCAACTGCCTATACGAGTCTTCACCCCTTCGGGGGCCTCCTGAAAGATGAAATTTCGCCTACGTTGGAGGCCAGCGTATAAGGGATTTACCCTGATGGCCGCCCGAGTAGGTCAACCATCTATATGGGTCTTCACCCTAACGGTGACCCTTCGGGGGGCCTCTTGAAAGATGGATGCTCGCCTACATTGGATAACTGAAATTAGCCTAATGAGATATATCGTAGGTCTGTCACCTATATGTTAGCCCAAAGGTCCTTCACCTTAGTTTTGATGATGGCTAACTTATGAAGTTAAGTTACAAATAATTTTGTGTTTATTAAGTTTCAGATATTGTTCAAGATCTTAGTAGGTGTTTAGCTTCAACAAAGGATTCAAAGTAAAGTTTTGAAGCTATCATGTGTTGATTTAAGAGCTCGCGCTTCAAGATCGCATCAAGTACTCGAGAGGGGTCAAGCTCATGGATCGTGTTTGGATCGAATCGTCTTGAAGAAGAAGATCTACAAGAAGACTTGTATCTAGGTTTGTTTAGTTTATTGTTTAGATCTTGTGTAAGCATGGTTTAGTTTTGATATGCTCAAGTGTACACACACAAGTTTGATAGTTTGGTTTCGGTTTAACAATTTATGGTTCAAAAGTTTATCAAAACTCGTTTTCAAATTTAATGTCAAGAACATAGATATGTCGTTATATATGTATTGGATTCTATCCATACACACTATGCTTCGAATGTATTTCAATATCATATTTTTGTATTTATACAAGTTTTGAAGAAAATGAATTTCTATTTCAAAATCTAAGTTTTTGAAAAATATGGTTTTCGGTTTAAGACTTAATTTCTTTACCTTAAAAATGGTTCAAATTGTTTGTAATATTTGTTGATTTTTGATCATATATTTGTACTTTAAATATTTATATGAACTTATTTTTATGGATTTTATGAGATTTTATGAGAATTTATAGGTATTTAAAAGTCCAAATATTTAATCCTATAATCCCTGTTTTGGGCTACTGGCGGTCGACCGACCGGTCGACCGAACCAATGCTCGGTCGACCGGTCGGTCGATGGATGAGCACAAGGGTGTGCACAAGACCTTAGCCTATAGGCCGGTCAACTGCACGGTTGACTGACTGGATCAAACCTACTCTCAGGTTTAGTCGATCGATTGGGCGGTCGAACAACAGGTTAATTGCCTAGGGGCGGCAAATGGTCAAAAATTTGACCATTGGCCAATCGAAATTCGACTGTGGCGGTTGACTGATAGGTCAGTTATGACCTTTTCTGGACCCCAAGGGTTATATTTTTAAGAGGCTATAAAAAGGGATTTTTGGGGGCTGTTTTCAACAAGATTTCAAAGAGCTATTCTTCGTAACTTCTTAAGTGTTTACAACAAGTTTTAAAAAAAAGTTTTTATGTCAAAATTCTCTATCTTTATTTGTTTTCAAAGTTTTAAGAAAATCAAAGAAATACAAGTTTTGAGAATTCTATTTTGTTTTTCATTTTCCCCATCTATCAAGAAGTTTTTTTCAAGTATTTTCTTTATTGTTTCTTTTCCAAACACTTTGATTTCTCACATACTTGAGCCACTCAATTCAAAATCTATCCTTTAGGATCTTTATTTTGTGAGAAAATTATTTGTGATCTCTTTAGATCACTAAGTGTTGTTTGTAATCATTGAATCACCAACTTGTAAACTTTTCTTTGCTTTGTGCTTGGCTTTGTGCCTTCCCTCTTGTGTAGATGTGATTGAGAGTTAGAGTTGTGTACCCTTTGTTTGTATTTGTAATTCTTCGATGGATGTCCCTTTGTGGAAGATCCAATAGTGGATAGTTGAAATCCTTCTGTGTGAAGGTGGGGACGTAGAGCAGTGGCTCGAACCTCGAAACATATCTTGTTGTTTGTGTTTGGATCTTTCTCTCTCAACTCTCATTTCTTTATATCTTGCATTGTTATTCTTACTAATACTTACATGTTTGATATAGTTTGTGTACCTACACTTGTGTTTAATCAAGAGAACTACTGAAGCACCTCAACTCTTAATTTAAAGAAATCGTGAGGAGTAGTTCTAGAGCCCTTCACAGAAAATTCAGACTCACCCTTGATTATACACTTTGTATGTTAGTAATTAAATTTTTAATTTTGCATCATTGTTTTGCATTAGATTAGCACTACACCTATTCACCCCCTTTAGGTGTACTTTCAATTTGTATCAGAGCTAGCGCTCATGATATTCGTTTTAATCACCTAGGAGTGAGATCCTCATTTGCTAATCTAGTTGTTGCTTTGCACACATACTTTACACTCATGGATTATCTTGCACCTCCCATGTATGATGTTTCTAATATCGACATGTGAAAATTTTAATTGAGTGCTTACCTCAAAGCCCTAAGATTGCATGTTTATCTTGCCACTATCAAGAAATCATATGTTGGTAATGACAAGAATATGAGGCTAATGCATAAGCCATGGAGGCATTAAAGTACACTTAGCAAAGAACACATTTCTTTGATTTCTCATTGTGATTCTGCTTTTATAGCGTGGAACACATTGACCTCTCTTAAGGAACAACCGTCACACAATTTGGAGAGAGAATCTAGTGGAGATGAGTCCGGCCAAACTTACTACATGGTCCAAGTGAATGACTCCTTGAGGTAAAATCGGATACTCATCTAGATGATTATGATAGCTCTTTCGAAATGCTATGGATGTCCATACTTTAAATGAAGAGCTCTCAATATTTTGTGAAAACTTGCTTTCTAAATATAAACTTTTGAAAAAGAAGAGTTTGGATTTGAAGAAAAAATGAAAATTTGTTTTTAAAACTTGATTTGATTTTGAAGGAGAAAGTAGAGGTTTCAAGTGAAAGAGATTTGTTGAAAACCCAACTTGACCTTGTTTTAAATGAAAATGAGTTTTTAAAAAATAAAAATAATTTTAATATTGTTTTGAAAAATAATGAACTTTTGTCTTCAAAACTTGATTTTTTTTAAAAGAAAATGATTCTTTGAAAAATAAAATTACTTTGATTTCAAAAGAATTGGATTTTATTTTAAAGAAAAATATTTATTTGAAAAATAATTTTACTTCACATTATCGTCATGCTTCCATTGCTTTATCTCCAAATAATAAGAATTGTGTGTCTCATGATTGTTTCACTTCTTCTTCTACTATTGATGATGATATACATATTTTGAAAAAGAGTGTTGATCGGCTCCACTTTGAGCCAATATATCATGAACCACAAAAGATTAAAATCCATGTTTCAGAAGAAACATGCTCCATATATTCATGCACACAAATTACGGCATACACATGCTCATCATGCTCACACACATGATTCTTTGTATGCTAATGTGTACACTTGTACACATTGTGGACGTACGGGCCACCTTACAAAATTTTGTTATGATAGAATACATGCTTTAACTTTTGCAATTTAGAATGTTTGGGTTAGGAGTACTAACTCCCATGGACCCAAGAAAGTTTGGGTATCAAAATCCATCTCTATTTCATTTGATGTAGGTATGAGCTCTCATAAGACGTGAGAGTATTGATACCTTGATGGTGAATGCGTTTCGAGCTTAATGGTCACATTTTTTGGATCCATCACTTTCAAAGAAGGTTTGGTGGAAGAACTATCATATCTTGGAGACCTAGAGACTAGTTCATTTGGTTTTGGTAACTATTTCTAACTACTTGTTTATGTTTACATGCTCTCTAATTGTTGATTTTCAGCATGTTTTGATTTTCATGTTCATTATGATTAAATGTAAATGATTATTAGACTTGTGATATACATATATAGTATTTGAGATACACCTATGCTTATATGGATCATATCTTTGTGTTTTCAATTATTGTTTAGTTATTGTGTATATCTTAGTGTTAATAATTCTTGCATTTACACTAATGATCTATATCATGTTTTGATATTTTGTGCTTCATGTTTTGATTGCATATTTGAATATAGTATTTATTAAAACCTGTATTTATACTTATACAAGTAGTGAGCTACACTTGATTCTTATGTTTGGTTACCTTATTGCTCATGTGTACTCATTAGATGTATTTGTATAACCTAGTTTTGATGATTCTTATATTTATACTTGTATTTCTCATTTTGTATATGTTTTTGTGTTTAGGTTCATATATGCAAATTGTGCTTTAAAACTGTATGATATACAAGTTCTATCTTTGAGGCACTTGTTTTATATGTTATACTCTTTTAAGGACTCAATTTATATTTAGGATAAATATGTATGCTTTAGTTTTGACAAAACATACATATGCTTTGATGTTTGTTTAGTCTTTGATAAAAATAGAGTTTTTCATTTTTAATGATTTTATGAAAAAAGAATTGTTTTTATTATGGTTGAGCTTAATTACCTTATCTTCATGAATATATTGCTTACATGATTTCTATGCACTCTATATCTTTTGTTTACTCATGATTTTGAATCCATGAACCTATAAGTGCTTTATTGATCTTTGAGTGTCAATAGTATGTATTTAGCATGTTTTCATGAGATGCATATTATTTTATTCCTTACTGTAGGATTTCATACTAGTTTTCAAACTTATCTTAAAACTACTTTCGTATTCTTCAATTTGTAGAGTTTTTAACTTATGTTAAAATTATTTTCAAAATATTATTTTTGAAAGCTTTTACCCTATAAGGGCGGATGGATGGGCGACCATACCTTGTATACTCTTATTGAATATTCCTTTAAACATGTGCATAATAGGGTGGTTGTTATAAGTTATACATGATTCCTTTGATATATCATTTTTGTATACTCATGTTATCTATATATGTATGCATCATATTTCAAATTGGTATTTAAATCGATCATACATACATATATATGATTTCATGTGCTAAATTAAAAATGTTCATACATATTCTTTATAGAACAAATTGATTTCATGCTAATCTTGATTCATGTTCTTAATGATAATTGATATCTTTGCAAGCTTATGCATTAGTTTTATTAGAATTTCATAAAGGGGCAGAAAAATTCTTTATTTATCTTTCAATTGGATTTATTTTCTATTGGTATCTTACTCTCACTCTTTATGAAGAAAAATATTTTGTTTTGAAAAATATTAACATTTTCAAAATTGGTATCAATAATCTTCAATTGGTATTATTCCCGAATTTGTATATATTTTGCAAAATGATTTTAGTATTTACCTAAAAAAATTGGTTTAAAATTTACCTTCAATTGGTATCATTTCTTTCTATTGGTATTAATTAGTAAAAAAATTATTTTTCTTTCAATTAGTATAAAAAAATATATGTTTTTATTGGTATAAAAATTTATTTTGATTATATTGCTTATATGTAAGGGGAGCTTAACATCTCCTCTATGTATAGATTCATGATGAGTGTAGTATATAAAGAAGAGCTTGACCTCTTTGCTTTATATAGTACACGTGTATAGGAGGAGCTTAACATTTCCGCTTATGCATTATATATTATGCTTATATAAGTTAGGGTTTAGTCATCTCTTTCTTCATATAATGCATGTATGCAAAGGGAGCTAACTTGACGTCTCTCCTCTTCATGAATGTATATTGCATATACATTTATATTGTTTATTTTTCCTTCCCCTTTTTGTTAATGAGTGACAAAAGGGGGGAGAAGGATTTGGGTTTATATATGCATTTTTTCTCATTTTTTATGTATATATACATATGTTTTTGCATACATGTATTTTTGTTTATGAGCTTTCTTGAATATCTTTGGTACCTGTGCTTTCATTGAATATCTTCATATTTTATTGCTATGCATGAGTTAAGAGGGAGCTTCTATAAAGCTTATCTTTAATCCATGCATATATAACCTCATAAGTTTTGTCATCATCAAAAAGAGGGAGATTGTTGGCCCAAAGGCCCTTTACCTTAGTTTTGATGATGACTAACTTATGAAGTTAAGTTACTAATGATCTTGTATTTATTAAGTTTCAGATATTGTTCAAAATCTTAGCAGGTGTTTAGCTTCAACAAAGAATTCAAAGTCAAATTTTGAAGTTATCACGTGTTGATTCAAGAGCTCGCACTTCAAGATCGCATCAAGTACTCGAGAGGGTCAAGCTCAAGGATCGAGTTTAGATCGAGTTATCTTGAAGAAGAAGATCTACAAGGATACTTGTATCTAAATTTATTTAGCTTATTATTTAGATCTTGTGTAAGGATAGTTTAGTTTTGATATGCTCAAGTATACACACACAAGTTTAATAGTTTGGTTTCAGTCTAACCATTATGTTTCAAAAGTTTATCAAAACTCGTTTTCGAATTTAATGTCAAAAATATAGATATATCATTTATATGTGTATTGGATTTTATCCATACACACTATGCTTCAAATGTGTTTCAATATCATATTTTGTATTTATACAAATTTTGGAGAAAATGAATTTCCATTTCAAAATTTAAGTTTTTGAAAAATACAGTTTTCAGCTCAAGACTTAATTTCTTTACCTCAAAAATAGTTCAAATTTTTTGTAATATGTGTTGATTTTTGATCAAACATATTTGTACTTCAAATATTTATATGAACTTATTTTTGTGGATTTTATGAAATTTTATGGGAACTTATAAGTATTTAAAAGTCCAAATATTTAATCCTATAATCCCTATTTTGGGCTACTGGTAGTCGACTGACCGGTCGACCGAACTAGGGCTCGGTCGACCGATATGTACAAGGACGTGCACAAGGCCTTAGCCTATCGGCCGATCAACCGACTGGATCAAACCACTCTCAGGTTTGGTCAGTCGACCGGGCGATCGACCGACAGGCTAATTGCCAAGCGGCGGTCGACCGGACGGTCGACCAATGACCTCAAATGGTCAAAATTTTGGTCGTTGGCTGGTTGATCGGGCGGTCGACTGACAGATCAACTCTCACTTTTTCTGGACTCTAACGGCTATATTTTTAAGAGGCTATAAAAAGGAGTTATGGGGGGCTTTTCAACAAAATTTCTAAGAGCTATTTTCCCAACTTCTTAAGTGTTTTCAGCAAGTTTTAAAAAGAAGTTTTTTGTGCCAAAATTCTCTATCTTTATTTGGTTTCTCAAAGTTCTAAAAAAAATCAAAGAAATACAGATCTTGAGAATTCTATTTTGATTTTCATATTCTCCATCTATGAAGAAGTTTTTCCCAAGTGTTCTCTTTGTTGTTTCTTTTCCAAACACTTTGATTTCTCACATACTTGAGCCACTCAATTCAAAATCTATCCTTTAGGATCTTTATTTTGTGAGAAAATTGTTTGTGATGTTTTTATATTACCAAGTGTTGTTTGTGATCATTGGATCACCAAGTTGTAAACTTTTCTTTACTTTGTGCTTGGATTTGTGCCTTCCCTTTTATGCAGAGGTGATTAAGAGTTAGAATTGTGTACTCCTTATTTGTATTTGTTATTTCTCGGTGGAGGCCCCTTTATGGAAAATCCAATAGTGGATAGTTGAAATCCTTCTGTGTGAAGGCAGGGACGCAGAGCAGTGGCTCGAACCTCGAAAAATATCTTATTGTTTGCATTTGGATCTTTCTCTCTCAGCTCTCATTTTTTTATATCTTGCATTGTTATTCTTGCTAATACTTACATACTTGATATAGTTTGTGTGCCCACACATGTGTTTAATCAAGAGAGCTATTGAAGCACCTCAACTCTTAATTTAGAGGAATCGTGAGGAGTAGTTCTAGAGCCCTTCACGGGAATTCGGAATCACTCTTAGTTATACACTTTGTATGTTAGTAATTAAGTTTTTAATTTCACATCATTGTTTTGGATTAGATTAGCACTATACATATTCACCCCCTCTAGGTGTACTTTCACTATACGGGTCTTCACCCTGACGGTGACCCTTCTGGGGCCTCCTGAAATATGGAGGTTCATTCATGTTGGATGCTCAGTACCAGGCTATAATGGGATATACCCTGATGACCGCCCAAGCAGGTCAACTGCCTATACGGGTCTTCAACCTGATGGTGACACTTGGGGGCCTCCTGAATGGTGGAAGCTCGCCTATATTGGATGCTCAGAGCCATCCTACAATGGGATATGCCCTGGTGGCCACCTGAGTAGGTCAACCACCTATACGGGTCTTCACTCTGACGGGATCAAGCCATACCTGCACAGAAAAATACCGCATTTAGAGAAGTTCTAGGTCCTCAATCCTATCGCTACAGCAAGTGGCTATGCGGGTCGTGATCTACAGGGAGGGACAGTGATGGAAGAAACTAAGTTTCTTCTTTTAATTTACCAAAAACAAGTTAATATTTATATTCTTAGTTTTATAAAAAGAAAATAAAAAAATATTAAGTTAAGTTAAGTTTTGAAGAAGATGATAGAAGAAGATGGTATTGTTATATTGATTACTAAGTTAGAAAAGAAATAAACAAAAAAAGAAAGAACATACCTAGGAGTAATTAAAAGAAAGCAAGTGATCAATTAAGTTGAGTAACGATGAAGAGACATGTGATAGTTCCATTGGTTGTCACTCTCAATATAGCTATCGTTAAAGAAGATTATATCTAATGTTACTTTAAACATAACCCCTCTCTTTTCTGTCTTGAAACTCTCCATATTCCAAGCTAATAAGAATGTATGATTAAAAAGAAGGCATAAAGAAATTAAATAAAAATAAATAGAGCAATTGAAGCAAGCAAAATAAAAATAAAAAAACTGAAGAAAAGAATAGAAGAACATTTATTGAAGTTATCACTGTCAATTAAAAGAACTCCTTCTTCTCCACAAAATAACTCTCAATCTAAATCCAAGAAATTACACTTGAAATTTAAAAGGGAAAACTAAAGAAAACTATAAGCTTTGATTTCTCCTTGGAGATGCCATTTCCCTTATGCCCTGCCTCTATTTATAGTAGAAGTAGTGAATAGACTCCTGGTAGAAGTTATGCACCCATCAAGAGATATATCTTCAAATTTTGAATTTAAACTTTGGATATTAAGATAATATCCTATATCTTGACTTTGGAAGCAAGCTATTTCTGAATTTGAATCCTCCCCTTATCTCCAAACTTGATTTGATTTATTCAAATTTTATATAGAACTTCAAATCTGAATTAGTCTGCAGCTAGTTTGTGTGTTGATTGTTAAATATGACTAAACAATGATAGAATTAAAAATAATGATCAATATAAGAATTGTAGCCCTTTACGTTTTCTTTCTAGATGATCTTGAATCATCAGATTTGAGATTTTATAGAGAAAGTTATGCTCAAAATGCTAAAAGGTATCTAGTCTGAATCTGAGTTTGAATTCTCCCTTTTTATCTTTGACTTGGAGTTTAAGCAACTTAAAATTTAAGTTGATTTTCTCCTTTATCTCCAATTAGTATCGAAATTAACTCTGAATTTCTTTGTCTTATTGTAATTCTTTTTAATCTTTTGAGCTTCTTTTCTTTTAATTATAAAGGCCGACACATTACAAAGAAAAAATATAATTACATAGCATCATTTTATAAAAATAAATGTGAAAATAAAATTAATAATATGCAAATTTGATGAACAATCACACCCTCAAACTTATCTTTTTGCTCATCCTCAAGCAAATAACAATGAAACCAACCTAGCGTAACTCACTATCGTAAGAATCACGGTTGCACTTAGTACGTATAACAAGCTATTAAACCTCTATGTTACCCCTAGAGGACGAGTTTTATCTCATAAGAGTTTTCAGTGGATTGCACCCACAAAATCTATAAAGAAAAAGAAATAACGTGTTAGTATTTTTGAAAATACATTTTGAAAAGAAAACAAATATTTTTGGAAGAATTAAGCAATCTATAAGTCTTTGGATAATCAAAACCATTCATTAAGCTTAATCTTTATTCAAAAACTTGTTTTCAATCAAAGTAAGGATTAAAAATGTATTTCTCATCTAGTCTATTATTTTATCCTAAGTTATATGCATCTTGTGACGTGAATATTTTGACTAATGGTTCTTCAACTCTAACTCTTATGCCTTATTATTATTAATTTTTTTCATTTATGGCGGTAATATCCCTTAGCTCTATTAGGCTTTCTAATTTGCCTATGTAATGAGCCTTAGTCGGTGACTCCCAAACCGGACGATTTTAGGGCACCGGGTGAGAAAAAACACCCAAGGATTTAGGACTCGAGCAAATAAGGCCATAAAAATAAGGATTTTTATTTATATGAACCACTTTTAAGTGTGAATACTTATGTTTTATGACGCACAAATGCCCAGCTCAATCAGAGAAATTTTTTAATATAATATTTTTTATAAGGCATAAGAATATTTATTTTAGAATCTAAAGTGTGTTAGTGTATAAAGTATGCAGATTTCATCAAAGTAAAAATTAGGACTACTTTTTCAATCTTTCCTCCTAACCTCAAAAATCAAACAAATAATTTTATTTTGACCAAGTATAAGAAATCCTAATTATGATTCTCTTATTCCGTAAAATTAACTTAATTTCTTACAAAAATAAGTCAAAGTATTATTTTCATTTTTAAAAAAATTTTAAAGAAAGGATTTTTTAATTAATAAAGTTAGTATGTTAATAAACCCTCCCTCACAACTAATTCATGCATTGTCCTCAGTGTATGAATGAAATGCAGTAATACCTGAAAAGGGTGAAAGGTAAGAAAAATTGTCACCTCAAGGTGGTAGTTTCGGTGGTAGTTTCGGTGGTGGTCACATTGGGCCAAGCGTTTTTACCCAATCTAGAAACAGTAAATTTTTCATGAAACCCACCTTTTATGACCTCTTTCCTATTAACATTTTTATATTCCTCAATATGAATAGGATCATGTAAGATCCTAACATGAAATTTTTTCTAGTTATATGATCAATCTTGGGATATTACCACAGCATCGTATTGATCTAAACCTTAGTCCAACAATGAAATGTGATTTTGTGGAATGGATGATTTGGGCTCAACAATGAAGGGAATGGGAACCGATACTGACTCGGGAATAAAACTCAAATCAAGTTTAGGTTCGAGAGTCGGAGTTGGTTCATGAGTTTGGTCCAAATCATAGAATTCAAGTTTACATTCATTTTCCAAACAATGGAATGTAACTATCCAAAATAGGTGGTTCATGTTCAAGCTTTATAGGGATAAGAATCAGTGTTGGCTTCATAATTCGGTCCAAATCGGGTAAGGTTACCGAAGTTAGCATAGATTCAAAAAGTGAAACTGAATCACAACATTGAGAATCAGTGTCACATTCATCTTCAAGTTCAATCTCATTGAATTGAAAATTTGTCAATTTGTCAATGGGTTGATATTGGTCAACTTCAAAGTTTTGTGGTGAAATTGAATCTTGATTAAAATTCTCAAGATTCCATGATTCTTCATCAATATGATTAGGAGAATCAGGAATAATTAAAAACGTGTTAGGTAGAGTTTTCTCATTCCTATCATTAATTGTTTTGATCAAATGACTCACTTTTACTTCTAGTCTATTGAGAGATTGGGTAACATTATTTCTGGACTGAATCAGGTATTCCATACTCTTTTCTAAGTCAATAGATTTTTCTTGCTGTGGTTGGACTTGAAAATTAGAGTAAGAATCTTGAATTTGAGAATTGTTTGGGAGCATTAAGTTCAATTGAATTTTCACTTGTCATGTGGATTCAAGGAAGGCTTCAAAAGTATATTCTAATGAAGATTTTTCTTCTACAGGTTGGTCTTGGTATGGAGTATATTATGTTGTTTGTTGGTAAGGTTGTTGATAGTAAGACTTGAGAGAGTTGTATCCCTACTGACTCAGTAAAAAGTGGTGATGATTATCCCATTATTGTTCATAGTACTGGGATTGGGGCATATATTAATTCAGATAAGACCAATCTGACATATTTGGTTGGTTAAAGTTATATAATGCTGGGTTGGTAATATCTGAACTGAAAGAGGCTAGGGTGAAATATGGATTTGAGTTATAATCAGAATAATTGTAATTATAATCTATTTTCATAAGAACAAACAAAAACAAATAAATAAACAAACAAGAAAGTAAAGAAAAATCTAGCCTATATTAGGGTAGGGCTTAGACCTAAAGGACTCCTAACTATTGATTATCCACAGGAGATATATTGCAGAACCTGACCATAAGTTAATCGGCCAGGTAGGGGCAAGATTGGTGGGAGATATCCGCGCTTAAAGCGATGGACCTAATTATGCCAAACCACCAGCCTTCGGGATTTCGCCCCTTAATCCCCAACCTTCGACACCGATTTGGCAAAAGTCAACTTCTAACAACTTTCCTCTTAGGACAATCCCTATTTGAGTCTGAGATGTCCTTAAGGCCAATGTCTACTCAATTTTAAGTTAGACTGAATTAGTGAGTGAGGAGAAAGTTTTTGGGTTAAGGAAGGGTAATAACTTCCCCACCTTATCTTGTTTAAGGATATGCCCTTAATCTTTTTAGTGCAGTGTACAAGTATAAAGAAATAGATAACACTCAAGCAATATGACTCACTCAAAATATGTTTCCTAAACTATATGCAATGCACACATATCATTGCTCCAGCACTCTTCAACAGTAATGTAAAAAAACAAAATAGACATATGCCCTAAGATGCAAGAGTCTAAATGTTTTTTAGCATTACAATACAACAAGTTCCTGTTGATTTAAAATTAGTATATACAATGATCTAAATCTGAAAACTAAAAGTTGCAGAGGGTAAAACTTTAAATTTCAGGCAACCTACAAGAAGGCAGGTTAGTAATCCTTCCACAATTTCCGTGCAAACGCTGTTTTTGCCGCATTTTCGCGGCAAAATTATGGTGCCCTAATCTCTGCTTTCTAGAGCAGAGGCTCAGGATAACAAAATATTCACTGCAACTCTTTATTTTTTGATATTAGCCCCTGTATACTAAAAGATAGAAGAAAAAGGGATTAATTCGTTAAAGTAAATCAAAAAGAAAAGAAAATTTACCATCCTTCCCCGAAACGGTGCCAAAATTTTGATCGAGCCAAACCTACACAGAAAAATACCATATTTAGAGAAGTACTAGGCTCTTAATGCTGCCGCTATAGCAAGTGGCCATGCGGGTCGTGATCCATAGGAAGGGACAATGATGAAAGTAATTAAGTAAGTTTCTTCTTTTAATTTACCTAAAATAAATTAATACTTATCTTCTCAGTTTTTTAAAAGTTAAGTTAAGAAGAAGATGGCAGAAGTAGATGGTGTTATTGCTTAGAATACTAAGTTAGAAAGGAAATAAATAAGAAGAAAAAAAAGAACAGACCTTGGAGTAATTAAAAGAAAGCAAGCGATCAATTAAGTTGAGTAACGATGAAGAGAAGCAGGATAGTTCCATTGGCTGTCACTCTCAATATAACTATCTTTAAGGAAGATTATACATAGTGTCACTCTAAAGATAATTCCTCCTCTCTTTTCTGTCATGAAACTCTCTCTAATCCAAGCTAATAAGAAGGCATGATTAAAAAGAAGGCATAAATAAATAAATTAAGCAATTAACGCAAACAAAATAAAAAAGGAAAAACTAAATAAAAAATAGAAGAACCTTTATTTAAGTTATCACCGTCAATTACAAGAACTCCTTCTCCGCAAAATAACTGTCAAACTAAATTCTAGAAATTACACTTGAAATTTAAATGAAAAAACTAAAAAAAAACTATAAACTTTGTTCTCTCCTTGGAGATGCCCTTTCCCATATGTTCTGCCTCTCTATTTATAATAGAAGTAGTGGATAGACTCTTGGTAGAAGTTGTGCACCCATCAAGAGATATATCTTCAGAATTTGAATTTGAACTTTGCATATTAAGATAATATCCTATCTCTTAATTTGGGGAGCAAGCTATTTCTGAATTTAATTCATTTCCTTATCTCTAAACTTGATTTGATTTATTCAGAATTTTATGTGAAACTTCAAATCTGAATTAGTTTGCAACTAGTTGGCGTGTTGATTGCTTAATATAACTAAACAAACGATAGAATTAAAAATAATGGTCAATATAAGAATTGTAACCCTTTAAGTCTTCTTTCTGGATCATTTTGAATCATCAGATTTGAAATTTTGTAGCGAAAGTTATGCGCAGAATGCTAAAGGCTATCCAGTCTAAATCCGAGTTTGAATTATTTCTTTTTATCTTTAACTTGGAGTTTAAGCAACTTGAATTTAAGTTGATTTTTTATCTCCAATTAATATCGGAATTATCTCTGAATTTCTTTGTCTTGTTGGGCTTTTTTTTAATCTTTCTGCTTCTTTCTTTTAATTATAGAGGCCTGCACATTTTTAAGCAAAAATACAATTACATAGCATCATTTTATAAAAATAAATATGAAAATATGATTAAAAATATGCAAATTTGATGAACAATCAGGCAACCCTTGACGGACCTCCTGAAAGATGGAGGCTCGTCTACGTTGGATGCCTGAGGCCAGCCTATGATAAGATATACCCTAATGGCCACCCAAGCAGGTTAACAGCCTATACGTAACGACAAGCCTTCGGGGGGCTTCCTGAAAGGTCGAGGCTCTCCCACATTAACCGCTCGAATTCAGCTGACAATGAGCCCATCCCGATGGTCCTCCAAGTGAGTCAACAGGCTACTTTGGACTAACGTGGCAACACAACTTCGAAACTGAGAGCTTCCCTATTCAAGTAAACATTCATAGGCACCAGAGGAACGAATCCCGTTCCGGAACTATATTTCAAATCATTCCAAATGCTTTGGAACCAAAACGGCACCCCGAGCAGACACAACAATAAGTCAAATCTCAAACAAGCAAGATCCAAACAATTGCTTTAAAATTTCTTTGCTTTATTATAGAGTTTTTTCTATTACATCTATTCAAGTGCAAGTGTGGATACATCTAACAAGAGTGATACAAAAACAAGTTTTGATTTTGCATGAATGTGTTCTTCCGAAGAGGAAAAAACAGAGGTGCCCAATATCACGTCTCCAGTTGCGTCCTGATGATGACTCCTAAGCAAACAATCCACCAAGGTAGGAACAGAGATAATGCCGAGAACTCCTAGGAAGCCACCATTAAGGAAAACTGTACCCAAACTTCAGACTGAAGCCTACAAGGTAAGGAGGATACCGATGCCAAGACCTTGACACCAAAGGTGAACTCAGGAGCGGAGGCAGCCAAAGCACCGGCATCCGATAAAAGCATTGACAGCCAGCCCCAGGGATCAGAACCGCTATCAGATACCCTTTTGCTCTCTGCTCTATGTTCGCTGCAAGGGAAGAAAAGGGGTCAAGCCCCAACTTTTGCCCGGCCTATCCTCGCCAAAGTCCAGACGTTCAGACCAAGCAGAAGGAAGGACATTCCCTATCTATCCTGACAACTGAGCCTCGTCACAAGAGCTGAAACTGCTTGACGAGCCCATCACAAAAACTGAAACTCCTTGACAAATGGACTCCTAAATATCAGGAGCGCAACAACGAGATATTAGCAGTAAGGAACTCTTAAGTAGCAGCCAGATCTCTCCTGAAGAGTTCTGCCCTATTTATAGAGGCAAAAGAAGCCCAAGTGTCAACCGCTCAGGATTCTAATCTCCAAAGAAGAGGCAGTGCCACTCGATCAGTGGCATAGACGTGTCGCGATGGTTCAAATCAAAAATGACATGCCGGATACGCCGCACCTTCCGCGAACGCCACGACTCCTCGAAAAGTGGCAGCTAATTGACCAATGTTGTGACGGATGTAATGCACATTTAAGACTCTGCCAGCCTGTAGAGCAACGCACGTCACTGCAAGATAAAACCCGAAGCGACATCAAGTAACCTGAGTTCAAGTCCAGAATACTCTTCTTTATCTACTTCCCTCTCTATATCAGAGTACCTGAGAACCTATATCCGAAGATAAAGGAGTAGAGGGGGCATCTGTAGTGGTCAGTTTCTGACCTCCTCGAGATCACGCCACGTGTCCTTCCAGCACCAAACAGGATCCCGACACGTGCTGGCTTTCAGAACCTCCAAGCGAGAGTCCTCGACCGATTCAAACCCCGAGCGGTTCGTGTGGCTAGAAGGTGGAGATAGAATCAGTTGCACGAATCCTTATCTATAAGCCAAATTTTTATATGAATTTGGCAGTTACAGTTTGAAGACGGATCTACCACATCTACAATTAGATGCAGACTACCAGATAAAGATGGACTCTCTCTCAATCAGTTCAAATTTGGATGTTAGGATCTAACTGCCTCCTACATAAGCGGTTAAGTGTTTAAATAAAAGTCATGCCCCGCTTCCCAAAAATACGTGAGAATGAAGTCGCAATGAGAATCGGCGACGTATATACGTGAGGAAAATATCCCACACATATACGCTAAGCCTAAGTAACCTGAATAAGATATAAAAAGTCTATCAATATCACTGCAATACTACATATGAAGGCCCACACATGATATCACATGAATACAGAAAAAGAATAACGACTGATAGCAATGTATAGAGAATCAGGAAAACTAGAGAATCAACAGGAATGAAAAAGAAGACAATAATACCAGAATAGGTAGAAAGAAATTCCAGCTTCTTACAACATGTCCAGTCTCATCGAATACCTAATCAATAACATGAAATATCCAGTATCTGGACGTACGAATTGAGGGTCGTCAGGAAGTGACCTAATGAGTGTATAAGAAAAAGGGGAGTGCTCGTGCATATAAACAATGTGAATAAAAGATAATTGTATTGAAATAAGATAGAAAATAACACATGATACATAAATAGAAAACAATAAGTCAAACAGTAAAGAAATCAAATGTCCAATCCAGTCAGGTGTCTTCACAGTCTGTATATATATCAGGTGTGGATAGGATAAGTAATGCTAAGGTCTAGTATACAATCAGATGTCTATTATGATTTATATATATATATATAGAGAGAGAGAGAGTCAGGTGATTACAGTCGGTCACAATACATTATTAACAGTTTATTATTACTTATTATGTCAACGAACACCAATTGCCACATGCAGTAGACGCATCCAATACTACGCCTACCACATGTGTCAATCAGGGTTCTAAGTTATTGAAACTGATTAGTTGAAGACATTGTCATACTTTAAGTGGTTCCCGTACATACCCAGGACCACAACCCAAATGCCTGGCACTGAACCAGGCTTTACCGCCAGGTAGTCAGTAACAGTACTCACAGTATCATTGTGGAACAATACTCACAGTAACATTGTGGAACAATAAACAGATGGGACGTAAGTCATCCCTTGAAACCCTGCAGTGGAGCCGTAAGTCGGCTGCACAACCTATAGCCTAGATCCACCCAAAATACAGACATTGTCTCCTTCACCAATTTCCCCAATCCCAGTGTAAGTTGTCCATTATTATTTAATTCAGTCAAAATAATCAGGATAATGTTACTTAGAATACCGGGATGACACAGTATAACAGTCAACAGTAATCGTATACACAGTGAATGATAATAATAACAGATGAACAATAACGGTAACCGTGTATACGATGAACAATAGGACTGTACAGAAAGTTACGGTCAAACAATACTTTCCCAGTAACTTCCAATAACAAATCCAGATACTGCTCAATGGACAATCTCATTTAGAACTGAGCAACATCTCATCCATCTGCATTAGGTTACAATAGTAACTGATCCATCCACTTATAGCCTCAATACAATCATCATGAACATCAGGTATCAATCCATATCAAAGTAATCCAGTACAGTAATCCACAAGTCCAAATAAATAATAAATCAGTTATCTCATCTTATCAATCTACTATGATCTTCTACATCTATCAGTCTGTTCCAATCTCAACATAATGGAATAAACACTCAGCTACCTCTAACCAATCATCACTATCCAATCTGATATAACGTCATCAATCCTCTCTCACTTCATCAATCTCAATCACAGATCCAAACAACATAACAAATGTACTACACATTGTAGATCCACTAGTTCAGCTAAATCCAATCTACACATATTCACAAATCTACTCTACTCTTTTAAGTTACCAATAATTGAGATCACACAATAAGTGCTATCAAACTCGGTATATATTAACACCAATATCGATAAAATCACTCTCATAACTCAACCCTTGTAACTAAATAACTAAAGTAATCAATATCCAAACATGAAGTACATGGTATATCCTCGAGACCAACTAGGTCAACACATACTGAAATCATATTTAAAGAGGGAACATTCTCAAACAACTGCAATTTAGAATGGTCTATATCTGATACTCAATAACAATAAGCTCATCCATTATCAACAAATATAATCAGGGGTAAATCCAGAAAATTCTCACAATCAATAATCCAAAAGTCATCAATCTCATTTGAACTCTATTCAAGATGCAAAGAACAGAACACAAATCTCATATCAATTCTAACTCTAACTAATTCCATATACTTATCCAAACATTAAGAAATCTAATCTCTTAATAAAATAACATCATAACAAATCTATCCTCAATACCCAAATGAATTCTCTTCTATGATATTACCAAAAGAAAGAATAACAAGTCTGATAAGTACTCCGCATAAAATATGAATCTATCCATATTCACGAATCAATCCAACTCAAGATCAATTCAGTTCAGTTCAGGCTCATTTACAACTAGTCCGAATCCGAACAGTTTCATATGAAATGATTTAAGTCCAATACCTTAATATTCAAACACAAGGTCTCTCTCTCTCTCTCTCTCTCTCTCTCTCTCTCTCTCTCTCTCTCTATATATATATATATATATATATATATATATATATATATATATATATATATATATATATATATATATATATATATATATATATATATATATATATATATATATATATATATGATGTTCAAACATGAACTAATCCAGCCAATCAATAGATCAGTCAAGTTATAGTCTAAGATGTATTAGTACTAGGCCTAAGTCAACAATGGCGAACTACAGGCACATGAAATGGCACTGATACAAACTCATATCAAACTGCACAATTAAGGTGAATAATCACTTATGACTCATGAAGTGATACAGGTAATCACAATGGTAAAATATACCAAATAGTGACATGAAATGATAAGAGAAAAATTACAAATACCTATTTACAACGGTAAATAAAGAAATAAGACATAAGCAAACACTCACATGAAATGATATGGTTTTGGAACCGAATTGTCGTCTGATCTTCGTTACACGAACTGGTACAGATCTCTGGATCATCCCACGAATCGGTCTTCGAATCGCCACTGTGTCAAGTCCACAACGGGCACAAATCTGGATCTCCCGTTACTGAGTTCGGATCGCCCGAACGAGTCTGAAATGCTGTAACACGTAACCGAACATACAGAGAGGAAGGAGAATCAACACACACTCATAATACACTCACACATTTATCCATACAAGTACGCCACACGAACATACATACACATAAATACAGTTATATAATACATTATATATATATATATATATATATATATATATGCCCATCCATTCAACACACACGCTCACACATACACATAAACTCACACACGTCCACACTTAGTCATAAACACAGCGCACACACGCACACAAAATTAACACACTTTCACATTATTACATGTTTACCCCTACACATATTAATGCACTTACACACACACATATTTAAATATTAAAGGCATGCAAAATTATAAGGAGAAGGAAAAGAGACAGGGAAGACTCACACAAGGGGGATGGAGGCGACGACCATGTGATGGGGAAAAAGAAGGTTTATGAAGTGGATTGATTTTTAATTAAGATTAGATTTAAGCTAGTTGGGATTTACATTGGTTGTTAGGATTAAGATTAGGTTGTTAAGATTATGGGGATTGGGTTGAGAGTTTGGGTATAATCATAATGGGTAGGGATAATAGTTAGATGGGTTTCAGGTTTAGGATTATAGGTTAATCATAGTGATATGTACATATATAGGAAAGAGGAGAGACGGGCTTAAAATGTTGGGCTTCAAGGTTTAGGAAATAAGGAAATGAAAAAGATATGAAAGGATGAACGTAAATAGGCTTAACCATAACAATACACATATTAATAATATTAAGAATATTAATAACAAGAACCACAAAAATAATACCCAATGTTTTTTAACAATAACAATAATAATAATTTATAGTAATCAACAACAACAATAATAGTAATTAACACCAGATACATGTGCACAAAAATAAATATTATTATTTATTATCAAATATGGTATCTAATAAATAGGGATATTACAATAGAGCTGAACTCTGCGGCTTTATTAAAACAAACACAACCTGTATAAATATAGAATCCCTTCCAACATGGACGGGGATGATCAATTGAATCCACAAGCCCTAACATATCAGAGAACTCAATTGTAATCACTATTATTATAGTGAAATTCTCTTCGCATTCTCTCTCTCTTCATGATTTTCTCTCATTTGGATTTTCATATAATTTATTGTATTTGCGTTGATTTTTTTTTGTGATTTATTTATACTCACTCTATTGTTTTAGTGTGTTAATTAATTCTTTATAAATTACCCACAACAATTGGACAAAAGAAACCCCATATCCGTCCAACAACAGCCCTGAGCCCATGCACGAAGAACCCCATTACGGCCGCGCTCTCTGCGACCAACTTCTCGTCGACCCCGCTCCTAATAAGCGGCTGAAGCAGCAAGCACGAGCCTGTCACAATAATAAACAAATTCAACCCCACCGGAACCAACACCGCTACCGCGGGGTGCGCCGCCCTCCGCCAACCCCATCCTCTCCTTCTCGCCCTGTTCTCAACCACCGCGCACACCCCTTGCAGCACGAAGTACAATAACGCCTCCCCCCTCGGCCCCACGATCCCCAAGTAGTAGAACAGCACCTCGTGCATCAGCCCGGACACTGTGAATGCCGCCGCCACCCCCACGTCAGCCCCCCATCGCGACCGCACCGGGTGGTACACCGACAACCGCAGGATGTCGGTGGCCATCAGGTTCCACCTCCGCCCCCAGAAGTCCTGCAGCGAGTCGGAAATTATCGGCATGTGGAACTGGCGGTCAAGGTTGATGCCAAGGAGGAAACTGGCGGCGAAGGCAGAGGAGGTGAGGACGAGGTCGAGGGCGAGGTAGAGGTGTATGTTGTAGCCTGTGAGGAGCAAGAAATGAGGGATTTGGCGTCTGTAATTGTAAAGAAAGATTAAGATGTTGAGGAGGACGACTTTGAGAGCGATGGGGAGGATGAGGTGGGTGAAGACGGAGGAGGTATTAGGTCTTTTTGATGTGCGGTGGAGCTTGAGAGGGAGAGTGGCGGCGGCGAGGAAGGGAAAGAGGGGGAGGGAGGGGGAAAGGGGCCGGCGCCGGAGGCTAGGAGGAGGAGCTTGAAGACGGCGAGCCAGACGAGGAGGAAGACAGAGACCATGCGGAAGTGGTAGGTGGAGAAGTGCCAGGGGAGGGAAGGGAGGAGGAGGATGGCAGGGAGCAAGGCGAGGAGGCGGGACTTGCCGGGGTTGACGACCGAGGAGGCAAAGCGGGCGTAGGTCATGGAGGCAGCTGCCCATGCTGTGACCTTGACAAGGGACTTGAGCTCTTCCTCCATATTGCAATTGCTTGGGATTCCGATGCAATATTCAACAAGCTTTGCTTTTGCTTCTGTTGTAGTTATAGTTGAAATTTGAACATGCATGCGAACGAAGTGTTTGGCTAGTTCTTGGGAGAAGTAACAAACTGATGAGAGAGGGCTAGTGTCATGCGAAATGAGTCGATTTGAGCTAGTATACAGCTTGACCTTTTAATTAGCGTGAGATAATAAACCTCTCTGCACGGGGTAATGGAATGATCCCTTTTTAATTTAATGTTTCAGGAGCAACAAGTGCCTTGTTAATTTCACTACTATTTCTTTACACGACCTTTTAGCTACTCTCTGCTCCAGAACTTGACATTCACACAACCATGCCATTTTCAACTATACACAAATTGGCCTCCTTGCATGTGAGCCAATAGCACCTTTGAGTTGGTTAAGAAACTTCACTCACTCACGAGGCTCACGGTTGAATCCCATGCCGCGCGGATATCGGACCGCCTTCATGCGACTCCCTCATTTAATTAGCGGAAAGTTTGCATACACCAGAAATTTGGGGTGAACAGCTAGAGTGCAGGCTCGGCGACCTCCCAAAGTCACCGCAACAGAGAACGGTGGAACTAGCTAGACTGAGCTCATGTCCCAATTAAGAGATTACAATTGGATCCTGCTCTAATCCTTCCTGAGGCGTGTCCGGTTGAGGCAACTGACGTGCCCTGTTCACTAAGCTGCGGCCTGCTGCTTCAGCCACCTACAGATACAAATTGCAGACCCTTCAGAGTTAGTAATGCAGCTCTTACCAGAGAGAACTCACAACGAAGGGACTGATGCAAGTTCACAGTGCTAGCTGGAAAAGTCATAAAAAAGCAACAGAAAATATGGAACGATCCGCGAATGCTCCATGTACAGAGGTAAAGGTGTTTTAAAAAGCTCGCTGCAAAGCTCATACGCTTGGAAAAAAGTGACAATTTGTTCATTCAAGTACGTGCTTCAACGGAGACTTCCCTGCCTTCAAGTGTCTCGAGAGTTGTGTTCAAGTGATAACTCATAACAGGATCTCAACCAATTTTAACTTCTAGCTCTTATATTGTTTACTTCACTCTCATCACTTGGTATGCTTTTAGTCTTCATATTAAGACGTCTAATATGTTATATTTACCACTGACCAGTAACATCAATCAAAATACAAAGATCTACTGCAAACAAGTCTTTCGCTTATCGTTCATTTCATATTTTTTTTTTAAACACCATCTTTGAAAGTTTTAAACCACTTTATAGTTATATATCTCAAACACGGTGTAATTTTTGTTATAAACAGTAAAATTTAATATTTCTGAAGTTTACTCTTTTCATTTTGGAAACTTATGCTTTAGTGTGCTTAAGGGTTGGGTGCTTCACTTGACGCTAGGGTGGCTATCGGGGCGGGTCGACTCGATTCAACGCGCCCCGATTTGCACTGTACGACTCGTATCGCACAGTGTGATATGGGTTTAACCCGTAATCGTCCCACACGTGTCCAAGCAAGTTGACCCGTCCCGTGTATACGAAACGGGTTAGATTCGTCCCGTGATGAATCATGAGACGAATCGGGTCGGAAAATTTAAGTCTTATATTATTATATATCTGTGAAAGGGAAAAATTAATTTCAAACCCCTATATTATTTTTTTATTTTTTTAACCCTCAACGGCTCAAAAAAGAGCCGTTGTGGGCGAGTCAGAGGGTGCTCATTCTGGGCGAGTCAGAGCGTGCCACGTCACCCTCTGACTCGCCCACAATGGCTCTTTTTTGAGCCATTTTTTGAGTGCAGAAGAACATTGGCGTTGCCAACTTTAAAATATATATTGACCCCCGGCATTCTGGATTGGCAAGGCCTTGAGAGGAGAACAACGACGAAATTGTTCTCTGTCGCCGTGTTGACTGCGGGTCATGCGCGGGTCTCTCGAGAGAAGCTGGCGCGAATCATATTGGCTCCACTGGAGACTGTCGGAGTCTCTAGAGAATTCAGACCGTTTGCTTTGGTATCAGCGCACGGTTAACTTTCGAAAAAGTTCTTCTTTGAGAAGTCTTCAAAGAGAGTTGAGAGCCTATCTCCGTAGAGACTATGTGGTACTGCCGCATGGCCTTGGGGCTGATGGAGCTCGATAGAGAAATTGCTCATTTCTCTTGGTCGAACTCGACGACGAGCGATTTTATCGTCGATCCGAGAAGCTTGAGGTCGGCCTGTACTACAGTCTTCTCATCGATTGAGAAAGAAGTCCTCAGCGGAATTGTCATCTTTTGTTTAGTCGAAAATTTCAGCTGCAAAATTCTTTGAGTAGATGAAAATTATAACAGAATAATTTCAATTACAAAAGAGAAAGGATTTAAGTGGATATTCTCTTTATTTAAAATCTTGTTCTTTGTGTAGCGATGGAAGGTGATTCTTCTCTTCCATTGACGAGCCAAGTCTCAACGTTGATCTTCGGATCTTCTCTTTGAATCACTAATGAAGTTGCGCAGCTTCAGTCAATAACTGAAATAATCTCAAAGAGATTTAGAACTTGAACTTAGTAAGTTAAAAGAGCAGAACTCTTTAAGGCCAAGAATGCTCGAATATCGAACTCTCTGGAGTTCAGATGTTGATTTTCTCTCAATTAGCTGACACTTTTTTCATAACTTCCATAGCTATTTATAAGGGTTTTCAGGGGTATAATTGTCCACTATAAATTCTCCATAATGGAGATTAAAGTCATCATTTCGTGGGGTGTTAATTGACCCAGTAATGACTGTCAGTTACAACAAAAACGCGGATCTCGTTGTACATGGACTTCATTTTATTGTCTAAGATGTGGAGCTCATAAGCTCGCGTCTGCACTGAAACACAGAGACAGGCCCGCGCCTGTGTTGAAACGTGGAGCTCACAGGCTCATATTTGAGTTGAAACGCGAAACTCACAGGCTCACGTTTAAATTGAAACGCGACCCTCACGCACAAGAGACGAGGTCTGAGCTTGTAAGGCTCGCGTTTGAGACTTTCTTCAGTAATTTTTAGTCAGCCTACAAAGAGTCAGCTGAAAGAGAGAAAACAAATTAATGCTAGAGAACAATTTATTCTTTGAAATTGTCATTGGGTTTTGTTTGGCATTTGTTTTTATTATCATTTCCAAGTGTATCTGAATAGAAAGAAATTAGTGCTTGTCTTCAGTTAATGAAATGAAGCTTTTCATTATGTAAGTTTTAATTTGAATAGCATTTGAAGGCTTGAGAGGCTTGTAATACTAGTATTTGAAGGCTTGTAATACTAGCTTTTCTTTATCAGAGTTACAGCAGATAGGCCCCCTATACTTACAGAACTGAAGCATAAAGACCTCTTATACTTACATAATTAAAGCACAATCACCCCCATACTTATAGAACTGAAGCAGAAAGACGCCCCATACTTATAGAACTGAAGCAGAAAGACCCCGTACACAAATGAAAAAAAAGCAGAATGACCCATGTTTTATCACAAGATTGCAAATATCTTTTACATCAACCACCTAAATCAGATTGCAAAATATCAACTATCCATATCAAATTGCAAAATATCAACCATATAACATCAATCATCTATGAGACTAAAACAGACTTACTCAAAACACCAAGCTTATTAAAACTCAAAACATCAACCATCCATATCAGATTTCAAAGATAATTGTTTATGTCAGACCTTTACATCAACCATCCATATTCTTTGATAAAGAAAAACAAAGTACAATCATCCCAAGTTTACATGAAAGAAATACATACTTTACATCAAATGTTTACATCAGAAGCTAGTATTACAACTGTTTACCACAAGTCTAACACATCTAACTCTTTTAAAAATACACAGTTTACCACAAGTCTAACACAAGTAACACTTTACCATAAGTAACAATTTATCACATCCAAATGTTTTCCTTCATCCCAAGATCACCTGTTTACACCTCTTCTTCTCCTTTGTCTTGCTTCTACATAAAAATAAAAATGAGTGAAATGAGATGTTGTGATAACACATATTGAGTGAGACTGAAATGAAATGTTATAATACATTTAAGGAAAGAAGACTTACATGTTGGATGAATCTTCCATGTTCATCGGTTATTACACCAGCTCTTGTTTGGTCGAAAAAATTAAAGCGTGTAAAAATTTCTTTGATATAAAAACAAAGTTACAACGGATCAAAACTTTGATTACAAAAGAGAAAAGAATATATAGATCTCCCATTTGTTTAAGGCTGGCTTCTTGATGTGATGATGGAGAGTGATTCTTGTTCTCCGTTGACCGTCTGAACTATAAGCTTCTCTTCGAGATCTGCTTCAGTGTGCTCTCGGAAAAACAATCAGAAAAGAACTCTGTTTTAACATGCTAAGTGTTTAGAGTTCTCTTGATTTCTCTCTCTGAACCTTTGAGGTTGAAAAGAAAGCGGTTTTTTCTTGAGAATTCTTAGCTCCGCGTCTCCCAAAAAAAGCCCCTTGCTGTTCATAGCTCTTGACGCTATTCATAGGGGTCCTAGGGGTATAATTGTCCTTTAGAATCCCTCCATAATGGGGATTAACTCCCACATTATATGGGGAGTTAATTGACCCAGTAATTGGGTAAGTTACAATTGAAACTCGCGCTGTTGTATAGTCAAGGTGCTCACGATCTTCTCATGGCCGCATTGAAATCAAAACGTGAAGCTCATTGGCCCACGTTGAAATTGAGACACGGAGTTGCTCAAACCCGCGTTTAAAAAAGAGACATGGAGTTTGCTCATACCCGCATTTGAAGTAAAACGCGAAGTTGCTCAGACCCGAGTTTGAAATGAAACACGGAGTTGCTCAGACCCACATTTGAGGTGAAATGAAGAGTTGCTCAGACCCGCGTTTGAAATCCGCGTTTGCCCATGGATGCGAGGTTCGTGTTTTAGTTGAAACGCGACCTTCGTGTTGAAGTGAGGCCCGTGTTTGAGGACTTTTCTCTAATGTTTTTTAGACAGCCTACATGACCCCTCCAAAGTTTTCAAAACTCTGCGGTTGACTGGGATAAATTTCAGAATACTTTGGATTTTAATTTGATTTTGGGCTCCCCATGATAGGACTTGCAATCTTTTGAGATACCCTGAGGTTGATCTTGTCTGAATTCCGATCTTCATGAGTATACTATTGAACTGCTTGAAACCTCCAGGGAAGTTTGTCACAAGTGTCTTAGAAACTCAGTCTAGTACTTGCATGAACTTCGGTTTGTTTGTTGGTGCACTATTGAGCCGATATAGTTGTCAATTACTTTTTACCAGTGTACTGTTGAACTGATTGCAAAAGTAAGGATATACTCTTTATATGTGGGAGAGAATGCGGCCCTCATTTGATGAAGACGTGACAGTCATGTTAGTCATCTTCATATGCGAACTTCAATGAAGGGGTGACCCTTGTTGAAGCGCGAGACGCGACTCTCAGTTGATGTTGGCATGCAACTCTCAGTTGATGTTGGGATGCGACTCTCAGCTGTACTTGAAACGTGAAAATCGTGTTGAATGTTTCCAGACACGGGCATCACTTTAACGCGAACGCCGCATTGGACGCGTGTCTTGCTCAGATTGAGCTAGAGATATGCACCGCACAAGTATCTCGGCCATTGAAGGGTTTATAAAACGACCAGTGATCTTTTCAACAGTCATCATTTGACTGTCTTCTTCCTCCAGACCTGCGTTTGCACAAAAGCTCTTGAGATTTTTTTTTTAAGAACCCATAAAGATTTGAGCTTTCTTAAATCTTCTCACAAATTTTCATCGTGCAAATGACCCCAAAATGCAAGCATTCTACTACTTCTTCAAGCGGCGTCACTGCACCAACCACCATGGGCGATTTTCCTCCTCAGAAGGCCCCCATTTCTAATAAGTAGAATGGCTTTCGTCATTATTGAGAATAGGAAGAGCTTCGTCTCTTAACTTATTTTTGAAGTTGTGAAATTTCTGTTAAAGTTGAACAGTCGACGCGGGGCTCAAAGCCCACGTTTGATTTATAGACGTGACTCTCGCATTAATGAGCAGAACACGGATTTGAAGATCTTCACATTTTTATCTTGTTGATGCGACCTTCACGTCTATGAATTAAACGCGAGCCTGTCGAGCCTCGTGTTTTGAGATTTTTGAACACGGATTTCGTTTATTATGAAATTCGCGTTTGAGCCTCAAGACTTAGAAAATTTTCTAAGTCTTCAAGTACGTAGCTCAGACGCGGGCTTCATGTGAGCCTCGCGTTTCAATCATTGAACGCGGGTCTCATTTGTTAAGCCCCGCATTTGAGTTTCAACACTTTGACATTTTTTCTTATCTTCATGATTTGACTCTGTGTTCTTCTTTTTGCAGTGAGGTACTCTTTGAGTCCTCTAACAAAGAGAAATCATTTTGGCCACATTGACGGTACTGACCCCAATGTCCTCTTCAGCATGTGGAAGACAACCCCTGCATTCATCAAAGCAAATAAGGAACGACAAGCCCGCCTGGCAACTACTCAGGAAGTCAGAGTTCCTTATTGGAGATGGTATCAAAGAGGGCAAGGGGGATCTGTACAATGGAGACTATAAGTGGCTTTATCAGATCTGGACCTCCCTAGAATATTATTGGTTTGCACCCGATAATGTTGGACACGATGCGCCAGTATAGTCTCAGATCTTCCCTTCACCAATCTTATTCAAGGAAGTGATAGCAACAAGCACGATGCACTTGAAAGTAACGAGCACGATGCACTTGAAGGTCACAAAAAAGAGAACATCATCGATACGGTCTCGGATCCTTCCTTCACCAATCTTGCTCAAGGAAGTGAAAGCAACGAGCATGATGCACTTGAAGATTATAGGAAAGAGAACATCACTGGTACGGTCTCGGATCCTTACTTAACAACCTTCAAGAAAGTGACAACGACAAGAAACCCGTGCTCATTGAAACAAAATCTTCCACTAAAAGAAGGGTCATGGCCTTGAGCAAAAGGAGGCCTTTCGTGCCCAGTTGGTCGGGTGAAATCAGAATTTTTCACTACATTTTGACCTCGAGGAACACCATTGTTCTCAAGAGGAGAGGAAGTAGATCTACTGTTCTGGATATAGAGCAATCCGATCACGAAGACAACCTCTAGTGAAGAAGTTTTTTAGACGTGTTTCTTGTTGCTAAGGAGGTTTTGTCAGAAGAAGAGTTGAGGGTCCAAGCCCTGGCTAAGGTTGAGGAGGCATGCCAAAGGGATATTCAATGCCTTAAAGATCAAATAAAATCTCTCACTGAGCGAGATTAACTTTTTGTCCTTTTGCTCTTTTTGTCCTTTTCCTCTTTTTGTAACACTCCATCTTATTGAATAAGAGAGTGTTTGTAACACTTTTTCAATTTTGATATGAATAATAAAAGTGATAATTTTGTCTTCATCTTGTCTTTATTTTCTTTTTGTATTTGAAAATCAGACAAACGAAAGTGTTTAAATTTGATTGCTAGACGTGACGATTAACATAGTCACTCAAAGTTCGGTAATTTTGTTAGGAAATAAGAGAAGGTTACTGTCGGAGGTGTGATGTTAACTTGACAGGGGTTGAATTCATGATTTGAACAAATTTTGTGAACTTGTTATTCTATTGATAAGAATAACACGCGAAGTTTGATCAATTAGGAATTTATAGAGATTTTTACCGTCAGTAGTATAATGTTAAAGTGACTGTACAAGTCAGAAAATCACAATTGTAAAATTCTTTTAATTGAATAGAAGATTACAATGGATACAATCTGATTACAAAAGAGAGGAAATCTTTTAATTGATTCTCCTCTTTATTTAAAATTGGGTTCTTCATGTGGCGGTGGAGAGTGAGTCTTGCTCTCCCATTGACTGGCTAGATGTCGGACTTTTTTGAGAGGGAAATCTTCTCTTCGAATTACTGACAGAGTAGCATAGCTCTTATCAATGATAAAAATCTAAAAAAGAGATTAAAAAAATCTAAACTTGAACTCGGCAAGTTTAAAGAAATGAACACCTTTGATTCTCTTCTTCCTCCACTCTGATCAACTAACCCCCTTTCAATAATTTTCTTGACTATTTATAGAGAGTTTCAGGGATATAATTATCCCCTAAAATCCTTCCATAATGGAGTTAACTCCCCTCATTATGTGGGTATTAATTAACTTAGTAATAGGACAGTTACAACAGAAACGTAACACTGTTCTGTTACTTGAAACGAGGGCTTGAACCTCGCATTTTCATAGAAACGCGGACATGGCCAGTTCCATGTTTGAACTAAAACGCGGGCTTAACAATCCCTAGGTTGGATTGTAGAGGCGGTCTTAGACTGAGCCTCGTGCTTGAATTAAAACGCGGGCTTGGTTAAGCCCTGCATTTTGAATTGAATACGGCTTGGATTGAGCCCCGCGTTATGAATTGAACACTGGCTTAGACTGAGCCTCATATTTTGAATTGAACACTGGCTTGAGTAAGCCTCGCGTTTTGAACGCTGGCTTAAATAAGCATCGCATTTTGAATTGAACGCCGGCTTGGATTGAACCTCACGTTTTGAACTGAATGCTGGCTTGAGTAAGCCTCGTGTTTTGGATTGAGTGCTGGCTTGTATAAGCCTCGAGTTTCTTACTGATCTGAGCCTTATGTTTGATAATTTAATCTTTAATTTTTTTGACTGTCCACAGAACCCCCTACAAAGTTTTTAAGACTCCGTAGTTGACTGGGACAGCTTTCGAAATACTTTGGACTTCGGTTGAATTTGGGCTCTCATGATTGGTCTGGCAATCTTTTGAGATGCTCAAGCTTGATCCTGTCTGCATTGTGATTTTCGTAAGTGTACTGTAGAACTGCTTGAAACTTCCAGGAAAGATCATCACAAGTGTCTTAGAAACTCAGTCTAGCACTTGTCTTGAGCTCTGATTTACTTGTCAGTGTACTGTTGAACAGATAGAGTTGTTGATTGCTCTTACCAGTATACTATTGAACTAATTGCAGAAGTAGGCATATACTCCTTGTGTGTGAGAGAACGCAGACCTCATAGACGCAGTTGTCACACTGATTGATTGTAAAATGAAAATAATAAGAATTATCGTCTAGCTTTGGGCTAACGGGTCGTGTCCACGAGGAGAAATGCGATGAAAGCTTTTCGATGTTTTCGTTTAGAAAGTAAAGAATGGTGTTTGTTTTTTTTTATATTGAAGAAGAAATGGAGAGTAAGAAAATGATTAAAAGAAAATTTACAAATTTAGAGAAGGCTTTGAAAAAGGTTATCTTTAAAGAGTGTTGAACATTGTTTTGTTGATTTTTTAATATAAGAAGAAGATCTGGGTTCACTATCTCACTACCAACGATGTGTTCTTCTCTTGAAATTCTTAGTACCTCAACTTGATCATAGGCAAAAACTTAAGTTTGAGTTTAGAAAGTCTTAAGTAAAGCAAATAAGATTGTTTGAAAAAATTAACTCTTTTTTAAGAAATCATCTTGAATTGAATGTTAAATCATCAAGTCTTTCAAGTATAAAATAAAAATAAGTTCAAGTGATGTTTTAAAAGAAGTAGAAGTTTAGAAATCCAAACCCATCCTCATGTGCCTTCAAGAACACTTTCAAAGAAGAAAAGCTTAGTTTAAGACATGCATATGATTCTGTTGGGTCTTTACATCAAAGCCATTAAAAAATAAGAGGGATCAAAGAAAGGGACGATAATGAGCCCAGAAAATAAGTTTAGCTACTCATGGGAGATGAAAAACAAGACACGTAAATAAGCAAGACATACCCGTGAATTTGAGTAGAAGAAGAGAAACCTTGATCCTTTATTGAAGTCACTTCAATCTTCGGATTACAATCACTCTATCTCTCTCTCACTGGTATTTGAAATGAACTACAAATTAGAAAACAGAGATACAACTTCTCAATACTATATAACAAAGAACCTGAACCCTAAAAATAAAGAGAAAAACTTAAACTAATTTTTGGTCCCTTTTTCTCTGAAAAATACAGTATTTATAGGCGAAAACCAAACGGGGGAGGGCGTACGAAGATAGGGGGAGCAAACACTCCCCCAACAGAAGTCAAACGGCCGCGAAAACGCGACTTTGGCCTCGTTTTCGCGGCCATGGTGTGGCCAAGTGACCACACCTGGTTGGTGGGTCTTCTCTCCTTTGGTTTTCCTGTTTCAGTTTCAGGATTTGACGAAACAGCCTTTGATCTTTGGCTTTAACCACTTGATTTGGTAAGATTCATTTTACCGGTTTTCAACCTCTTTGATTTGCCATAATCTGTGCTGATTTCCTGATTTTAAATTAATTCTGAATTAAATTAGAATTTGATGGGCTTTTGGGCTCGTTTCTCTTTCCTATCCTTTAGCAATGGGCCTGCATTTTATAAAGAAAAATAGGACTTATTAATATGATTTATTTAGATAATAAACATGATAATGTGATAATATATGCAATATATATGACCGATCTGATTGCACACATTTATTGCATTATTCTTTATTACATTCTACATTTATCATATAATAAATCTGCTAAGTTTCTTGTCTTAAATGTCTATTTTGTAGAAGATAATCATGGGGAGAAAGAGGATAAAATCAAATAAATATCAGTTAAATTCAAATTTAACTAGATTTATTTGGTTAGAGGAGGATGATCCCAAATCTAGTTGGTTAAATTCAGTTTTTAGTGAATTAGATGGTTAAAGCTAAAGATCAACCGAGGATAACATTAAATACAGAGTCCAAATCCAAAGGGATAAATGGAAGAGAGAAGATCAATGGATGAGATGAAGCAATTTAGACTCAGATTCTGGCTAGATACATTTTAGTATTTGAATCATAACTTTCGTTACCAGAACTTAAATCTGATGATTCAAGATGATCCAGAAAGAGAACTTAAAGGGCTACAACTCTTAAGTTGATCATTATTTTTAATTCTGTCATTTGATAAGTGATATTTAGCAATCAATACGCCACTAAATTACAGATCAGAACTAAATATCCACATCAAATCAAGTTTGGAGATAAGGGAGTTCAGAAATTGCCAGCTTTACTTATCTTCATACTCCTCTACCCTCTGCATTTCTCCTATGAATACCTGCACTCAAAGGCAAAAGGGACGACCATGCAGAGATAGAATTTAGTTCAGTTTTTCATTCTTTGTAGTGTAGGTTTTTGTTTTTCTTTTCATGTAATTTTTAGTTTTAATTTATGTAAATCAGAGGAGATCAGAGTTTCATAGGAGAACGAGAACGAAGCTTGTGCTGAGAGTGACACCGGTGTAAGATTTCCTTATTTTCTCTTATTGTTATAAAATCGAATCTGTAGTTCCCTTTTGTATGTACTTTGTTTTTGTATTATTCTTCTTCTCTACTTTTCTTCTTTTGGTACAATTGTTATCCAAGTGAGTCTAAAAGCATCGAAAGAGCCTTGCCTTTGGGAGTGCCACTGATAGCCCATGACGATGGATTTTGAGTTTCATTCTGTATCACTTCATACTTGCAACGTCTTGATGATATAATGTGGAGGAAACAGGAATCGACTCTTATGGGCTATACGTTGATCGCCTCGCTTCAAGGTAACATCATTACAAAAGATTCAAGGTAGGTATTTGACTAAAAGAAGTAATTTTTAGTTTCTTTTCTTTTAATCATTTAGTTTAGAACACCATAATCTACTAAATGTTTTATCACTCTTTTTCAATCTCATTTGTACAAATCACTTCTTATTTCTCCACCTTCTTATTCTACCGCTTTCTTTCTATCTTCACTTTAACCTAATTTTTTTCTTTTTCTTTTAAAGAACTAAAGAAGAACTTTAACAATACTTTGTATCTTAAAAGAAAACTTACTAAAAAACCTTCTATCGCTAGTCCCTCCTTGTGGATCACGACCCGCATAGCCACTTGCTATTGCGGTAGAATTGAGTAACTTGCACTTTTCATTCTTAGTTCTGAAATTCGGTATTTTGTGTGCAGGTTCCACCTCAATCAAAATTTTGGCGCCGTTGCCGGGGAGGGACGGTAATTTACTCTCTTTAAAAGTTTACATTTTTGGTTAACTTTCTTCTTTGTTTTTTGTACAGGTTTAACAACAAGAAATTCTTTCTGCAGTGGACACATAAGTGGCCTTGGACTCTGCTCAAGAAAGCAGAGCCAAGAAGCTCTCAGATTTGCTACATTCTAGTGGCAAAACTGAGTGAACTACTAACCTGTATTTTTGCAGGTTGGCTGAATTGAAAATCTGAATTTCTGTAGGATTTATCTCCTTGTTTGACTCACTGTATATACATTTTTAACACAACAGTAAAAAGTTGATTGTAAATGCTAAAAATGATTTAGACTTTACATTTAGGCACGTGTCTATTTCATTCATTTTTTATTTACTGTTGAAGAGTGCTGGAGCCAAGGTATGTGTGCATAGCATTTAGTATAAGGTTCATTCTTGTATGATTGCTTGAATGTTACTTTTTTCTATATACTTGTACACTGCACTAAATTAATTTACGGGCTTGTCCTATAAACAAGATAAGGTGGGGAAGTCATTACCCTCCCTTAGCCCACAAACAATCTCCTCACTCACTAACCCAAGCCTAACTAAAAATGAGTAGATGTTGGCCCTAGGGACATCTCGGACTCAATTAGGAGATTATCCTAAGGGGGAAAGGTGTTGGAATTTGACTCCTGCCAAATCAGTGTCTAGGAAGGGGTTAAGGACCGAAAGCCTGAAGGTTGGTGGTTACTTAATTAAGGAACGTCTTTGACGGATAACCTCCCACTAATCTTGCCCTGACCTGGCTGATTAGCTTGTGATCAAAGTCTGCATTTACCTCCTATGGACAGTCTAACCAGTTAGGAGTCGTCTAGGTCAAAGGTCTACCCTGACTTAGGTTAGAATTTTTTCTTTTTGTTTGCTTATTTGTTTATTTTTTTCTTTGTTTGTGTTTTATTGTGTGATATGGCTTATAACAATAATTTTTTCAATTTTAATGGTAATCCATATTACACACCAATCTCTTTTTCAGATATTACCAACCCGGCATATCATAACTTTAACCAACCTAGTGTGCCGAATTGGTCTTATCCGAATCAATATAACCCATGCCCCCAATCTTATAACCATAATTTCTAGAATAATTTCAACTCTTCACAGAGTCAATGGGGATTCACCTCCCCCGAGTCCAATTTTCAACCAACTTGTCCTCCTTATCCACCTTGTCCATAATATTTCCAAGATTCATACTCAGTTCCACCAGTCTAAAATAGAAAACCATCAATTTTGAAAATGAGTATGCGTGAGTCCAAACAACAATCACAAAATCTGATGGACTCACAATTTTACCACCAATTCCAAAACAACACTTCATCTTTTCAAGACCAATCGCAACAAAACAATGAACCTATCAACTATGAAAAGATGCTTGAAGCTATGACTCAGACTCAAAACGCTCATAATCATGACATAGATATGATAGTCCAATCTCTACGTTCTCACCGTTTAGTCAGTTTTGATGTCGGTAACCATTCTGTTAGAGCCGAAGAGTCATGTTGTTTTGGAACACAAGGTTCCATTTCAGCACAATCATTTGAACTTGCCCAAACTCCAAATTTTAAAAGTGACATTGACAGTTTGGCAAGTTATCCCTTTCCTGAAATTGAACTTGAAAATGAATATAATCATGAACCTCAACTTAGTGATTCATTTCTACTTCCTGATTCAATTATGACTCCGGTGTCTTCACCTGATTTCAATCTTTTTCGCGAGTCAACATTGGATCCTGTGTCAATTCATAATGAAATTGAATCGCCCATCTTTGATGATCATCAAATTGAACTTGACCAACTTTATAATTTTAAAAGTCTCATTGATAAATTGGCAAGTTCTCATTTTATGAAATTGAACTCAATAAGAAATGTGACCTAGATTCTCAAATCTGTGATCCAGTTCAAATTTCCGAATCAATATTGACTCCTGTTTTGTCACCCGACTTGAGTAATATTTTAAAGTCAGTTTTGATTCCCACACCTATCATTCTTGAACTTGAATCACCAATATTAAGTCACATTCCATTGTTGGAAAATGAATGTGGACTTGAGTTTTAATTTCTTGATTTGGATCCACTTTCTGAACCAATCTCGACTCCTGAACCTTTACTTGACTTAAGTCACTTTCCTGAGTCGGTATTAGTTCCCGTACTTCCTGAGTCCAAGTCAATCATTCTATCTTTTCACACTCCATTTGGGGACAAGGCGGTTGACAAAATTGATTCTGAAATTAATTATAGAATTTGGAAATTAGATATGGTAAAATATTTAATAAAAATCATTCATGTATATATCATTTTAGTGGGTTATATTAGAGAAATTTCTGGCGGGTTCCTCCGAACTTGAAAAGTCGATTGGGCCGCATTTCGTGGACCAATCAGACCACCACCGGAACCACCACCTTAAGGTAACATTTTCCTTCCCTTTCTTCTTTTTCATGCATTTATACATTAATTCATACATTGAGGACAATGCATGAGATAGGTGTGGGAGAGGGCTCTAACATAACTTAGGTTTTTCTTTTTATTTAAAAAAATTTTAACATTTTCTTTACTTTTAAAAACTTTTTGAAAATAAAAACAATATTTTGACATATTTTTTGTAAGAAATTAAGTCAATTTTAAGGAATAGGAAAATCAAAATTAGTATTTCTTAAACTTGGTCAAAATAAGATTATTTGTTTGATTTTTAGAGTTAGGAAGATAATTTGTCAAAGTAATTTAGTCTTGATCTTTACCTTAATGAAATATGCACACTTCATATACTTACACACTTAGGGTTCAAAAAATGAAGATTCTTATGTCTTATAAAAAAAAGAAAAAAATATATCTATGAAAGATGAACAAATCTAATTATTGATTAGCTAGGTGCTTTGGCCTAAGTAAGCCTTGGTATTTATGCGAAAGATGATTAGATAAGTTTGAGAAAAAAATATAAAAAAAAAATCCTCTGATTAAGCTGGGTATTTGTGCCAAATAAAGCATAAGTATTCACGCTTAAAAATGGTTCATATAATAAAATCCTTAGTTTTGTGGCCTTGTTTGCTCGAGTCTTAAGTCCTTGGGGTGTTTTCTCACCCGGTGTCCTAAGACCGTTTGGTTTGGGAGTCATCGATTAAAGGCTCGTTATATGGGTAGATTAGAAAGCCTAATAGAACTAAGGAATAATACCACCAAAATATATATATATATAAATAAGGCATAAGAGTTAGAGTTAAAGAACCCTTAGTCAAAATTTTCACAGTCACAAGGTGCATATGACTTAGGGTAAAGTAGTAGACTAGATGAGAAGTACAATTTGACTCCTTACTTTGATTGATAACAAATTTTGAATAAAGACTAAGTTTAGGAATGAAAAATTCGATTTTCCTATAACTTGTAGATTACTTAAAACTTACAATAATATTTCAAATATTTTTCTTTCAAAATGTGTTTTCAAATTACTAACATTTTTTCTCTTTCTTTACGGATTTTGTGGGTGTAATCCACTGAAAACCCTCACGAGACAAAACTCATCCTCTAGGGGTAACCTAGAGGTTTAACGGCTTATTGCACATGCTCAGTGCAATCGCGTGACCTGTGAAAGTGATCTAATAATTCTTAGTATAGTTTAGTTGCTTTGCTCGAGGACGAGCAAAAAATAGGTGTGGGGGTGTGATTGCACACATTTATTGCATTATTCTTTATTACATTCCACATTTATCATGTAATAAATCTGCTAAGTTCCTTATCTTAAATGTCTATTTTGCAGAAGATAATCATGGGGAGAAAGAGGATAAAATCAAATAAATATCAGTTAAATTCAAATTTAACTAGATTTATTTGGTTAGAGGAGGATGATCCCAAATCCAGTTGGTTAAATTCAGTTTTTTGTGAATTAGGTGGTTAAAGCTAAAGATCAACCAAGGATAACGTTAAATACAGAGTCCAAATCCAAAGGGATAAATGGATGAGAGAAGATCAATGGATGAGATGAAGCAATTCAGACTCAGATTCTAGCTGGATACATTTTAGTATTTAAATCATAACTTTCGCTACCAGAACTCAAATCTGATGATTCAAGATGATGCAGAAAGAGGACTTAAAGGGATACAACTCTTAAGTTGATCATGATTTCTAATTCTGTCATTTGATAAGTGATATTTAGCAATCAATATGCCACTAAACTGCAGATCAGAACTGAATATCCACATCAAATCAAGTTTGGAGATAAGGGGAGTTCAGAAATTGCCAGCTTTACTTATCTTCATACTCCTCTACCCTCTGCATTTCTCCTATAAATACCTGCACTCAAAGGCAAAAGGGACGACCATGCAGAGATAGGATTTAGTCCAGTTTTTCATTCTTTGTAGTGTAGGTTTTTGTTTTTCTTTTCATGTAATTTTTAGTTTAAATTTATGTAAATCAGAGGAGATCAGAGTTTCATAGGAGAATGAGAATGAAGCTTGTGCTGAGAGTGACACCGGTGTAAGATTTTCTTCTCTTATTGTTATAAATTTGAATCTGTAGTTCCCTTTTGTATGTACTTTGTTTTTGTATTCTTCTTCTTCTTCTTTACTTTTCTTCTTTTGGTACAATTGTTGTCCAAGTGAGTCTAAAAGAATCGAAAGAGCCTTACCTTTGCGAGTGCCACCGATAGCCCATGACGATGGATTTTGAGTTTCATTCTGTATCACTTCATACTTGCAACATCTTGATGATATAATGTGGAGGAAACGAGAATCGACTCTTATGGGCTATACGTTGATCGCCTCGCTTCAAGGTAACATCATTGCAAAAGATTCAAGGTAGGTATTTGGCCAAAAGAAGTAAGTAATTTTTAATTTCTTTTCTTTTAATCATTTAGTTTAGAACACCACAATCTACTAAATCTTTTATTACTCTTTTTCAATCTCATTTGTACAAATCACTTCTTATTTCTCCACCTTCTTATTCTACCGCTTTCTTCTATCTTCACTTTAACCTAATTTTTCGCTTTTTCTTTTAAAAAACTAAAGAAGAACTTTAACCATAATTTGTATCATAAAAAAAAAACTTACTAAAAAAGCTTCCATCGCTAGTCTCTCCTTATGGATCACGACCCGCATAGCCACTTGCTATTGCGGTAGAATTGAGTAACTTGCACTTTTCATTCTTAGTTCTGAAATTCGGTATCTTGTGTGCAGGTTCCACCTCAATCATAATCACACCCCCACACTTATCTTTTGCTCGCCCTCGAGCAAAACATCAAAACTAATTATTAGACCACTTTTGCAGGTCACTCGATTGCACTGAGCATGTGCAAGAAGCCATTAAACCTCTAAGTTACCCCTAAAGGACAAGTTTTATCTCGTGAGGGTTTTCAGTAGATTGTGAAATCACCTAGAGGGGGGTGAATAGGTGATAATGCTAATCAATGCACAATTAAAAATGTTATGATGTAACGATCACCCAAAACAAGACTAGAAGCCGAATACCCCGTGAAGGGCTCTGAACTCCTTCCTCGTGATTCCTCTAGATAAGAGTTTGAGGTGCGTATTGCAATCTTATTGTATGAGTATTTGATCGACAATATGAATATAAAACAAGTGTATATAGCAATGAATATGAAGAGCAAGTACAATGTTGCAATGAATATGTAGAGCAAGAAAATGAAGCAATGAATAAGAAGCAATGAATATAAAGCAAAGAAATAAAGCAAGAAGCAAGTAAACCAAACGCAAACACCGAGAATTTTTTCGAGGTTCGAGCACCCAGCTCTACGTCCCCGCCTTCACCCAAAAGGATTTCTAACCACTATAACTTCACAAAGAATTACAATCACACCGGAGTACCCAACTCCACAATCTCGAATACAAGTATTTCTTGGTGATCAAAAGACCACAAACTCTCTTTTGCAAAAGCCTCTTTCCCTTACAAGAACCCTGTAGAACAATGGTTAGAATTGAAGCTCAAGTAATGTAAGTGGAAAAAGAAAATGAATTTGAGAGAGTTTAGAAATAAAAACTTCAGAGATGAGAAAGCTTTTTCAGCACAAACACCAAGAACCAAACTCTTTTGAAGGCCTTTGAAAACTTTGAATATTTGCAAATGCTTGTTGTGAGAAACATAACCCTAATCACCCCTATTTATAGGATAGAGCTAGGGTTTAAAGGGTAAACTCATATAATAGTAATTAGGAAGTATTTGACCCATAAAATATCCCCTAAATTTGTTTAGAAACGAAAAAGAATCAATTAAAACGTGTTTTAAAAAATTAGCCGTTATGGCAGAAAACCCACTCACGGTCGACCGGCCGGTCGACCAGTTTTCAAAAACAAAAGAGCCGTTGCGGCCCTCGGTCGACCGCCCGGTCGACCAAAACAAACAGAGAGTTACTGTCTTGCAGTCAGTCGACCGTCCGGTCGACCGATAAGGTCCGGTCGACCGGGAAACGTGCACATATGCACGCACCCAACGGTCAGATTCCCGGTCGACCGGTCGGTCGATCGATCTGACCTGACATAGAGTCGGTCGACCGGTCGGTCGACCGGCTCAGGTCAAAAACTGAATTTGAAAAAGAATTTGAAGGAGATTTTGAAGTTTTATAAAATAGTTTTGATTAGAACTATGTATAATATACAAAATTGAGTTTATAAGCAAAAGGCTTTATTTAAAAATATTTTGTATATATTTATAGGGGAAATATTTAGAAATGACATGTGCACAAAAACGTATGTGTAGGAATTTTGAGCTTCAACCTATCCACTATTCTTTAACAAAACTATAAAACTAAAAACAAGACTAATGAAGTCTCTTGAGCCAAACTGAAGTCTTGAGCCATCCAATGCCTTGCTAGAGCCTTCTCTTCTATGAACATTCCTTCTAGTGCCTTTTTCCTTATTTGCTTCATGAACCAAGAAAGTCTTGCAAAAGCTAAACAATGGCCTTCAAAATAGTACTAACCTGAAACTCATCTTGAACAAACTTATTAGTACCAATATAACTCTTAAGTGTTTTGTTATCATCAAAACTCTAAACAAATGGAGAGTGTAACCTCTTGGGCCAACAGATTGCACCCACAAAATCCATAAAGAAAGAGAAAAATGTTAGTATTTTTGAATAGCATTTTGAAAAAAGAAAATATTTGAAGTATATTTGTAAGAGTTCAAGTAATCTATAAGTTATAGAAATATCAAAACTTTTCATTCCTAAACTTAGTCTCTATTCAAAAACATGTCATCAATCAAAGTAAGGAGTCAAATTGTATTTCTCATCTAGTTTATTACTTTACCCTGAGTCATATGCACCTTCGTGACCGTGAAGTTTGACTAAGGGTTCTTTAATATTAACTCCTATGCCTTATTTATATTTATTTTTAGTGGTATTTATTCCTCAATTCTATTAGGCTTTCTAATCTGCCCATGTAACGAGCCTTTAGTCAGTGACACCCAAACTGGACAGTCTTAGGGCACCAGGTGAGAAAATACCCCTAAGGACTTAAACACTTGAGCAAACAAGGCCACGAAACTAAGGGTTTTTATTTATAAAATGTACCCTTTTTAGGCGTGAATACTTATGCTTCATGAGGCACAAATACCCAGCTTAATCAGAGGATTTATATATATATTTATTTTCAAACTTATCTAATTATCTTTTGCATAAATACCAAGGCTTTCTTAAGACAAAGCACCTAACTAATCAATAATTAAATTTGTTTATTTTTCGTAGATATACGTATATATTTTTTCTTTTTTTTAATAAGGCATAAAGTCTTTGTTTTTGAACCCTAAGTGTGTAAGTGTGTAAGGTGTGCATATTTCTTCAAGGGAAAGATCAAGACTACATTACTTTCATTAATTTTCTTCCTAACCCTGAAAATCAAACAAGTCATCTTATTTTGACCAAGTATAAGAAATTCTAATTATGATTTTCCTATTCCTTAAAATTGACTTAATTTCTTACAAAAAAAATAAATCAAAATATTGTTCTTTTCTTTCAAAAAGTTTTTTTATATATATATAATTTTTTTCTTTGTTTTTTCTTTTTTTTTGTTATATTAGTCATGTTAAAACCCTCCCCCACACTTATCTCAGGCATTGTCCCCGATGTATGAAAGAAATGTATAGATGCATGAAATGAATGTAAAAGAGGTGCATATATATTATACAAAAATATATACAATATCATGTTTCTCTCACACCTAGACCTTTTTCGCTCTCATCCCTCTATCTCTCTTCCCATCATTCTAATGGGTTCTCTTTATAGGGCATAGTGAGGAGGCCAATCTTTTTATCATTTTAGCTCGCTTCCTCCCCAGTTTCACCTTCTTTAAGCTTTTTTTCCTCATATTTCTACATCCATTATTCAAAAATTGATCATCGTCACACTTAGGTCAACACTTTCCCCTGGATGCTTAGGAATTCTAACTCAGTTTCATATATCTCAAAACTTAGGTCAACACTTTCCCTTGGAGATGTGTATTTAACTAAAATATCCCTTGTCGGTTCATCTAAACACATGAGTTCTTCTTCGAAAATATTTTCAAAGAGTAGGTCAATTGGAGGTTCTTGAATTATATTCTCATGCGATATATCATTAATTTTCTCATCGACAGTGAGGATATTCAAATCAAATTTTATACATCTCACTATGAATGCCTAGGAATTCTAACTCAGTTTCATACATCTCAAAACTTAGGTCAACACTTTCCCCTGGAGGTGCGTATTTAACCAAAATATCCCTTGTCGGTTCATCTAAACACATGAGTTCTTCTTCGAAAATATTTTCAAAGAGTAGGTCAATTTGAGGTTCTTGAATTATATTCTCATGCGATATATCATTAATTTTCTCATCGATAGTGAGGATATTCAAATCAAATTTTATTTTTTAAAGGGGACTCTAAAATTAGGATCTCTGATATATGCCTTCTCATTAAGATAATCACATTCATTCTTAAATAATTCATCAAGAAACAGAGACTCATTCTCTATACCTTCACTTTCTTCATCACAATTATTTTCAACAAAGTTTACCTTAAATGTTTGGTCTCTTACCTTACGAGGTTATTTTTGAAGATATTGACTTCTCTAGTCATGTCCCCAAAGGTTAATCTAATAGACCAATTCCTACAATTGATAATAGCATTGGTAGTAAGGAATGAGCGCCATAAGATAACAGGAGTTTAAGCCCTAGGACTGGACACAGGTTGTGTCTCAAGAACTATGAAATCAACTGGGTAGATAAACTTTCAGACCTGGATAAGGACATCAATAATTTTTTCCTTTGAAACTTTCACAGAACGGTCAGCCAGTTAGATTATGACTCGAGTTGGACTAAGATCGCCCAACCCGAATTGTTGATAAACTGAGAATGGAAGCAGGTTGATACTTGCTACCAAGTCAAGAAGTGCACGACTAATATCAGCTTGTCCTATAGTGCAGGCAATAGTGGGACAACCCGAATCCTTGTACATGAAAGGGATCGGACCCGACAGTAGCTCACTAATGTTGTGACTAAGAAGACTTTCTTGGGTACATTAGTCTTTCTCTTCTTAGTGCACATGTCCTTAAGAAATTTTACATAGAATGGGACTTGTTAGATGGCATCAAAGAGTGGCACTTTTATCTTCACTTGGTTGAAGATCTCAATTATTTTATCCATGTGTGGATTCTGCTTGTTGTTCTTTAACCTATTAGAAAATGGTATTATAGGCTTGTACACCTGACTGGTTGACTTATCTGTTTCAGATTCGTTAGATTTGAAAGGACTGGGACTAGATGAGGTGGATGCTTAAGTGTGATTGTGCTGACTGGGATTGGGTGGTGTTAATACTTGATTATCAACTTTCTTTCCCGACCTTAATGTATGAACAACATTAAATTGATTCAATGATTGATCCTCAGCCAAATGAGCTTGTTGAGAATTCCTAGCATTCAAAATTGTTGACTGGGCAAGGTACTTTTTTGCCTCTCATTCTGTGGGTTGGCTAATTGGCTCATTTGACCCTCTAACCTCTGTATTGTTTGCATGAGAGAATCTTAGTTCTTCATGTACCTTTCTATATTTCTTTCAAAATCAGTCATTCTCCTTTCAAGTTGAAGATTCTAGAAGGAAGATGGTGAAGCTTGGTTGGGAAAGTTTTGTTGATAATTTGAAAATTTGTTGGGAGAATTGTGAGGGTAATTTGTAAAGTTGGGTTGATGATAAGAAGAATTATTGGAATGATGGAAGTGGCTTGCATGGTTAGACCGTGGGTGGTCATTGCTATGTTGGCTCCATGAGAAATTTGGGTGATTTCTCTAGCCAGAATTGTACGTTCGTACATAAGGATCATTGTTCGGCCTTGAAAAGGCTGCATTCATCGGCTCTGAAAAGTGTTATTGAGCTTGAAACACAGAACACTCCTCAAACACATGATTCATGGCTTGACAATAAGTACAGCTCGGAGTTAGAATTTAGTTTGGGCTGACTTGATTGACTGGATTGGTTCCTTAGTTTCTAAAACTTTCAGTCTTCTCGCTAGGTTAGCTAACTTTGCCTCGTTAGCTGTGGATGATTCAATTAAATGGAGACCTCCTTTTGAATAGATGGAGTTTGAATTCCTAGAGCTTTCACTAGTTGGTTCCCATTGGATAGTCTTTTCAGCTAGATTCTCCTATAAATCCCATCCTTCATCTCATCCTTCTGTAAGAATCCCCCTTGGCACATGCTTTCTAAGAGGGTCTTGGTTGAGTAGTCTAAACCGTCATAAATAATTTAGTATTGTCGCCATTTCTCTATTCCATGATGAGGACATTAGACAAGAGGTCTTTGAAGCATTCAAAGTACCTCCAAAACGGTTCATTAGGTTTTTACTTGAACTGCATGATATTTTTCCTAACAAGAGCGGTCTTATGAATTGGATAGAATTTTTTCAAGAAGACCTTGATGAAACCATCCCAGGATGTGATAGAGCAGGCCGCTAAGCTGTAGAGCCATTTCTTGCTAAGTCCTTAAGAGCGAAAGGGACAAATCTCAACCTAATAGCATCATCTGCAAGGTATAGGATTTCATCATTAAGCATACTTCCTCAAATTCTCTTATGAAGAAATAAGCATCTTCAGATTCTAAACCATAGAACTTAGGGAGTGTGTTGATGAACTGTGGCTTAAGCTCAAAGTTGTGTCCACCAACCGATGGAAGTTAGATGCAGGATGAAAGTGAGGTTCTAATGGGATAGAACCTATCCTGCAAAGATGTCGGTTGAGCCATAACCGAATCTGGTCTTGGTTCAAACTTGGGTGGTGATGTGCTTCTAGTTAACCTAGATGAATTAGAGTCTCTTGACCACACTTGCATACACAAACACAATCACAAACAAGTCACCAATAGTAAAAAAAGAGGAAACAACTAAGCCTAGTCTAAGGTAACATTGACCTAGACAACTCCTAACTGGTTGGTTGTCCACAGGAGGTATGATGCAGACTTTGGCCACAAGATAATCAGTCAGGTCAGGGCAAGATTGGTGGGAGATATCCATGCAAAAGCGATGGGCCTAATTAAGCCAAACCACCAGCCTTCGGGGTTTTGCCCCTCAATCCCTTTCCTTAGACATTGATTTGGCAGGAGTCAAATTCTAACACCTTCCCTCTTAGGATAATCTCCTAATGAGTTCGAGATGTCCCTAAGGCCAACGTCTATCAGATTTTGAATTAGGCTTAGGTTGTGCGTGCTTGGAGATGGTTTGTGGGCTAAGGAAGAGTAATGACTTCCTCACCTTATCTTAAATTGGGTTTTGCCCTTAAAATTGATTATTCAAAGTGTGCAATATATAGAAAAGTAACATTCATAAGCAAATATCACCCAAGAATGTTTCCTAAACTATATGCTATGCATACGTACCTTGTCTCCAGCTATCTTCAACAGTAATTATAAAAGAAATGTAATTAGACAAATGCCTAGAATGTAAGTCTAAACGTTTTTTAAGCAATTAACTATCACTCGGATTGCTGTTGGATTAAAAACAGGGAGTGTGAATATCAGATATAGCAGAAAGAATACACAAAAACTGTATTTTTGCAAAGCGATATGTCCTGCAAAAGAAAGTTTTTTAGTAGTCCACAAATTTTCAAACTTGCGCTACAATTTCTTGAAATTATGTTTCCTACTTTTGAGAGTAGGGGCATAGAATAGCAAGCCTTCTCCTGTAAAGATTGAGTGCTAAATCTGAATCTTGACGTCCCTGAAATACGACACCAAACTTGTTAGAAAACAATTACACCGTTTTCTCCCTGGCAACGGCGCCAAAATTGATTGTAAAATGAAAATGATAAGAATTACCGTCTAGCTTTGGGCTAACAAGTAGTGTCCACGAGGAGGAATGCGATGAAAGTTTTTCGATTTTTCGTTTAGAAAGCAAAGAATGGTGTTTTTTTATACTGAAGAAGAAAATGGAGGGTAAGAAAATAATTAAAAGAAAAATCGCAAATTTAGAGAAGACTTTGAAAAAGGTGATCTTTAAAGAGTGTTGAAAATTATTTTGTTGATTTTTAAATATAGGAAGAAGATCTGGGCTCACTATCTCACTACTCAACGATGTGTTCTTCCCTTGAAATTCTTAGTGCCTCAATTTGATCATAGGTAAAAACTTAAGCTTGAGTCTAGAAAGTCTTAAGTAAAGCAAATAAGATTGTTTGGAAAAATTATCTCTTTTTCTTAAGAAATTATCTTGAATTGAATGTTAAATCATCAAGTCTTTCAAGTATGAAATAAAAACAAGTTCAAGTGATGTTTTAAAAGAAGTAAAAGTTTAAAAATTCAAACCCATCCTCATGTGCCTTCAAGAACACTTTCAAAGAAGAAAGGCTTAGTTTAAGACATGCATATGATTCTGTTGGGTCTTTACATCAAAGCCATTAAAAAACAAGAGGGATCAAAGAGAGGGACAATAATGAGCCCAGAAAATAAGTTTAGCTACTCATGGGAGATGAAAAACAAGACACGTAAATAAAGCAAGACATACCCGTGAATTTGAGTAGAAGAAGAGAAAGCTTGATCCTTTATTGATGTCACTTCAATCTTCGGATTACAATCACTCTATCTCTCTCTCTCACTGGTATTTAGAATGAACTACAAATTAGAAAACAGAGATACAACTTCTCAATACTATTTAACAAAGAACCTGAACACTAAAAATAAAGAGAAAACTTAAACTAATTTTCGGTCCCTTTTTCTCTAAAAAAATATAGTATTTATAGGTGAAAACAAAACCGGGGGGGGAGGGGGGCGTACGAAGATAGGGGGAGCAAACGCTCCCCCACCAGAAGTCAAACGGCCATGGAAACGTGACTTTGGCCGTGTTTTCGCAGCCATGGTGTGGCCAAGTGGCCACACCTGGTTGGTGGGTCTCCTTTGTTTGAAGATACACTTTTATCTCCTGCTGGTTTTTCCGTTTTAGCTCCAGGATTTGACGAAACAGCCTTTGATCTTTGGCTTTAACCACTTTGTTTGGGAAGATTCATTTTAACCAGTTTTCAACCTCTCTGATTTGCCATGATCTGTCTTGATTTCTTGATTTTGAATTAATTCTGAATTAAATCAGAATTTGATGGGCTTTTGGCTCGTTTCTCTTTCCTATCCTTTAGCAATGGGCCTGCATTTTATAAAGAAAAATAGGACTTATTAATATAATTTATTTAGATAATAAACATGATAATGTGATAATATATATGCAATATATGTGACCGATCACTGATCAAGTAGAGACGCGAACTTCAGTGGGAGTTAAGACGCGACTCTTAATTGCTGTGAAGATGCGGCTCTCAATGCTGAAGAGACACAACTTTTGGTTAATGTTGGGATGCGGCCCTCAATTGCTGTTGAGACGCGGCCCTCGATTGATGTTAAGACGCGGCTCTCAATTGCTGCTGAGATGCGGCCCACGTTAAGACGCAGCTCTTGGAAGCGAAAATCATGTTAGATGCTTCGAGGCGCGAATGCAGGCGCCGCTTGAGACGCGTATTTGGCTCTGGGACCCAAAGGTCGTTGAGAATTTTCGGGCATGAATTTCCACGTGTCTTACTCAGACTGGATTTGAGATTCACGCCGTAAATTAAGGCCATTAAGAACGGTTTTGAGTTTTATGCCATTAATTAAGGCCATTAGAGAGCCTATAAATAGGTTAAGAGTCCCTTAACAGTTATTCATTTTGACTGTCCTCTTTCTCGAGCGTGTACTCTAAAGAACTTCTAGAGTTCTGGGATCTTCAAAAGATCTTAAAGCTTTAATGCTTTTTCGTAACCTTTTTCAAAGATTATCACTGTCAAGTGAACCCAAAGTCTCTGGCATCCTTGTTGCCGCATACTGATGGATGACATTTTCTTTCAAAAGATCCTTTCTTCAGCTAGAAAATGGCTTTCGCTATTATCGCATATGGCTAGACACCATCTTCTTGAAACTTTGCTATCACTGATCATGAAGAGATACTGTCTCTTAACTTCTTTTTGAAGTTCTCAAAGCTTCTTTTGAAGTTGGACAGTTGATTCAGGATTCACGAGTCCCTGCTTGATTTTCAGATGCGACTTTCGCAATAACAGGTAGAACGTGGATTTGGTGACTTCTAAGTCCAATTCTTTTTTATGCGATTTTCGCGTCCTAACGAGTTTCACGTTTCAAGATCTTAGACGCAAGCGGAGTGAACTTCGCGTCCTGAGATATTAAACGCGGGTCTCATTTATAAGATTCTCATTTGAGCTTCCAGACTTAGAAAATTTTCTAAGTCTGGAGTTCAAATACAGACTTCATTAGAGTCTCGCGTTTCAACCATTGGACGTGGGTCTCATGTTGAGCTTTGCACCCAAGCATCTTGTCATGTTTTCCGTCTTTGCAAGATTAACCTCCAGGTTTTCTCTTTTTACAGGCCTCAGCTATATCGAAGGTGCTGACCCACTATCTCCTTCAGCTTGTGGAAGACAGTTACATTCATTGAAGCCAGCAAGTTCATTCGATCAGCAGCCATTCAGGAAGTTAGAGCTTCTCTTTGAAGATAACATCAAAGAAGGAGAGGGGGATCAGTATAGTCTCGGATCCTCTCTTCACCAATTTTATTCACAGAAGTGACAGCGACGAAGAACCATGCTCATTGGATGACTTTCTGGTGATGAGATCTTCCATTAAGCGAAGGATTATGATCTTGTGAGGGAGGAAGACTTTCACACCAGTTGATCGGGTGGAATCAGAATGTTCCACTACACTTTGACCTCGAGAAACGTCATTGTTCTCAAGAGAAGAGGAAGTGGACCTACTGTTCCTGGCCACAGTTGAAAAGGCATGCTTAAGGGATCTCCAACGTTCTAAGGAGCGAGTACAATCTCTTGCTGAACAAGAGTGACTTTTTGTACTTTTTTTTGCAGTACTTCAATCTTATTGAATAAGAGAGTGTTTGTATCACTTTTAAATTTTGATATAAATAAAAGTGATAAATTTGCCTTCTTCTTATCGTGACTTTCCTTTTGTGTTTTGAAAATCAGACAAATGAAAGTGATTATCTTTGATCTGCTAGAGGTGATAATTAATATAGCAACTCAAAGTTTGAAAACCCCGTCAAGAGAATTTGAAAAGGTTACTGTCAGAGTGTGATGTTAACTTGACAGAAGTTGAATTTATAATTTGAATGAATTTTGTGGACTTGCTATTCTATTGATGAGAATAACAAGTGGAATTAAATCCACTGGAGATTTATGAAAAATTTTACCATTAGAGGTGTAATATTAAACGTGACGGCTTGATATTTATAATTGGAAGCAAATTGATTTGTCAGAGATGTGATATTAACTTCGCAAAGAAGTGAATACTAGAGGTGTGATATTAACTTAGCAGAGATCTCGTTTTCATTTAGAAAACTGAGAAAATTGCTATCATAGCTTTAATGTTAACTTAACAATGAGGTGAATACTAAAAGTGTGATATTAACTTAGCATTTGACATCTCTGCTTCAATAAGAAAGCTTGAGAGAAGATCATTGTCATAGATATAGTATTAACTTAATAATGAAATGGATGCTTGAGGTGTGATTTTGAACTTAGCATCAGTCATCTCGACTTCGATGCGGAAGCTTGATGGAAGGTCATTGTCATAGGTGTGGTGTTAACTTAACAATAAACTGGATGTTAAAGGTGTGATATTGAACTTGGCATCACTCGTCTCAACTTCGATAAGAAAGTTTGAGGGAAGTAACCATCAAAGATGTGATGTTAACTTGACGGTGACTTGATTATTGTTAGAGGAGTAATATTGAACTTAACAGTAATTTGTCAGAGGTGTAGTGTTAACTTGACAAAAATTAGTTTGCAATATGAGCAATTTTAAAGACTTGTCATTCAATTGAAGAGAATTGACAAGTGAGACTTGACTGTCAGAGTTGTAATATTAACTTGACAAGGTTGAAGACTCGTGACACCATGTGAGGATATCAACAAGCAAAAATTTATACTTTCTAAGGAAGATAAAAGTGTTATTATCAAAGGTGCAATATTAACGTGACAGTCATTAAATTTTCCTAGGAAAAAGCAAAGTTCAATTGGAGCGATATTTAAACCCATGGGGAGCTATGAAGCCTTCTCGTCAGAGGTTTCAATGTTAACCTGACGGGCTTCATTAGGATTGGAGAGTAACTAGTCAGAGATGTAATATTAACTTACAGATTTAGTTCTGTGATCATTTCATTAAAGAAATGGATACAGATTTATAGTGATCCTATCATTTCATGAAAGAAAATTGGTAAGGGATTTTGGAGGAGAAGGCAGGACCAAGTCCCTTAGGATTTTTAGCAAACCCTCAGCTATCAAAAGATTAAGTATGTCTTTACCAACTACCATTTAAGTTAGGCTAGCCATGCTATTCCCCTCAGTATGATGAGTTATTGAGAATTTCTATTGGACTTAAAAACCAATATTTTTCTCTCTCCTTAGCCCTTGAGGGCGTTGGATTTAGATACCCTCTAAAGAAGAGTGACAAAACTAATACTCAGTTAGCTTGCCTTTATTGCCACCGTTCATCCGATCATTCCTCTTAACCAGCTTCTAATGTGCCGATTAGAACTTTTAACTAGCTTCTTATGTGCCGATTAGAACTCCAGTGATTTTTGATCGTCGACGCTGGTCCCACTTGCCGCTGAATAGTTGTTGATTAATGAGGACCATTATGCTCGTGTTGAGCAGAACATAGTCTAACAACTATTGATCAATGAGAACTATTATGCTCGTGTTGAGTAGAGCATAGTCAACTATCAAAAATTTCATTGTAGGGGAATGCATTCGATGCAAACGTCATATATACTTGACCTAATGATCAGAGGTTTAATATTAACATGATCAAAGGTAGTATTTCTTCAAGAACTTGCCATTAATCGGCATCATACGTGTGTTACCTTCCGGATTTATCAGGCGATATGCTCCATTTGAGTAGACTGACTCTACCACAAATGGTCCTTCCCATTTGGGTTGAAATTTTCGTTTCGCCTTATGTGTCATCAGCATGGGTCTTCTGACAGTTAAGACAAGGTCAGCTTTCTTTAAAGTCTGCTCTTTGACTTTTTTGTTGAAGGTTCTGAAAATTCGAGCTTAATAAAGCTCGATTTGTTGTTGGGCTTGTAGACGCTTATTATCTAAAGCTTCTAACTCTTAGAGTCGCAGTTGATGTTTCTCGTCGTCTATCATCTCTGTTGTTAAAGCAACTCCCAAGGACTGGATCTGAACTTCTAGAGGAAGTATAGCTTCACACACATACACCAAAGAGAACGGTGTGGCTTTCGTTGGGGTTTTCACTGTCGTGTGATAAGCCCATAAGCATTCACCTAGCTTATCATCCCAGTCGCGTTGGCTCTTCGAGATGAATTTCTTGAGAAGTTTTTTAATTGTCTTGTTGAAACCTTCTGCAAGGTCATTAGTGGCTGGATAGTATGTCATTAAAGACACACTCTGGATCTTGAACTTATTGCAGAATCTTTGGAACACTTGGCTGACGAATTGAGGTCCATTATCATGAATAATCTATCGTGGCACGCCAAAGCGATAAACAACATGATGTTTGACAAACTTGACCACATCAGACATCTTTACTTCTTTCAGAGGAATAGTCTCTGCCCATTTAGAGAAGTAATTGGTTATTGCTAGAATAAACCGATGTCCTTCGGGAGATGGTGGACTGATAGGACCAATCACATCCATTCCCCACATCTTAAATGGCCATGAAGAAGTTGTAGGATGAAGAAGTCCTAGAGCTTGGTGGATGAAATCACCACTGATTTGACAAGCATGGCATCGCTTAGCATAGGTGATGGCATCAGGGATCATCTTCGATCAATAATACCCAAGTCTTCAAAGTCGATCTCCAAGCTTTGGACCAAGTTGGTGAGCTCCGCACGTACCGTCGTGAGATTCTTTGAGTGCCTCCTGTGCCTCTTCGTGTGACAGGCAGCGAAGTAATATTCCATCATGCTATCGGTAATACATTGTTCACATAATCGCTTTGTAGTAGAATCTAGGGGCCTTCCTTCTAATAGCGGCCGTCTTTTTAGGGTCATCAGGCAATATGTCGTATAAGACATAGTCAATGAATAGGAATCGCCAATCCCTGAGCTCTGATCCTGTTGAAGTCTCTAGAGCTTCTTAAACTTGAAGGTCTCCTGTTGGACTTTGATCATCTTCAAGGGAGAGCTTTGGATAGTACAGATCATGACTATAGACGAGTACTTTCTCTGTTATTCCCGTTGGAAGAGACAAGGAGGCCGCAAGAGATGTCAGTGCATCTGCATGTGCTTGCTGGCGAGTTATATGGTCGATGTAGAAGTTTCTAAACTTCTCCGCCATGTGGATGGTTGTGTTGTGATAGGGCACCAAGTCTTCCTATTGGATTTCATACTCTCTGCGAACCTGATTGACGATAAGCTTTGAGTCACCGTATGCTTCGAGATTTTTGACGCTACTCTCTTCTGTAATTTGCATTCCAATTAAAATAGTGTTGTATTCCGCCACATTGTTGAAACATGGCTCAGTTAGTGAGAATGCACGAGGAATCACGTAGTTTTGTGGAGACACGAGCACTACCCCTACTCCTGCCACGATGTTTCCTCTAGGACCCGTTCTCGATACACCATCAAAAAATAGTTGCCACATCTGTTCTTCAAAAGATGTCTGAGTTATATAAATTTCAGTGATCTCATTTGGGAGATCTTCATAAAGTTTAATCATCCTTGAATCTAGATACTCAACCAAGAAATTCTGCTAACTGCATTTCATATTGCGAAAGCAATATGGCCTATTCAACGATGGTGGTTTTATCATAAGCAATCTTAAAGGATTAATTTTTGATATGACATGAATAGTTTGGCCCAATAAGTAGTGTCGCATCTTCTGGACAGCGAACACCAAAGCAAGGCATTGTTTTTCAATCAGGTTGTATCGATGCTCAGCTCCGATTATAGTCCTACTCAGGTAATAGATTGCTTGTTCGTGTCCTTGATCATCATTCTGAGCTAGTAATGCTCCCAAAGAATGATCCATAACTTGAACATATATCAGGAAGGGTTTCCCTGACACTGGAGCTGCGAGGACAGGTGGGTGCATGAGGTACCATTTGATCTCCTCGAACGCTTATTGGCAAGCATTATCCCAAATGAATGAGACTTCCTTCTTCATTAATTTAGTGAAACGTTGGCATTGTCCAGAGAGGTTTGAGATAAACCTCCGGATGTAGGCTAGTCGCCTTTGCAATCCTCTAAGTTTTCTAAAGTTCCTTGGAGGTTGCATCTTCTGGATGGCACGAATTTTCTCCAGGTCAAGGTGGATTCCCTTGGATGTCACGACAAACTAAAGAAATTTACAGCTGGCCACCTCCAGGAAGGATTTGGTGGGATTCATCTTCAATTGATGCGCACGCATAATTTCAAATATTCTTTTCAGATCTGCTATATGATCACCTTTGGTACGATTTTTCACTGCAATTTTACTGCAATATTGTCTAGTAGCATTCCAATGTCTTGTGTATATGCTCGTGGAAGATTATTCATAGCTATCTGATATGTCGTCCCCACATTCTTCAATCCGAAGGGCATCACAGTATAGCTATACACCCTATTGGTGTTCTAAAGGATGAATGTTTTTCATCGTCAGGGTACATCTTAATTTGATTGTATAAAGAATCCATCCATGAAAGACATCTGTTCAAACCCACACGTGTTGTCGATCATGACATCCGTGATTGGAAGAGAGAACTCATCTTTAGGACAAGCTTCATTTAGATCGCGAAAATCAATGCAAACCCGGATCTTCTCATTCTTCTTGGTGACAGGGATGATATTAGCTACCCAATCAAGGTGTTCTTCTTCCCTGATGAAATCAGAGTTTATGAACTTCTTAACTTCCGATTGAATCGTTTCCATTATCTCTGGCGGAACCGTCGTTGCTGTTGCTTGATGGGCTTCACATATGGATTAATGTTTAGGCGGTGCATAGCCACTTAAGGATCAAGTCCGGACATATCCTCGTAATTTCAAGTGAAGACATCTATATACTCTCGTACGCGATATATTAGATTTTCTTTCTCGGGAGGTGATAAGCTTTCGCTTATAAAAATGGGCTTAGGGATAGCCTCATCTCCCAAAAATCTGGGTTAGCTTATCCTCTGTGGGTGGTTCACGCTGTTTAAAACTAATATCCCAGAGAGTGTTTAGGCATTTGATCCAGGGATCTGTATTTGACTGGATCATTTCTTCATCTTCTTCTTTGGGTGTCTTGTTGAGACAATGTTCACCGAAAGCTCTTTGAAGATACTGTCGACACTGAAATCAAACTCCCACGATGATGTGCCTAATGAATGGTCATGGTATAATGACTCTTCAGACTTGGTTGATGGGATTTAGGTTAATATATAGCCTAATCCCCTCCGAGTGTTATGATAATAATCAGGGGCTTTCCCTTTGGAATAAAAGATTTAAGCAGTGATCGTCTTTCTTTACCAAAGTTTAAGCCAGACTTCTTCATCAAGTCATATCCCATATTCTCCATCATTCAGAGCACATTCGGCTCGTAATGAGTAAATTACGGAGGTTCAACCTCACTTTTTGAGTCTTCATGAATCACTGTTCGGACTCGATTCTCCCAAAAAGGATTGATTTTTGACCTTTGTGTTTCGCTGGGACCTCAAAGAAAGATCCTTGCACATTGTTGATATCTTAGCACTCCATAAGAGATGATTTCACTGGTGCTTGCAATGATGTCAAGGCATCTACCGACTAGGGATCATCATGTATGTCAGTACTAGTATCTGATGGTACAGAATCAGAAGTAAACATAGAAAAATAAGCCAAATCTAAATCTTCATTAATGTACCATTCGCCTTCTTCATTGGCGGTGTAATTAATATCGAGCTTATCAATGCTCGTTATGAAAGGATTTAACTCCCACAGATATTCTTCTACTACTTTGGTTTAACATCAGTTTCATTGCTCGAGTCTGGTTCTTCTGGCTAGGAATTCTCATCTACTTCCAGAAAGTCCTGGTAGAGGAGGGAGTCAGTGAAGTAGTTCTCTACTCCCTTGAATGGATGCCTTTCTGCGATCAACGTTCGGACCTTATCGTCTTCATCAACATATTTCATGACTTAATGAAGAGTAAAGGGTTCGAACCTTGTCATCTTCATCAACATATTTCATGACTTAATGAAGAGTAAAGGGTACGCTGGAATTGTGATGTATCCACGATTGTCCCAGTTAGCAAGTTGTATGAAGTGTCAGCATCAATAACATAGCATGTCACCTCAGATCTCAGATCTCCAATCTGGCATTTGAGTTTAATTTTTTCCATCAGTCACGTACCATTAGCATTAAAGCCATAAATGGTAGTTTAAATGGCGCTCAATCGATGAGTGGAGATTCTCAAGTGTTGCATAACCCTGCGGGCATAATGCTCAACACAGATCCTGGATCAACTTCAATACGGCTCACTTCAGATGATCCAATATGCCCTGTGAAGTATAGGGGTCTGTCATATTTAACTTTGACATGCATGTCGTCTGGGGTAAACCTTATACAGGGGAAACTATAAGAAATATAGAGACAGTTCTCTTCATCTTTCTCTGGTTTAGCCAAAATCTGGGTCATGAAGGCTTCTGCATCAGCTAAGGCTTCCCTTAGAGCTTCCTTTGTTGACTTGGATAGTCTTAAGAGCTCATAAAGAGTAATTCTGGCCAGGATATTAGCCAGTTGAGCCAAAAGGTCAAAGCGATAAGGTTCTGATGGCCCTTTTGCTTTGTCTTTCGGAAGAGATTAACATAGTGAAGCTCTTTTTGCTTTTTTATGGGTCGCTTCGTGGATTGCTTGACTGGTTCCTGGATCAGCTTGGATGAACTCACCACAGCTTATCATACTTCTTCAAGTATTGCTGACCTGATCGGGTCCCTGCCACAAGCGGAGTATTCTACTCTGCAATGAGAATAATTGTTTCCTCTTCAGAATCAGTAAGAGAGATAACATCGATTTCTGCTTCTCTGCAGGAAGCACACACCACATTACGAGGTGAAGCTCTTGCTTTGCCTTTGAACTTTCTAATGTAAACAGTAGTCCATTGCTGACTTTCTATGAGATCGGGGTAACCCCATATAATCTCTCCTTGAGAAGTAGGGACAGGTACGAGTCCTTTCTCATGTTGATGGTGTAGATCTGCATTGATCACCTTAGTTCCCCTTTCGGGATGGGAACTACTCCGGCTGATTTTGATGGTTGTTTCCCAAACTGAAGGAATAATGTCATGTTAGTCGTCATCTTCTTTTGTTCCGGGCGAAGCTTAAGGACTTTTGCATCAATCAAAGCCTGGAGGATATCTTTGAAGATGTAGCAGTTCTTAGTATGGTGCCCCAGCATCCTGTGATACATGCAATAATTAGGGTTGTCTGTCTTGCCCACTTCTTTAGGACGCCTGGCTTCTGGAAGCTTCAGCCTGTTGCTCTTGTTAAGTAACTTAAACAGAGAGTCAACATGCTAATCTTTGAAGGAGTACTGCTTGTTGGTGCGCGTTTGACTTGAATAACCACCCTCTAGTCGGTTGTGGTTTAGGAAGAGACTTCATCTCTGTTGCCAGTGTATCTTTTCTTTTGACTTGGGAAGATACTTCTGGCGCACGCCTTGTCGACTTCTCGGGTCTAGGCTTACTTCTTCTGCTTTGACTTTGGCAACAATCTCCTCAGCTTGCTCCCCTTGTTGCACCAATTGCTTTCAAGTGCGACTCTCGGCCACTCCTATTTGATCTAGGAGTGCAGTTTGTAGATTGTGGCGACATGTTTCCACCAATATGACTTGGGTCATGCCACTAGGACATCGGAGTGCCATGTTCTGAAATCTTTCCACAAACGCCTTGACTGGTTCTCCTTTTCTTTGTTTGTTGCTAGGAGATTCAGCATGGTTATCTCCGAGTCATCTTCGAAGAAATGGGTGAGAAATAGCTCCTGCAGGTTACCTCAGTTTTTGATGGATCCTTTGGGAAGCTTCATGAACCATTCAAAGGCAATCCCTTAAGGGTACCCATGAATAAACATGCTAAGATAGCATCGTTTAATACTACATTTTCAGTCTGAGACTTGAAATAGTATATATGTTGGTTCGAAGACCCTTCGCAATCGAAAATTTATAGGGTCAGAGCTTTGAATTTAGGAGGGTACGGGAAAAGATCTCACTCAGCCGGGTATGGCCGGAGCACTTCAGCTTCTTGAAAGCTGCCTTGATTGGCGAGAGCTTCAAGGGCTTCTCTAGTTCATCCATTCTCTTCGAGTGATCACTTCTAGCTTCCGAACCCTCTTTTCTTTAGGTGGGGTCTCTAGATTCTCAAAGTTGGTGTTCCCACCGTCGGAATCTTCGGCGTTAGAGTCTTCACTCTCATGGCCTTTTCCCTTGTTTGAAAACCCTTTAGTCTTTGGCTTCTCCTTTTCTTAAGCAGCTTGGTCAACATCTGCATAAGAGTGTCGATAGATTCTTGTTGAGCACGGATCACATCGAGTTGCTCCCTCTGAACCTGGACTCACTATTTGAAGTGCCTGGCCATTTCTTCAGGAGTGCTTGCCATATATACGAAAGCTTCTCTCCAAAAGAGTTCGAGGCTTGTATTTTGCAATGGCAGAATGTGCATCACTCAATTCAATGCCCTGAGCTAATGCACTGTAATTTATTGGGACAATTATACTGGTCCTAGTGTGGGTATATTGGTACACCCCTTCTGGTTCAGCATCAGATTGGTCGGAGTTGACTAGTGGATGCTTCCCTTTGGCCCTGCTTGGTGTGGTGGGGCCCACCATATTTGCAGCGACTTCAGGGCACTCCGTATCGAAAAAGGTTCTCTTCTTGTGAGAGCAATGCCTCTTAGCCGAGCAGGAGACCGGATCTGCTGATAACCTTTTAAATACCGACTGTTTGCTCGTATCGAGCTGCAGTGGCATTCAGAGAGCACTGCTGTGATGAGTGATTCACAACAATACTGGGGAGTGATTGATGTGCACTCCTCTTTTGTCAAGTAACCTCTTAGATCCGTTGTAGGGGTCTCTAAAAGATTAGCTTAGGTTCCTGGGGATAAGAACTTTCAGGTTCAGCTCTAACTTTAGTCATTGAAGAGTGAACGCGAGCTTCGCATTGTGACTCTAAGACGCGGGTCTCATGCACGCAGGCCTCGCGTTTTGCATTTGAAATGCGGGACTCGCGTGGTTGCTCAGGCCTGCAAGCATCGTGTCTTGAAGTCAAAATGTGAGCTTCACGTTCTGCATTTGAAATGCGAGCCTTGCTCCTTTGGTTGGAACATGGGCCTCGCGTTCTTTAATTGACACGTGGGTCTCATGTTTTGCATTTGAAACGCGGGCCTCACGTTTAGAAACGCGGACCTCACGTTCTTGTGTTAAAACACGGGTCTCATATTTTGGGACAAAAACGCGGACCTCGCGTTTAGGAACAGAGATGTGCATCTCTTGTTGTTCGTCTGTATTCTACACCTGCTGAACAGATTGCATTTGTAGCTCTTTTGATCTGTTATCGACGAGCTCGACGCTCTGTCGATGTTCAGCATTGCGGTTACACTTCATGGGTTGCTGGGAACCCCTAGTAACTTGTGGTCGAGGAATCTAAAGAGGAGATCAATGTCTAGATAATCTTCACCACCTTTGGCTACGCGGATCTCGTGGGAAACGTTGATGCAGGCCACACGATCAGACATGGCGTTGCTCACGCAAACCTTTTTTGGAGAAGTCTCTGAAGAGACTTGAGAATGGATCTCCGAAGAGACCTTGCGGTATTGTCACGTTGCCTTCAGGCTTTTAGAGCTTGAAGAGAGATACTTTTCATACTTTACTTGGTCGAACTCAACAACGAGTGATTCGACCGTCGTTCCGATGAAATTGACATCTGCTTGCGCCACCATGTTCTCATCAGTTGAAAAACAGTCCCCAGCGGAGTCACCGTCTTTTGAATGAGTCAGAAAATCACAATTATAAAATTCTTTTAATTGAATAGAATATTACAACAGATATAATCTGATTATAAAAGAGATAAAATCTTTTGATTGATTTTCTTCTTTGTGTAAAACTGGGTCTTTCACGTGGCGATGAAAAGTGAGTCTTGTTTTCTATTGACCGACTAGATGTTAGACTTCTTGGGAGGGAATCTTCTCTTCAAATCACTGACAGAGTAGCATATCTCTTATCAATGATAAAATCTCAAAAATAGATTAAAACTAAACTTTAACTCAGCAAGTTTAAAGAGATGAACTCCTTTGATTCTCTCCTTCCTCCACTCTGATCAACCAACCCCCTTTTCAATAGTTTTCTTGACTATTTATAGAGGGTTTTAGAGATATAATTGTCCCCTAGAATCTCTTCATAAAGGGGTTAACTTTCCTCATAATATGGGTATTAATTGACCCAGTAATGGGATAGTTACAGCAGAAATGCAAACATTATTCTGTTGCTTGAAACGCGGGCTTGAGCCTCGCGCATTTCATAGAAACGCGGACATGGCCAAGTTCCATCTTTGAACTGAAATACGGGCTTAACAAGCCCTACGTTAGATTGTAGACATGGGATTAGACTGAGCCTCGCATTTGAATTGAAAAGCGGGCTTGGCTAAGCCCTGCGTTTTGAATTGAACGTTGGCTAGGATTAAGCCTCGTGTTTTGAATTGAACGCTAGCTTGAGTAAGCCTCACATTTTGAATTGAATGCTGGCTTAAATAAGCCTCGCATTTTGAATCGCATTTTGAATTGAACGCTGGCTTGAATAAGCCTCACGTTTTGTATTGAACGCTGGCTTGAATAAGCTCGCGTTTTGAATTAAACACTGGCTTGAATAAGACTCGCATTTCTTACTGATCTGAGCCCTATGTTTGATAAATTTGTCTTTAATTTTTTTTAACTGTCCATAGTGATGGGTTTGAATTTGCAATTTGAGCAAATTGAATAGTCAGAGGTGCGATAATAACTTGATAAGGATATGTGCTAGAGAGATTGTAACGCCCCGATCCTGCGGGTACGGAGACGTTACTGCAACGTATATACGCAGGTCAGAAATACCCTCACGTATATACGCTAAGCATCAGTACAGGCAAGAATCAGAGTACGGAAGCAAGTGGTGCATTATACATTCCAACACATGAGTACAATTACAAAGTTATCACCAGAGGTGATCCAATATTACATGAATATTACATCACTGATATGCGCAATTGCGAGATTACAAAGAGATGTACAAGTATGAACAGTACACAGGCACTCACGAGTTTACAAAAGGAAAACTCGAGAGGCACACAGGGGGCCTGGAAGGATAGAGCTCTGGATGATCTGCTGGAGATCCACGCTACCGCTGCGCCACTCTGATTAGCAACCGGGAGAATCCACACGCTCCAAGCTCCAAAATCTGGACATGAGGATCCAGAGGAGTCAGAACTCCCCAGGCGAGTGGTGAGGCAAAAGCCAAGTGGCAAGCAAGGGTAAGCACATGTATAGCGATGAAACCGAATAAAGCCGAGGACGAGCAAATCTGATTGTATGGTTTCAGATCACGGCTCCATGAGACTAGTACATCGAAGGAATAATCCAAACAAGGAAACCCTCATCTATATACCTTTATCTCATGTCACCATAATCTAAGCACATACAACCCGACTGCACTCAGGGCATGATAAGATAATGAACAGGAGGCAGGTAGATACAAGGGATAAAGCAGAGTATGAGCAGTTAATACGATAATACTCATAAAACCGAAAATCCGAAGTAAAATTCAGGACAAGCAAATATGGTAAGGCATATCACAGATTCATAGCAGTTTAAGTTACAGGCTTCAGTATGCGTCCCATTCCACATACCTCTACTTACAACTTAAAGAGCCGGTTATTATCTTGACACTTTATTATTACTCGTCTTACCCTGATATTTAGCTATGTGAACTAGCGTCCCAGCACACATAGATCCATATCCGAGTAAAGCAAGTTTGTTATTGGAAACCAGCGGGGGTATCAACGAACTATGTTTACAGTGGGTCCCGTACATACCCGGGACCACGGCCCAGGATTGTTCCGTTGCTTGGTGGACGGAACCCGCCGCAAGGCGAACAGGAGGGACTTATGTATGCCCTTATCATGATGGTACCAGGAAGGAGGGAGCCAACACTCCCTCGGTCGCCTGGAGGCCCACAGGTCAGACCGGAAGTTTTAGTTGCACAACATGCCTAATACCACTGTAAACACGAACACATATGATTGATAGCCGCATGTTTCCCCGACCCGATGCAAGTTGGTCCTTTTTAGGATTATTAGGTAATTATCAATTTACGGGAATAACAGGAGATGGCCCTACAGATTCAAGAGGTGGCCCCCACAGATTCAAGAGTGTGCCCCCACCGTGTATGGTGTGGCACTTTGTTCCATGTGGCACTTTGTTCTGAGGGAAATGGATTCTAGAGGTGGCCCCACAGATTCAAGAGGTGGCCCCCATCGTGTATGGTGTGGCACTTTGTTCTGTGTGGCACTTAGTTCCATTCAGGATAACAGGTCACTGTACATAGTACAGGATAACAAGGCAAGGTTCCCGTAAAGGTGATAATCACAAGTCAAGTATATCATGCTGGGTGTCAAGTGATAGCATGACAGGATGATGATATTTAGCAGGCAACCAAATGTCAAGAGATTGATATAAGGTCAGTGGCAAGTCATGTCATAACAAGGTGTCTTGCCAAATAGTAGCATGTCTGAGATCAGGTGTATAACACATCAGTTGTCAGGTGACACAAGCAGGTGTTAAATAGTAGCATGTAAATGACAGGTCTGAAGTAATGGCATGGCAAGTGTTATCATATCAGGTAGACACATGGTATGTGATAAAGTAGTAAGCATATCACAGGCATGGTATATGCGCACGAATGAAACTACCCTAGTACAAGCATTCGTCGCAGGGCAATACATGTCCAGTTATTGGTACTTGGCCATACATAGATACGGGGACTCAGCCCAATACAAAATACATGGAAACATGAAGTGAAATACATATCGACCCGACGAAGCGGGGAAACTCAAATGGAGGCGAGAGCGAGAACACTCGCCTAAATCACCAGAAATGCCGAAAGGTCCGAAATCCACGGAACTCGGGACGCGCCATAATTATGGAAGGAGAGAGTGCACAGGGAGACGCGGGTTTTTGAGGGTGAAACGCGAGGGTCGCAGACGCGGGAGTTAGCGTCGCGAAAATAGCAGACACGGGAATCACAGACGCGGGAATAGCAGACGCGGGGTTCGCGTCGCAAGAATGGCAGACGCGGGAATAGCAGACGCGGGGATAGCAGACGCGGGGTTCACGTCGCGAGAATGGCAGACGCGGAATTGCAGACGTGGGATAGCAGACGCGGGATTCGCGTCGCATAGATGCCACAAAACGCGAGGTCTGCGTTCAAGTGCGGATGCGAGGAAAACGCGGACGTGGACATGGGTTCTGAGTCGCGTTAACACAAGAAGAACACAACGCGGGAATAGACTCTGCATCGTGTCAATACAGAAAGGCGCGGAGCGCGTTAAGGGATTGCCCAGACGCGGGGTTGAGATCCGCGTTAGGAAATAAACAGAGAGGAAGAAAGGTGATTCCTTTACTGCGCCCGACGAAGGGAAGTTCGGCCCCAATCCAAAAGGAGGGTACCGGCCCTAAGTCTTGCCAACGGAGGAGAACGCGGCCCAATCCAAAGGAGGGGCCGGTCCTTGAGGAGATGATGGAGCGGTGGTTTTTATGAAGAGGTTTTGATGGTGGTGGTAGTTTTGGAAAAGGTAAAGGAAAAGGTGGAAGCTTTGGTGGAGTTTTGGAGTTGTGGTGGTTTCCATGGAGATGGAGGAGGAAGAAGATGAAGGTAAGGAGTTTGGAGAAGTTGTAGTGGTGGTTGTTTATGGTGGAGATGAAGAAGGAGTTGGTGGAGGTTAAGGTGTTGGTGAAGAGAAGGAAGAGAAAATGAAGTGAAATGAAGAAGGAAAGATTTATATAGGATTTGGATTTGTGAAGGTGATGTAAAAATGGAAAAGAGAGGGGTTTAATTGTAAAGTGGAGGGGTGAGGTGTTTCTCTTGGCCAATCATGACCAGCCATGGAGATGGGTGAGGTGGAGATATTTTGGAGGAGATATTTTGGTGGAAGGTTGGAGAAGAAAATGGAAAATGGAGAAGTTTGGAGAATTTGGTGGAAAGAAAAGAAAGGAAAGAAAAAGGAAAAAGGAAAAGAAATGAAAAAGGGAAGATATTCTTGGAAGAAAAAGTGAAAATAATTAGAGTGGCGGATTCCGGGATTCGGTTGCGGATGCGGAAAACTTTCGGGAAAATACCGAAATCGTCCCGAAATCAAGTATCTCGGAACGACCCGCAAAAATTCTCAAAAATCAAGAATATTATTTTAAGAATCATGTGTGAAATTCGTTTTAAGAAATACTTTATAGTTTTTAAATTAAAAATCCTGAAATCTGCCACCAATATCGGTCGGCACCGAATCTGGCAGAAATCCGATAAATTCTGAAAATGCTCAGAAAATGAATTAAGATAATAAATATTATTCTAAGAAAATATGTGAAAGCGGTTTCTCAAAATTGACTCCATTTGGAAATTAAAAATCCAGAAGTCGGTCAACGGTGCTGGTCGACACCGGTTTTGAAGATTTCCATTTTAATTCAGGAAAATTTCAGAAAATCATAGAAAATCTAAAATATGAGAAAATAATATTGAAACTAAAATCGGTCAAATCTGATTACCGAAAGACCAAATTGAGTAATACACTAGGATCGGGTCCCCGGTTCAGAGAAGGGCAGACTCTGAGTCCACGAATCCGGATCCAAGACAAAATGATCATATAAACAATTCATAATACAAAACAAATATAGGAAGTAAATCGAAAAATACGATCGAAAAATCTGAATACGCAACTAAGTACGTATTCTGGGAGCGGGGTGTTACATTCCATCCACCTTACAAAAAATTGCGTCCTCGCAATTTCGATAAGGGGTAAAATGAACACAAAGGGGACAAAGGTGGAATTTATACCAATCAAGATATGAAGCACTATAGGTAGGGCTCAATTTGACTGAACAATAATCTCCGTACTTCCGGCTGTATACATTTTGAACGGTACCAAATAATACTGACTGATGTCGTTGCTGTGCAATAGAATTCCAGTTGTATTGCATACTTAATGTCGCTCTGAGAATAAGCCAGAATACTGAATAAAGGAAACCTCGATAATACTGAGCATAATAAAGAAGACCGATAATGAGAATCCCGAATACCAGGCATCGATCACTCTGAAAGATATAGCCGAAAATAAAGAATAACCGCAGAAAATCCCGAATACCATCTTCTGAAAGATAACCCGGTAGCAGATCCATTGAAAATACCCGAACTTTCATAGAGTTGGCCGAAGAGATCATATCATAGCTTCATCCAGAACCAGCCACTGCCTCTCTAGTATATCCATATCTTAAATTGGTATAAGGCTTCGAAAAACCAAAACAGGGTAAAGATGGAAAGGATTAGGAATCAAAGGAAAGATGATCAAGAAAAATAGATAACTCTGTACTTGTAGTTGGAATGTATAACCAGGACTCATGCATTCCGGTTGCAAATTTCTCTACCATTAATTTGCCATCTGGACGTACTGAGGAGGTGAGAGCCTAAGCTCTGATACCATCCTGTAACACCCCGATCCTGCGGGTACGGAGACATTACTGCAACGTATATACGCAGGTCAGAAATACCCTCACGTATATACGCTAAGCATCAGTACAGGCAAGAATCAGAGTACGGAAGCAAGTGGTGCATTATACATTCCAACACATGAGTACAATTACAAAGTTATCACCAGAGGTGATCCAATATTACATGAATATTACATCACTGATATGCGCAATTACGAGATTACAAAGAGATGTACAAGTATGAACAGTACACAGGCACTCACGAGTTTACAAAGGAAAACTCGAGAGGCACACAGGGGGCCTGGAAGGATAGAGCTCTGGATGATCTGCTGGAGATCCACGCTACCGCTGCGCCACTCTGATTAGCAACCGGGAGAATCCACACGCTCCAAGCTCCAAACCTGGACATGAGGATCCAGAGGAGTCAGAACTCCCCAGGCGAGTGGTGAGGCAAAAGCCAAGTGGCAAGCAAGGGTAAGCACATGTATAGCGATGAAACCGAATAAAGCCGAGGACGAGCAAATCTGATTGTATGGTTTCAGATCACGGCTCCATGAGACTAGTACATCGAAGGAATAATCCAAACAAGGAAACCCTCATCTATATACCTTTATCTCATGTCACCATAATCTAAGCACATACAACCCGACTGCACTCAGGGCATGATAAGATAATGAACAGGAGGCAGGTAGATACAAGGGATAAAGCAGAGTATGAGCAGTTAATACGAAATACTCATAAAATCGAAAATCCGAAGTAAAATCCAGGACAAGCAAATATGATAAGGCATATCACAGATTCATAGCAGTTTAAGTTACAGGCTTCAGTATGCGTCCCATTCCACATACCTCTACTTACAACTTAAAGAGCCGGTATTATCTTGACACTTTATTATTACTCGTCTTACCCTGATATCTAGCTATGTGAACTAGCGTCCCAGCACACATAAATCCATATCCGAGTAAAGCAAGGTTGTTATTGAAAACCAGCGGGGGTATCAACGAACTATGTTTACAGTGGGTCCCGTACATACCCGGGACCACGGCCCAGGATTGTTCCGTTGCTTGGTGGACGGAACCCGCCGCAAGGCGAACAGGAGGGACTTATGTATGCCCTTATCATGATGGTACCAGGAAGGAGGGAGCCAGCACTCCCCTCGGTCGCCTGGAGGCCCACAGGTCAGACCGGAAGTTTTAGTTGCAAACACATGCTAATACCACTGTAAACACGAACACATATTGATAGCCGCATGTTTTCCCCCGACCCGATGCAAGTTGGTCCTTTTTAGGATTTATTAGGTAATTATCAATTTACGAGAATAACAGGAGAGAGATGCCCTACAGATTCAAGAGGTGGCCCTCACCGTGTATGGTGTGGCACTTTGTTCCATGTGGCACTTTGTTCTGAGGGAAATGGATTCTAGAGGTGGCCCCCACAGATTCAAGAGGTGGCCCCCACCGTGTATGGTGTGGCACTTTGTTCTGTGTGGCACTTAGTTCCATTCAGGATAACAGGTCACTGTACATAGTACAGGATAACAAGGCAAGGTTCCCGTAAAGGTGATAATCACAAGTCAAGTATATCATGCTGGGTGTCAAGTGATAGCATGACAGGATGATGATATTTAGCAGGCAACCAATCATGTCAAGAGATTGATATAAGGTCAGTGGCAAGTCATGTCATAACAAGGGGTCTTGCCAAATAGTAGCATGTCTGAGATCAGGTGATAACACATCAGTTGTCAGGTGACACAAGCAGGTGTTAAATAGTAGCATGTAAATGACAGGTCTGAAGTAATGGCATGGCAAGTGTTATCATATCAGGTAGACACATGGTATGTGATAAAGTAGTAAGCATATCACAGGCATGGTATATGCGCACGAATGAAACTACCCTAGTACAAGCATTCGTCGCAGGGCAATACATGTCCAGTTATTGGCACTTGGCCATACATAGATACGGGGACTCAGCCCAATACAAAATACATGGAAACATGAAGTGAAATACATATCGACCCGACGAAGCGGGAAACTCAAATGGAGGCGAGAGCGAGAACACTCGCCTAAATCACCAGAAATGCCGAAAGGTCCGAAATCCACGGAACTCGGGACGCGCCATTATGGAAGGAGAGAGTGCACAGGGAGACGCGGGTTTTTGAGGGTGAAACGTGAGGGTTCGCAGACGCGGGAGTTAGCGTCGCGAAAATAGCAGACACGGGAATCACAGACGCGGGAATAGCAGACGCGGGGTTCGCGTCGCAAGAATGGCAGACGCGGGAATAATAGAGACGCGGGATAGCAGACGCGGGGTTCACGTCGCGAGAATGGCAGACGCGGAATTGCAGACGTGGGATAGCAGACGCGGGATTCGCGTCGCATAGATGCCACAAAACGCGAGGTCTGCGTTCAAGTGCGGATGCGAGGAAAACGCGGACGTGGACATGGGTTCTGAGTCGCGTTAACACAAGAAGAACACAAACGCGGGAATAGACTCTGCGTCGTGTCAATACAGAAAGGCGCGGAGCGCGTTAAGGGATTGCCCAGACGCGGGGTTGAGATCCGCGTTAGGAAACAAACAGAGAGGAAGAAAGGTGATTCCTTTGCTGCGCCCGACGAAGGGAAGTTCGGCCCCAATCCAAAAGGAGGGTACCGGCCCTAAGTCTTGCCAACGGAGGAGAACGCGGCCCCAATCCAAAAGGAGGGGCCGGTCCTTGAGGAGATGATGGAGCGGTGGTTTTTATGAAGAGGTTTTGATGGTGGTGGTAGTTTTGGAAAAGGTAAAGGAAAAGGTGGAAGCTTTGGTGGAGTTTTGGAGTTGTGGTGGTTTCCATGGAGATGGAGGAGGAAGAAGATGAAGGTAAGGAGTTTGGAGAAGTTGTAGTGGTGGTTGTTATGGTGGAGATGAAGAAGGAGTTGGTGGAGGTTAAGGTGTTGGTGAAGAGAAGGAAGAGAAAATGAAGTGAAATGAAGAAGGAAAGATTTATATAGGATTTGGATTTGTGAAGGTGATGTAAAAATGGAAAAGAGAGGGGTTTAATTGTAAAGTGGAGGGGTGAGGTGTTTCTCTTGGCCAATCATGACCAGCCATGGAGATGGGTGAGGTGGAGATATTTTGGAGGAGATATTTTGGTGGAAGGTTGGAGAAGAAAATGGAAGAATGGAGAAGTTTGGAGAATTTGGTGGAAAGAAAAGAAAGGAAAGAAAAAGGAAAAAGAAAAAAAAATGAAAAAGGGAAGATATTCTCTTGGAAGAAAAAGTGAAAATAATTAGAGTGGCGGATTCCGGGATTCGGGTTGCGGATGCGGAAAACTTTCGGGAAAATACCGAAATCGTCCCGAAATCAAGTATCTCGGAACGACCCGCAAAAATTCTCAAAAATCAAGAATATTATTTTAAGAATCATGGTGAAATTCGTTTTAAGAAATACTTTATAGTTTTAAATTAAAAATCCTGAAATCTGCCGCCAATATCAGTCGGCACCGAATCTGGCAGAAATCCGATAAATTCTGAAAATGCTCAGAAAATGAATTAAGATAATAAATATTATTCTAAGAAAATATGTGAAAGCGATTTCTCAAAATTTGACTCCATTTGAAAATTAAAAATCCAGAAGTCGGTCAGCGGTGCTGGTCGACACCGGTTTTGAAGATTTTCCATTTAATTCAGGAAAATTTCAGAAAATCATAGAAAATCTAAAATATGAGAAAATAATATTGAAACTAAAATCGGTCAAATCTGATTACCGGAAAGACCAAATTGAGTAATACACTAGGATCGGGTCCCCGGTTCAGAGAAGGGCAGACTCTGAGTCCACGAATCCGGATCCAAGACAAAATGATCATATAAACAATTCATAATACAAAACAAATACAAGAAGTAAATCAAAAAATACGATCAAAAAATCTGAATACGCAACTAAGTACGTATTCTGGGAGCGGGGTGTTACATTCCATCCACCTTACAAAAAATTGCGTCCTCGCAATTTCGATAAGGGGTTAAAATGAACACAAAGGGGACAAAGGTGGAATTTATACCAATCAAGATATGAAGCACTATAGGTAGGGCTCTCAATTTGACTGAACAATAATCATCCTCCGTACTTCCGGCTGTATACATTTTTGAACGGTACCAAATAATACTGACTGATGTCGTTGCTGTGCAATAGAATTCCAGTTGTATTGCATACTTAATGTCGCTCTGAGAATAAGCCAGAATACTGAAGATAAAGGAAACCTCGATAATACTGAGCATAATAAAGAAGACCGATAATTGAGAATCCCGAATACCAGGCATCGATCACTCTGAAAGATATAGCCGAGAATAAAGAATAACCGCAGAAAATCCCGAATACCATCTTCTGAAAGATAACCGGTAGCAGATCCATTGAAAATACCCGAACTTTCATAGAGTTGGCCGAAGAGATCATATCATAGCTGCATCCAGAACCAGCCACTACCTCTCTAGTATATCCATATTTTAAATTGGTATAAGGCTTCGAAAAACCAAAACAGGGTAAAGATGGAAGGGATTAGGAATCAAAGGAAAGATGATCAAGAAAAATAGATAACTCTGTACTTGTAGTTGGAATGTATAACCAGGACTCATGCATTCCAGTTGCAAATTTCTCTACCATTAATTTGCCATCTGGACGTACTGAGGAGGTGAGAGCCTAAGCTCTGATACCATCCTGTAACGCCCCGATCTGCGGGTACGGAGACGTTACTGCAACGTATATCGCAGGTCAGAAATACCCTCACGTATATACGCTAAGCATCAGTACAGGCAAGAATCAGAGTACGGAAGCAAGTGGTGCATTATACATTCTAACACATGAGTACAATTACAAGTTATCACCAGAGGTGATCCAATATTACATGAATATTACATCACGATATGCGCAATTACGAGATTACAAAGAGATGTACAAGTATGAACAGTACACAGGCACTCACGAGTTTACAAAAGGAAAACTCGAGAGGCACACAGGGGGCCTGGAAGGATAGAGCTCTGGATGATCTGCTGGAGATCCACGCTACCGCTGGCCACTCTGATTAGCAACCGGGAGAATCCACACGCTCCAAGCTCCAAAACCTGGACATGAGGATCCAGAGGAGTCAGAACTCCCCAGGCGAGTGGTGAGGCAAAAGCCAAGTGGCAAGCAAGGGTAAGCACATGTATAGCGATGAAACCGAATAAAGCCGAGGACGAGCAAATCTGATTGTATGGTTTCAGATCACGGCTCCATGAGACTAGTACATCGAAGGAATAATCCAAACAAGGAAACCCTCATCTATATACCTTATCTCATGTCACCATAATCTAAGCACATACAACCCGACTGCACTCAGGGCATGAAGATAATGAACAGGAGGCAGGTAGATACAAGGGATAAAGCAGAGTATGAGCAGTTAATACGATAATACTCATAAAAACGAAAATCCGAAGTAAAATCCAGGACAAGCAAATATGGTAAGGCATACACAGATTCATAGCAGTTTAAGTTACAGGCTCAGTATGCGTCCCATTCCACATACCTCTACTTACAACTTAAAGAGCCGGTTATTATCTTGACACTTATTATTACTCGTCTTACCCTGATATCTAGCTATGTGAACTAGCGTCCCAGCACACATAGATCCATATCCGAGTAAAGCAAGGTTGTATTGGAAACCAGCGGGGGTATCAACGAACTATGTTTACAGTGGGTCCCGTACATACCCGGGACCACGGCCCAGGATTGTTCCGTTGCTTGGTGGACGGAACCCGCCGCAAGGCGAACAGGAGGGACTTATGTATGCTTTCATGATGGTACCAGGAAGGAGGGAGCCAGCACTCCCTCGGTCGCCTGGAGGCCCACAGGTCAGACCGGAAGTTTTAGTTGCACAACATGCCTAATACCACTGTAAACACGAACACATATTGATAGCCGCATGTTTTCCCCGACCCGATGCAAGTTGGTCCTTTTTAGGATTTATTAGGTAATTATCAATTTACGGGAATAACAGGAGATGGCCCTACAGATTCAAGAGGTGGCCCCCACAGATTCAAGAGGTGGCCCCCACCGTGTATGGTGTGGCACTTTGTTCCATGTGGCACTTTGTTCTGAGGGAAATGGATTCTAGAGGTGCCCCCACCGTGTATGGTGTGGCACTGTTCTGTGTGGCACTTAGTTCCATTCAGGATAACAGGTCACTGTACATAGTACAGGATAACAAGGCAAAGTTCCCGTAAAGTGATAATCACAAGTCAAGTATATCATGCTGGGTGTCAAGTGATAGCATGACAGGATGATGATATTTAGCAGGCAACCAATCATGTCAAGAGATTGATATAAGGTCAGTGGCAAGTCATGTCATAACAAGGGGTCTTGCCAAATAGTAGCATGTCTGAGATCAGGTGATAACACATCAGTTGTCAGGTGACACAAGCAGGTGTTAAATAGTAGCATGTAAATGACAGGTCTGAAGTAATGGCATGGCAAGTGTTATCATATCAGGTAGACACATGGTATGTGATAAAGTAGTAAGCATATCACAGGCATGGTATATGCGCACGAATGAAACTACCCTAGTACAAGCATTCGTCGCAGGGCAATACATGTCCAGTTATTGGCACTTGGCCATACATAGATACGGGGACTCAGCCTAATACAAAATACATGGAAACATGAAGTGAAATACATATCGACCCGACGAAGCGGGGAAACTCAATGGAGCGAGAGCGAGCGAGAACACTCGCCTAAATCACCAGAAATGCCGAAAGGTCCGAAATCCACGGAACTCGGGACGCGCCATAATTATGGAAGGAGAGAGTGCACAGGGAGACGCGGGTTTTGAGGGTGAAACGCGAGGGTTCGCAGACGCGGGAGTTAGCGTCGCGAAAATAGCAGACACGGGAATCACAGACGCGAGAATAGCAGACGCGGGGTTCGCGTCGCAAGAATGGCAGACGCGGGAAAGCAGACGCGGGATAGCAGACGCGGGGTTCACGTCGCGAGAATGGCAGACGCGGAATTGCAGACGTGGGATAGCAGACGCGGGATTCGCGTCGCATAGATGCCACAAAACGCGAGGTCTGCGTTCAAGTGCGGATGCGAGGAAAACGCGGACGTGGACATGGGTTCTGAGTCGCGTTAACACAAGAAGAACACAAACGCGGGAATAGACTCTGCGTCGTGTCAATACAGAAAGGCGCGGAGCGCGTTAAGGGATTGCCCAGACGCGGGGTTGAGATCCGCGTTAGGAAACAAACATAGAGGAAGAAAGGTGATTCCTTTGCTGCGCCGACGAAGGGAAGTTCGGCCCCAATCCAAAAGGAGGGTACGGCCCTAAGTCTTGCCAACGGAGGAGGAGAACGCGGCCCCAATCCAAAGGAGGGCCGGTCCTTGAGGAGATGATGGAGCGGTGGTTTTTATGAAGAGGTTTGATGGGGTGGTAGTTTTGGAAAAGGTAAAGGAAAAGGTGGAAGCTTGGTGGAGTTTTGGAGTTGTGGTGGTTTCCATGGAGATGGAGGAGGAAGAAGATGAAGGTAAGGAGTTTGGAGAAGTTGTAGTGGTGGTTGTTATGGTGGAGATGAAGAAGGAGTTGGTGGAGGTTAAGGTGTTGGTGAAGAGAAGGAAGAGAAAATGAAGTGAAATGAAGAAGGAAAGATTTATATAGGATTTGGATTTGTGAAGGTGATGTAAAAATGGAAAAGAGAGGGGTTTAATTGTAAAGTGGAGGGGTGAGGTGTTTCTCTTGGCCAATCATGACCAGCCATGGAGATGGGTGAGGTGGAGATATTTTGGAGGAGATATTTTGGTGGAAGGTTGGAGAAGAAAATGGAAGAATGGAGAAGTTGGAGAATTTGGTGGAAAGAAAAGAAAGGAAAGAAAAAGGAAAAAGGAAAAAAAATGAAAAAGAGAAGATATTCTCTTGGAAGAAAAAGTGAAAATAATTAGAGTGGCGGATCCCGGGATTCGGTTGCGGATGCGGAAAACTTTCGGGAAAATACCGAAATCGTCCCGAAATCAAGTATCTCGGAACGACCCGCAAAAATTCTCAAAAATCAAGAATATTATTTTAAGAATCATGGTGAAATTCGTTTTAAGAAATACTTTATAGTTTTTAAATTAAAAATCCTGAAATCTGCCGCCAATATCGGTCGGCACCGAATCTGGCAGAAATCCGATAAATTCTGAAAATGCTCAGAAAATGAATTAAGATAATAAATATTATTCTAAGAAAATATGTGAAAGCGGTTTCTCAAAATTTGACTCCATTTGGAAATTAAAAATCCAGAAGTCGGTCAGCTGCTGGTCGACACCGTTTTGAAGATTTTCCATTTTAATTCAGGAAAATTTCAGAAAATCATAGAAATCTAAAATATGAGAAAATAATATTTGAAACTAAAATCGGTCAAATCTGATTACCGGAAAGACCAAATTGAGTAATACACTAGGATCGGGTCCCCGGTTCAGAGAAGGGCAGACTCTGAGTCCACGAATCCGGATCCAAGACAAAATGATCATATAAACAATTCATAATATAAAACAATACAGGAAGTAAATCGAAAAATACGATCGAAAAAATCTGAATACGCAACTAAGTACGTATTCTGGGAGCGGGGTGTTACAGAGATGATATTACTTATCATCAAGAAGAGCTCATTTTCATTGAGAAAACTGAGAAATCACTGTCATAAATTTAGTGTTAACTTTACATCGAGATGAATGCAAGAGGGTGTATAAACTTAGTATTAGACATCTCAGTTTCAATGAGAAAGCTCGAAGAAAGATCATTGTCATAGGTATAGTATTTAACTTAACAATTAAAATGGATGCTAGAGGTGTGATGTTTTAACTTAGCATCGATGTCTTAGTTTAATGAGAAAAACTCGAGGGGAGATCATTGTCATAGGTACAGTATTTCACTTAACAATGAAATGGATGCTAGAGGTATGATGTTTTAACTTAGCATCGAACGTCCGAAAGTCAAGAGAATCACTGTCATAGGTATAATATTAACTTAACGGGGATTTTATTACGATATAAGCATTTTTGTCAGAGGTGAGATATTAACTGACCGAAACCTATAATGCGATAGGAGCAATTTTGGTGACTTGTCATTCATTATGAAGAGAATTGACAAGTTGAAATTTTTGTTGGCTCAAAGGCCTTCCACCCTAGTTTGATGATGATTAACTCATGTAGTTATGTTTATTAATAATCTTGTGTTTTAGTCTCAGATCTTATAACAAGATGTTAGTTGGTGATAGCTTCAACAAGAGGTGTTTGGAAGCTTCACAAGTGATTCCAGGGCTCAAGCTTCAAGATCACACCTTGCCTAGCCTATGGATGAAGTTTTGGATCGGGTCTACTTGAAGATGGAGATCATCAAGAAGACTTAGGTATCCTAGTTTAGTTTAGTGTGTTTTAGATCCATTTGTAAAGCTTAGTATAGTTGATATGCTCAAGTGCACAACACACACAAGTTTTATGTTTGGTTTTTGGTTTTCATGAATAGTTGATCAAAACAAGTTTAATTGATATATGTAGTGTTTCATTCTATACATGCATGCTTAACTTTTAAACAAACTTATTTTGACTTTCCTATTCATGTATTGAAAAATCAAGTTGATAAAAATACAAGTGTTGTTTTTTGATAAAACTTGCAAGACACAAAAATGATTGAATATGTTGATATATGTTGAAATTTTATCACAAGTTTGTTATACAAAGTAAAATGATAAAATAATTTTTATGGTATTTTAAAAGAGATAAAGATTTTCAAAATATTTTTAACGTTTGTTTCTGTCCCAGAACAGTGGCTGACAGGCCAGGTCGGTCGACCGCACCAAGGGCGGTCGACCCTTGGGGTCGACCGACGTGCACAAGCCTGTGCACGTTTGGCAGACACAGGGACGGGCGGCCGGGCGGCCGACCGGGACCTGAGAGCAGTGCTCTCTGTTTATTTGGGTCGAGGGTTGCCCCAACGGTCACATTTCTGACCGTTGGCGGTCGGCCGGCGGCCGACCGGTAGCCTGTCAGGCTGCCAGATCAGCCTAACGGCTAGTTTTCTGATGGGCCTATATAAACCCATTTCCTTGGGATTTGGCCAAGATCTTTAGAGCTGATTTTCTCCCATTCTCTGGTTTTAAAAACAAGTTTTAAAAAGTGTTTAAAAGAGCAAAAAGATTCATTCTATTTGTTTTTAAGTGTTTTGTTTATTTCAAAGAAACTAGGTTTTGGGAATTATTTTTGAGCAAAAATCTCTATATCATTTTTGGTGTTTCCCAAGAGTTTTCTTTGATCAAAACACTTAGTTTCAACTTGAGCTATATCTTCTATCCTAATCTATTTAGGATCTTTTGTTTGTGGAAAAGAGAGTTTGTGGTCTTTGTAACTACTTGTTGTAAAACCTTTGCGATTGGGTTGCTCCCTCTTCGGTAGAGGTAGAGGATTGTGGTTTGCTCCTCTTGTGAGAGGTGGAGTTGGTTGTTGTTTGCTCCCTCTAGTGTGAGTGGAGCTTGGTGGTTTGTAAACCCTCTTCGGTAGGAGGTGTTGGTTGTTGTTGGCTACGGGCCTGCCCCTCGGTTGTGAGGCGGTGTTTGAGAGAGGAGTTCGGTACTCTAGTGTTGTAACAAATCCTCTTCGGTAGAGGTTCCCTCGGTGGAGATAGTGGATTGGAAATCCTACACGGTGGTGTAGGCGGGGATGTAGAGCTAGGGGCTCGAACCTCGAAACATATCTGTTGTTAGCGTTTGATCCACTTGTCTCTCTAACTCTCTCTCTCTTTATTTAGTGCAAAGCATCATTCATATTGTCATATCATATATTGCTTGTGTTGCCTTGCATCTTTATATGTTCATCCTTATATGCTTGGCTTGCTTGTGTGTGTGCCTCACTTGTACTTAACCACAAGAGCTTCATATAGCACCTCAACCCATATTTAGGGGAATCAAGAGGAGTTAGTCCAGAACCCTCACGGGAATTCGGCTACACTTGTGTGTGTACTAAGTGTGTTGCAAGATTGTTTTAAGCTTCCGTATTTAGCGCATTAGTTCACTAGATTAGCACTTACACCTATTCACCCCCCCCCCCTCTAGGTGTTTTTTCAAGTGGTATCAGAGCCAACGCTCCTGATATTAGGCTTACATCCTAGGAGTGAGATCTATTTGTGCTAATCTATTGTTTGCATTTGCTTGTTTGCACACTCATATAGTTTACCATGGACTTCATGACCCCCCTAGCTTTGACCCTTCCAACATTGTTGTTTGGAAGTATAGGATGTCCATGTACCTAAAGACCCTAGGTTTGCATGTTTTCCTTACCGCTACCAAGAGATGTATCTTGGTGACCGCAAGCATATAGGGGCCAATGCACAAGCCCTTGAGGCCATTAGAAGCACGCTCTCAAAAGAATATCTTATGCATGTTTCTAATCTTGATTTCGCTTTGCAGTGTGGAACAAGTTGACAACCACCACCACCTCCGAGCTTCAAATGCAATCAACAAGAGGAGGAATCTAGTGGAGAATCCGAGCCACAACAATGCCAATGATCCAAGGGAATGACTCCCTTGAGGTACACACTCGGAAACCCACTTAGATGATGATGATAATGCTAGTTCTTCAAATGATTATGTTGATGCTCATGCTTAAATGAAGAAACTATCCATTGTGTGTGAAAAATTAATAGAAAAATATAATTTGTTGAAAAAGAAGCCTTGCTTAAATAAAGAAAATGAAAATTATCTTCTAAATTTGACAAGGTTTTGCAAGAGAGGTTGAGGTCTATAATGAAAGGGATTCATTGAGATCTCAATTAGAACTTGCACTAAAAGAAAATGAGTTTTTAAAATCTAAAAATGATTGTGAAACTCTTTGAAGAAAAATGAAAATTATCTTCAAAAGTTGACTTTGTTTTAAAAGAAAATAATTCTTTAAAAAGAGAAATTGATTTTATTTCAAAAGAATTAGAAATTTGTTTAAATAAAAATTGAAAAAATGATATTGTTCTCATGTTTGCATGCTAGGGTAGTATCACACACTTCACCTATTGCATGCCACACTCTTCTTGATCAAACAATGATATATCCATGCTTAAGAAGAGTGTAGATTGTTTGGGCTCCACTTTGAGCCAATGTGTTGTTGGGCATACACGTTGAAATCTTTGTTTCGAAAAAGAAACAAGTTCCATCTATTCATGCACACCCTCCACGGCATACACATGCTCCTCACGGACACACCCATCACATATATGCTCATGTGTACACTTGTACACATTGTGGACGTATGGGCCACCTTGCTAAATTTTGTTATGATAAATTACATGTTTCAAATTTAGCAAAGAAGTTTGTTTGGGTAGAGAAGGTACTAAACCCCATGGACCCAATAAGATATGGGTACCAAAGACCACCCTAAAATTTTGATGTAGGTGTGGGCTCTCACATGACGTGAGAGTAGAGGTACCTTGGAATGGATGCGTTCCGTGCTTGAAGGGAAACTATTTGGATGCATCACTTTCAAGGAAGGTTGGTGGAGATGACCACCATATTTTTTTTTGGAGACAAGGAAAGTTGCCTTCTAGGTTTTGGAACGATCCCTAACTCCTATTTATTGTTTACATGCTTTTCATATTCATTGTTTATAGCATGTTTCATTGTTTAGTGATTAGTATGAAAATGTCATGTTAATTAGATTCTTGACATACATGTATAGTATTTGAGACACCCATGTTTAATATGGAGTATTATTGTGTTCTCGTATTGATTAGCTATCATGTACATCATAAATCTAATAACATGTGGATATTCATAATAATCATGTTTTATGTTATCATGTTGATTTATCTTGTTTTTGATGCTTCATGATTTGATTATAGTTTAAATGTTAGTTTTCATTAAGACTAGGATTTATACTTGTGCATATAGTGAGCCACAAATAAATCTATATATGTTGAGCTTGATGTTATTTGACCCACCATAGATGTGCTAGCATAGTCTAGTTTTGATGATTCATGCATTTTAAAACTGTATTCCTATTTTGGATTTATTTTATGAGTTTTATTCATGTATATGTTTATTTTGCCAAACTTTAAGATAACATGTATACCCTTTGAGTCATTTGCCTTTCATGCAAATCTATATATATGGACTCAATTGGTTTAGGGATATGTATGTATACTTATTGTATTGACAATTCATACATATACCTTGAAATGAAAATTGTTTTGGTGAAAATAGTTTTTCTTGATTCGTGTTATTTGTTTAACTTATGTATATGTCTATTTTATCCAAATTATTATTATATATAATCCTTTTTGAGCCACGTGCTTCTGCATATATTAGTGGACTCGTTGTGTTGGATATGTATGTATGCTTTAGTTTGTATAAGACATACATATACCTTGAAAATAAATAATTTTGATGATTTTCATGTTTCAAGGAATTATTTGAGCTTAATTGAATACTTTCATGATCATGTTCTTCTCATTGTATTGTACACTCACATTTCTTGATTACTCATGTTTTGTTTCATGAGTCATATTTATGCTTAAATGATTATGAGTGTTGACTATTTGTGAAATTCATGTTTATGAAAAAATAATCTTGTTCTATTCCTACTTGAAGGATTTCGTACTAGTTAACAAAACTTTTCATTTTAACTAGTTCGTATTCTCGTTTTGATATGAGTTATACCATGCTTTTATTGTTATGTCAATTGTATCATTGAACTCTTCAATGGTATCAATCTGATTCTTTTGTATACTCATATGTGTTTATGTATGTATGCCTCATTTCAATAGTATCAATGTCTATGGGTATCTTTTTTTTTCATACATATACGTTTATTTGTGCCTACTATATTCCTATATCTTAGAGCACAAATATTGTTTATGCTAAGCTTGAAAACCTCAATGATTATCCTATTCAATTGATTACTTTTAAATGGTATCAAGCCTACGCATTGTTTTAGTTGTATTTCATAAAGGGGGAGAAAATTTGACTTTCATATTTCAATTGGTATTTGATTCCCACTCCTTACTTTATGATATCAAAATTGTTTATATAGCTAAAAGGAAAAATACTATCTTTTGATATCAAAAGTTTATGTTTTAAATTGGTATCTCAAAATTTTGTTTAGTATGTTTACTTCAATTTGTATCAAGATGCTTCATCGCGTATTTCAATTGATATCTTAATTAATTGTCACCCCTAATTAGCTTTGTTTTGTTTTTGTTTCAGACAAAAAGGGGGAGAAAATTTTGTTTTGTTTTGATTGTTTACCCTTTGATGATGATTGACAAAAAGGGGGAGAAAGATTTGATTTAGTTTTGCATATTTATGGTTTTTGCATATATTAAGTTTAATTTAGTTTAATTTAATTGGTATCTAGAGCATGTTGTGTTTTTGAACATTTCATTTGGTATCTAGAACCTTTATTGTTTATGCATATCTATGCATTCATGTTTAAATTCATTGCATATTATGTTTATTTGTTTATGCATGAGTTAAGGGGGAGCTTCTTTGAAGCTTAACTTTAATCCATGCATATATAACTCCATGAGTTTGGTCATCATCAAAAAGGGGGAGATTGTTGGCCCAAAGGCCTTCCACCCTAGTTTGATGATGATTAACTCATGTAGTTATGTTATTAATAATCTTGTGTTTTTAGTCTCAGATCTTATAACAAGAGGTAGTTGGTGATAGCTTCAACAAGAGGTGTTTGGAAGCTTCACAAGTGATTCTAGGGCTCAAGCTTCAAGATCACACCTTGCCTAGCCATGGATGAGTTTTTAGATCGGGTCTACTTGAAGATGGAGATCGTCAAGAAGACTTAGGTATCCTAGTTTAGTTTAGTGTGTTTAGATCCATTTGTAAAGCTTAGAATAGTTGATATGCTCAAGTGCACAACACACACAAGTTTTATGTTGGTTTTTGGTTTTCATGAATAGTGATCAAAACAAGTTTAATTGATATATGTATAGTTGTTTCATTCTATACATGCATGCTTAACTTTTAAACAAATATTTTGACTTTCCTATTCATGTATTGAAAAATCAAGTTGATAAAAATACAAGTGTTAGTTTTTGATAAAACTTGCAAGACACAAAAATGATTGAATATGTTGATATATGTCTTGAAATTTTTATCACAAGTTTGTTTATCAAAGTATAAAATGATAAACAATTTTATGGTAATTTTAAAAAAGATAAAAGATTTTTTAAAATATTTTTAACATGTGTTCTGTCCCAGAACAGTGGCTGACAGGCCAGGTCGGCCGACCGCACGGGTCGACGCACCAAGGGCCGGTCAACCCTGGGGTCGACCGAGTGCACAAGCCTGTGCACGTTTGGCAGACACAGGGGATGCGGGCCGGGCGGCCGACCGGACCTGAGAGCAGTGCTCTCTGTTTATTTGGGTCGACCGGGCGGTCGACGGGTTGCCCCAACGGTCACATTTCTGACCGTTGGCGGTCGGCTGGGCCGGCCGACCGGTAGCCTGTCAGGCTGCCAGATCAGCCTAACGGCTAGTTTTCTGATGGGCCTATATAAACCCATTTCTTGGGATTTTGGTCAAGATCTTAGAGCTGATTTTCTCCCATTCTTGGTTTTAAAAAAAAGTTTAAAAAGTGTTTAAAGAGCAAAAAGATTCATTCTATTGTTTTTAAGTGTTTTATTTATTCAAAGAAACTAGGTTTTGGGAATTGTTTTGAGCAAAAATCTCTATATCATTTTTGGGTGTTTTCCAAGAGTTTCTTTGATCAAAACACTAGTTTCCACACTTGAGCTATATCTTCTATCTAATCTATTTAGGATCTTTTGTTTGTGAAAAAGAGAGTTTGTGGTTTGTTTGTAACCATTGTTGTAAAAACCCTGCTTTGATTGGGTTGCTCACTCTTCGGTTAGAGGTAGAGGATTGTGGTTTGCTCCCTCTTGTGAGAGGGGTGGAGTTGGTTGTTGTTTGCTCCTCTAGTGTGAGGTGGAGCTTGGTGGTTTGTAAACACCCTCTCGTCTAGAGTAGAGGTGTGGTTGTTGTTTGGCTACGGGCCTACCCTCGGTTGTGAGGCGGTGTTTGAGAGAGGAGTTCGGTACTCTAGTGTTGTAACAAATCCTCTTCGGTAGAGGTCCCTCGGTGGGAGATAGTGGATTGGAAATCCTACACGGTGGTGTAGGCGGGGATATAGAGCTAGGGGCTCGAACCTCGAAACATATCTTGTTGTTAGCGTTTGATCCACTTGTCTCTAACTCTCTCTTCTTTATTTAGTGCAAAGCATCATTCATATTGTCATATCATATATTGCTTGTGTTGCCTTGCATCTTTTATATTGTTCATCCTTATATGCTTGGCTTGCTTGTGTGTGCGCCTCACTTGTACTTAACCACAAGAGCTTCATATAGCACCTCAACCCATATTTAGGGGAATCAAGAGGAGTTAGTCCAGAGCCCTTCACGGGAATTCGGCTACACTTGTGTGTTGTACTAAGTGTGTTGCAAGATGTTTTAAGCTTCCGCATTTAGCGCATTTAGTTCACTAGATTAGCACTTACACCTATCACCCCCCCCCCCTCTAGGTGTTTTTCAATTTTATCCGCTAGGAAAATTGAGAGAAATCACTGTTAAGGTATAATGCTAACTTAATAGTGGGGTATGCCAGAGGTACAATGTTAACATGACAGGTTCGATCTGTGATTATTTTGCTGAGGAAACAATTACAGCTTTGGTGATCTACCATTCTATGGACAGGAATTGGTAAGGAATTTTTGAAGGGAAGGTTGTTCAGGTCCCTCAGGATTTTAGCAAATCTCAAACTATCAACAGATTTGGTATGTCTTTACCAATTATCGTTTGAGTTGAGCTAGCCTTGCTATTTCCCTCAGCATGATAAGTGTCTCGAAGATTTTTGTTGGGCTTAAAGGTCAACTGTTTTCTCTATCCTTTAGCCATCGGAGGCGTTAGATTAGCGTAGTGTACCTCATGAGTTTTTACTGTGCAGATGAGTGAAGGATCAATGAGGTGGATATGGATTCCGCGAGGATTTGTTCTGAGATTAACCTTCTTCATGGAGTCTTTTTGATCATCGTTAGTCACCACACTTTGATATGAATGTGGAAACATTAAAAAGGCTCTGCAAAGATGATCATAAACCTTCTTCATGAGTCTGACTTGATAAGCCATCAGATAGACTCAGTAATCATCTATGAGAGTCGATCGATCACCACATCGTTATATGAATGAGAAATAATGGAAAGATTCTATAAAGATGTGTCACAAACCTTCTTCAATGAGTTTGGCTTGATAAAAAAGTCAGATAAACTCATTCAACCCACCGTAAGAGTCGATCAATCACCACATCTTAATATGAATGTGGGCAATGGAAAGGTTCTGCAAAGATGTGTCATATACCTTCTTCAATGAGTTTGGCTTGATATATCATCAGATAAACTTATTAACCCACCTAAGAGTCCATCATCGCCACTTCTTGATATAAATGTGGAAACAATGGAAAGGTTCCTCAAAGATACGTCACGAACCTTCTTCAATGACTTTGGCTTCATAAGCCATCAGATAAACTTATTTAATCCTCCATGAGAGTCGATCGATCACCACATCTTGATATAAATGTGAAAATAATGTGCACGAGCCTTATCAATGAGTTTAGCTTGATAAGCCATCAGATAAAAACTCATTCAATTACTCATGGACTATTTGGATGGCTCGTTGGGTTAAACTTCGATCAATCGAACAGGAGAAGGAAGGTATGCCACCATTATATATAAGAAAAAGTCAGGCCAAATAAGTCATTCTTCTAGACCGAGAGGAATGATCAAAAGAAGAGTGTCCAAAAATTACTACTTCGACATGCTAACTTCAAAATATGACCTATACTTTTAAGTTGAGATGGGTGCATGTCTATATACTAGAGAAGAGTGAAAGACTAAAACTTGACATTTTACCCTTGTATTTATTTTGATGTTTACATCATGCATCATAATGTCACCCAATGTTCGGTCAGCTCGGCGTTAATCGACCATGATGTAATCCATTGAATGAGGAAGCTCTTTGGCGCTCTCCTAAACACTTGGATCTCAAACCTAATCCATCTAATGATCAGGGTGGAGCTTCGACCAGAGGTGTAATGTTAACTAATCATGAGAAGAGTAATAAACATAAAATCAAAGTTCTGACTTTGTTCCTTCAATGTTGACATCATGCATCAAAATGCACCAATATTGGTCGGCTCAGTGTCGATCGACCGTAATGTGATCCATTGAATGAGAAATCTTTTCTTTGGGGCTCTTTAAATATCTTAGATCTCAAACCCTAATCCATCTGATTGATCAGGGTAAAGCTTCGATCAGAAGTGTAGTGTTAACCTGATCATGAGAAGAGTGATAAAGCTAAAACCAAAGTTTCTAACTTTGTTCCTTCAATGTTGACATCATGCATGATAATGTCACCAATGTTCGGTCAGCTGGCGTCGATCGACCGTGATGTGATCAATTGAATGAGAAATCTTTTCTTGGGTCTCTCAAACAATCTTGGATCTCAACACCTAATCTATATGATTGATAAGGTGGAGCTTCGATCAGAGGTGTAGTGTTAACCTGATCATGAGAAGAGTGATAAAGCCAAAACTGAAGTTTCTAATTGGTTTTTTTCAATGTTGACATCATGCATCATAATGTCACAATATTCGGTCGGCTCGGTATCGATCGACCATGATGTGAACTATTAAATGAGAAAGCTTTTCTTTGGCACTCTCTCAAACATCTGGATCTCAAACCCTAATCCATCTTACTAATCAGGGTGGAGCTTCGATCAGAGGTGCAGTGTTAAACCTGATCATGAGAAGAGTGACAAAGCTAAAACAAAGTTCTAACTTTGTTCCTTCAATGTTGATATCATGCATCATCATGTCACCAATGTTCGGTCGGCTCAGCGTCGATCGACCATGATGGGATCCATGAATGAGGAAGCTTTTCTTTGGCACTCTCCTTAACATCTTGGATCTCAAACCCTAATCCACATGATTAATCAGGGTGGAGCGTTGATCAGAGGTGTAGTGTTAACCTGATCATGAGAAGAGTGACAAAGTTAAAACTAAAGTTTCTAACTTTGTTCTTCAATGTGACAATCATGCATCATAATGTCACCAATGTTCGATTAGCTCAGCGTTGATCGATCATGATATGATCATTGATTGAGGAAGCTTTTCTTTGGGGCTCTCCCAAACATATTAGATCTCAAACCTTAATCTATCTGACTGATCAAGGTGGAGCTTCGATCAGAGGTGCAGTAATAACATGATCATGAGAAGAGTGACAAAGCTAAAACTGAAGTT